>CM023452.1:100354252-100572182 GCA_013339765.2 Haemaphysalis longicornis | reverse complement strand
GGGGCGGTGCGGACGGAAAGTGATGCAAGAGGATTGAATCCTGTCGCACAAATTGGCTGCCTTTTCCACAAGGCAAGTCCTCGCCAACGCTCCAACTTGGTGGAAGGACAGTTGTGAGTTTAAAATAACGCTAGAGCGAGAGGAAGAACGCCTCAAAGAAATTGTACAGCTAAGTTTTCGTGAAATATTTTATTTTGTTGGGAGAAAACGCAAGGGGGAGGTTTATCTGGCGTATTTAGGTTTTTAATTTGGTTAGTTTATTTCCAGTACCAGAAATGGTGCGTGTTGCCTTTCGTTGTTCGTACGGTTAGCCAGCGTACGCGCTGTAGAACTTGCGATAGAGCTGATCTCGGTTTCTTGTTCGGTTATTCATTGTTGCGCATGCCACGTAAAAAGTATAAAAAACTTGGTGCACTTACATGTTATGGCAGATGGTTCGACTACACATGTCCGGACCCGGTGTTCAGAAACTGCGTCGGGACGGCTTAGTAATAGGTCAGGGAGAAAATTTTGTAATTAAATTGATCATGCATACATGAGAAGAAAAACTGCAGAGAAATTCAAGAAGTTGTCTACTAATGCGTGAATATTCGTAGCATACGTGGACATATACCTGAGGGTTTAGGGACAGGAAGACGGCCGAGTGGGTTAGGAAACAAGCACGTGTTAAGAACCTATTAGTAGAAATAAAGAAGAAGAAGTGGCTGTGGGCAGGACATGTAATGCGGAGGCAAGGTAACCGTTGGTCATGAAGAGCAACAGTGTGGTTCCCTCGAGGAGGCAAGCGGGGCAGGGAGTAGTGCAAAGTTAGGTGGGCAGATGGGATCAAGAAGTTTGCAGGGATAAATTGGTCGCAGTTGGCATGGGACCGGGATTATTTGAGATCTACAGGGGAGGCACTTGGCTGCAGTGGGCGTAGACAGGCTGATGATGTTGTTGTTGATGTTGATGATGACGATGATAGTGATGATGATAAAGATGTTGAGGTAGATTACCTGAGCATTCTTTTGCCGAATCTCCTTTCCACACCCCCCACGTCCCCATGGCGCCATTTTGTGTTTTTAATGTAATCTGTTTCGTGTTAATCGAGTGAGGGCATTTCACTGGCACTTCTTTTATACGCAGATTTCCCTGTGGCTATGCTATGTTGGCTTACGTTGGGCAACGCCTTGTTTCCTTCGAATATGTGCTTCTCGCGTCTTTTTTTGTTCTTATGCCAATAATGGAAACCTCTGATTATATATCCGCCAAAGGCAAAAATCGCCCACATTGTATTGCATTGCTTCAATGTTTAACAGAAAACAATTTCTAATCACTGTTCAGGGGCTATTCGTCTCTCGAACTCGGCACTCATCTGAGCGCAATTACACACGTTAGGAGAAACTCCTGAAGCTTCGAAAGAAACGCGGACCGCCGTAAAAGGAAACAAGACAAGGGAGGCGTGAGAAATTTATTAATAAAAAACTGTTTTTGAACATCTACCAATAGAAGAGACGTATTTCTTAAAGACCACAACAGTGTTAGCAAAACGATACCTTAACTATTTCCTCCAAACCCTCTCTTAATCGATAGAAAATTAGTATCGTTCCAAAGGAATAGAAGCTCAGCGCCACACTACTGAAGCTTTGATGGGAACCATTACATGGCATTTTTGGTTATTGCGAAATGCTTTATTGCGGAGCAGAAACGACTACAGCTAAGGGCTCCCAACCAGGGTCGTTAACTACACCACGTACACGATATCCCACTGCGCACAGCTTCTGCGTTATGGCGCCTTATCAGTATAACTCTGCCCGTGTTTAATAACGTTTTCGGGATAATCCGGTGTTGGCGACCAACATTTGCTCAAGAGCGAAGCCCCCCTTCCCCCCAATATTCCCCGCTACTACGGCGTTCAACACACACGCTGCGCTGATAGCTCGAAGTTTGAGACGATGACAAAGACGATGATAAGGATGGTGGTAGTGGTAAAGCATTTATTAACAGCAGAGCGGTTTGGGTCAGATTGGTCGGTAGCCGTTGGCAAAAAAAGAAGCAAGAAAGCAACCCCTCAGGCTTGAGGCGCCCGGGGGACTTTCGTTCACCCGCGGAGATGGAGCCAACCCTCGTATAGATATGGCGTCGTCGTACGCGCTGGCACCGCTCGAACTATGCCCAGTTTTCGTGGCGTGATCTTTCTCATGCTCTTCTCTCTCGCCAGTTCACGTGCTTTCGCACCGGTAGTGGGAAGCACAGGAGAGCTTTCACAGCAGACGCCGAGTTAGTGAAGCGAAGAGACCCTTTGCAAAATTCTATCAGGCATAGTGGACAAGCGGAAGGTGGACAAGCGGAAGGCCAGTCGAGCAACATTTCAAGCGGCCATTATTAGGGAAACAGACCGCTTGTGCCGGCTACTTGGCTCCGCGCGCTCACGCACCGCCTAAGCTCGGACTCCACGTATTCGTAGCACTGTGGGTCTGCATGATATGGCGTCAGCCTCGCGGGGATTGGTCTTCTTCTATCACCGGGTGGGACACCAACCTCTCTGGTGTACCGCGTTTGAGCGACAAGCGCATACGGGAATTCTACGCTGTGAAATCGACAATGGAGCGTGGCCTGGAGCGCAGCTATAACTTCAGTGTTAAGTCATACGTTGTGCCGTCGTCCGTGAGGACAAAACACCTGCAAGCGAAGGTATGTTTCCTGTTTTAATGCACGCGAACGAGCACAGCGTGGCGTATTGATACTGTGTGCACTTCTCTGCATTAGGCTGGTAAATGTGGCTGTTGGCCAGTAGAGCAAAAGCAGCAGTTACGGCATTCAGTCATTTTTGCTGTTTCGTTTGGGGAAGTGATGCTGCTGAAGTACTAAACCAAACTGCGCTTGAGGTAAAATATACATTCCCCCTCGGACGTTGGCGTGCTCGTCAGTGAGCAACGCCAGAGAAAACCTGAGCAGTCAATTTTGTTATAGCGAAGCACCTTATTTTTCTGTAGAACAGCCGGAAATGCGTCTTCAAAGGCTGTACTTAAATTTAAAGACCAGCAGCAGTCAGTGTAAGGGATCTAATAAACGTGCGTGCTGAGCGAAGTTTCCGAGATCAAACTGGAGTTAAGAGGGAAAATAGCTAAACGTGTTTAGCTAACAATTTACTGATTATTCGAGCCACGCGGTAAAGATGTTCAAGCTATGAGATCTATAGAGCACTTATGAAGTAGTAAATTTTTATGCAACCAAATTTCAGAAGAGCAGTGTTAATGACATTATAAGGAGTTATCAAAAGGTGCTGATCAGAAGTGTTACGTATTGTGTTGCACAAATTTTGGCTTGAAAAAGACGGTAATAAACAAAATATGCACGTTTCCGTGCAAAGATATGTAAGAATATGCCACATCCGTATATGCGAGTTGTATTTCAATCAAACCCCAAAAGCACATTGCTTGGTCAGTGTACTTTGGCATGTAACTCCTCGACCCTCGGCATAAATATAAGGCTATGGCCATTCAACAAGCTGCATTTAATATGCAATGGCTTATTCCTTTCTCTGTATTTCACGCTGTTCCTGTCTATTTTCTCGTTTTGACAGCAAGCACAAGGAGGTTTCAGACACACAAAGTTTCAACGTAAAGACCTATTTTCGCAGTAAAAGCTGAGGAACTTCATTAACAAACTAGATGAGAGACGAGCTTTATCAATGCACGTCATGTACACCATTTGCCACACTATATATTGTGTTACCGCTTTTTTTTTCAGTGATGACCTTGTCTTTTTAAGGTGGAGTGCAACCGCAGAAAAGAGAAGAACGCCGAAACGTACACTGTAATTGCTTCCATAGATGGACCAGGAGCGATGGTTTATGGCAGTTGCAAGTGTGCGGCTCGAAAAGTAGCCTGCAACCACTTGATAGAAATGCTGCGGATAGTTTTTCTGCTCCAAAAAAAACGGTTTTCGGAACCACCACAACACCTGTCATGTACCGACCTGCCCCAACAATGGAGAGCGCCCCGTACCAGTTCTTCAAAAGGAAGGTCCATTAAGGACATTGACTGGAGAAGCGTTAGAAAGGGTGTACTTTGTGTGCCAAAGTTAGGACGACCAAGTGAGCGTCGAATTCGTCCTCGCAACGCAGAGCTGCAAAAATTCGCTATAAATGAATTTGCCAAAAACTTGTTGCTCTTGAACCCCGGGGACCCGTTTGCCCTGGGTTTGCTGAGTTCTTCTGAGCAGCCGTACAAAAAGACTAGGTACGGCCTGGTACCTACTTGCTCGCCAATGGCCTACCAGCAGTCGCCCCTGCCTCACGGCTTCAGTTTGCGGGTGTTTGGGGTTTCACCTGCGGCCCCTTCTCCTGCACAAGCTCTGCCTACGCTGAAGTTCTTCGAAGGTGTCCACGCATGGGTTCTGCAACTGCCCATCTGCAAGAAAACAGCACCCTGCAGGCATGTTTTTACCGTTCCCCTAGCACGTTGTCATTGGCTTTATTTTTTTAAGGTTTACCTTGTGTACATATTCTGCACAAAATGATGTTCACCCTTGAAGCATAGAAGCTTATAATGAGCAATGTTTTTTTACAGTAGGCCCATCTATACGCCTATGCAGTTTGTGCATATGGCTCACTATATTTAAAGGTAATTCTATGAGTCGCAAATAAAAGTGACTAGTGCTAGTAAATGTTGTTTTTTGTTAATACAATTTGCAGAAGGTGTGCACGACACCAGCATCGTCTGCTCAGCTTGAGCAGGACACGCGGCAACAAGCCAAAAGTGGGAGGTGGAAGGAGGAAAGGCGTTTGCGGGTGACCTCATTAAATTTCGGTGTCGTTGCAACGCGAGCCCAGTGGACCTCGAAAGGCCTGAAAGCCTTCACAGACACCAAAGACCTTGGTCATATAGCTCTTATAAAGTACGTAAATTGGCACAATCATCATTGAAAAAAACTCCAAAATGGAGCACGCACTCCACGCAAATTTCCGTGTTACTGTTTTGTGTACTAACAATATTGCCGTTTTGTGTTCAGGTACGGGACCTCCAACGAGCCCCTAGCCGCCAGGAGGTACCAGGAAGTGTTGCAAACCATAGGGCACCACGCGACCGTCAACACTTGCGGCCTGCTGGTGAATCCAGCATATCCATGGCTGGGAGCATCTCCCGACGGAATCGTCTGGCACGCAACGGAACTAGGATACCGCATTTTGGAAATCAAGTGCCCATACACAGTCCGTGACAAGACCGCACATGGGCTTGTTGCAGGAAGCTTTTGTCCCGAACAAGGTGAGAGTGTCACCAGGCCTAATGGGAACCACGATTACTACGCGCAGATCATTGGCCAGATGGGTGTGTCTGGCCTAAGCTGGGGAGATTTTGTCGTTTTCAGCAAAGATTTCATGCTAATTGAGAGAATTAGACGGGACCCGAGCGAGTGAGAAGTGCTAAAAGCAGACCTGGACGACTCTTGTTTTTCTACATTGCTGCCGTACCTGGAAAGCCATCAGTAAAAGGAATACTGCCGTAACGCACCAAGTAAAATGTAAAAGTTTATTTACAAGTGCGTTCCTGCGATGCACACTATCAGTTTTCATCTTTCAAAAGAGGCGGTTGAGGGTTACTCAACATAGCCCAAAGTCCCCATCTTTGATTCGCCAAGGGGGCTAAAGAGATTGGAATGGAGTATTCAAAAATGTGGAACGTCGTGATCCGCTGAATTCTCTGTTCCACGTGAATCTGGAGCGCCGCAATTTTTTGGGTCTTCTAGGCTTCGCGCTCGGTAAATTTCCCGTCCTTCAAAAAAGGTGGTATATTTAACAGCACACCTGCTTCGGAAGGAGGTCTTCAATACGGAAGCGTTTGTCGGCTATCACAGAGTCGCCAGGGTCAAAGTTCTGTTTGAGAAAACCACTTCTGATCACTCATTCCCTGTAAGATGTGCTGCCAGTGAACAGTTCTGCAACCTAGGTCAACACGCCACTGGGTGCCATGCCAACAAACGCTTTTATGAGTGGGCTGACTTATAATGCGAGAACAACTTTAATTGCGTCATGAATGACGACGGCACATCACACCGAATCTCCGTTGCGTCTAGGAGCATGCGGGTTGAGCTATATTTGTTGGCAAAAGGAGAATGGGGCAATGCACGAGTTGATGCGCGGTTCGGTAATGTTCGCGAAAGAGAGATCACACACACACAATTATTCACAGACACCTATTTGTTGTCGTGTACTTGATTGCTAATGCCAGCTTGAAATTTCGTGTCAGTACTCCTTTAGGCAGTCATTAGCCCTTCTCACGAATCGATTCTGGCAATCCCCGAATGGGTCTGTGCGTCAGGGCAGCAGGTGGCCATTTTCCCCCCGTTGGCAAGATGCGGAGGAGATTCACTGCCAATCCATGGGTATGTGTATGTCAGCGGCCAGGCTGCGAGCGCCCATCTCCACGTGCGCGGACATGCTGCGATCAGGTATCAGGGTCGCTTAAGAAGTCATGCACTTAAAAAAAAAAGTTGGTCTTCGACATTCACCTTCCGTGGCCGGCCACTGTTTCTACGTTCGCTGCTGCCCTGGTGCTGTCTGATGTTTTCACCCTCTTCCCCAGCATTGAGAAACTTTAACAATTGAATAAATTTGCTGTAGCTCCTCAAACCAGTGTAGAATTGAATGTCCTCGTCACTGTCTCGACGTTTTGCTATTCCGAACGGCATGTTTTCTTCTCGAAGGCTTTCAATTTTGCACTGAGCCTTGACGAGCTCGTCATGGAGGAGGACACGTTCCTTGTCTTGAGCAAACAGTTTGCACTGTACCTCTTCAAGCTTTTTTTGCAGTTCCACTTCTTCTGCCTTGCTTGCAGCATTAAGCAAACGTAGCTCACTTTGCGCATTCAGCTGCGCTCGCAGGCGCAACCCATTTTCCTTGCTTGCAGCATCTTGCCTCTCCAACTGCTGCTGCAGTTTTTGTTCATTTTGTTTGCTTGCTGCAACCTTCATTTCCAGAGCAGCAATAATATCTTTGCAGCCACACACAACAGTCGAAGGCTGTGCCTGAATTTCAAATTCACTGCCCACAAATATTTTCTGTAGAGGGGCATGACTGTCATGGACTGCAGTTGATGGATCTCGCTGATGAGGACGAACATCCACCACAGGAGGTTGGTTTTCACTCCCTTCTTCAGTGTTCTGCAAAGAAGGCTGACCGGTATTTGAAGTGGGTTGTTGACATTTGGTGTGCTGGTTTTTTGGGGCTAGGTTGGACGTCCGTTCAAGGGGTGGCTTTCCTGGTGGTTTTGGTTTCCTAAATGAAAAAAACTGAAGGCACAGCTGACACACGCAGTAGCCGCCGCCCACTTGCTACGCTCGTCCAGAAGGCCGACTCTACAAAGTGCCCCGAACAAACTTTTGTTGTCTCTGAAATTTGAAAATGTGGTCCTTTATCTCTCTTGACGGCAGCAATCCATCTCCTCCTCATTTCGTTTTCTGTGGGAAATCTGGGATACGAAACCTGTAAATAAAAGAAAAAATATTGTACCTTTGTTATTCACCATACGAGACAAGAGCTGGGCTTCTCAACCAGTTGTACCGCCGGCAGTTGTGATTAATGTGTGTAATAAAATGCGTCGCCGAGTGCACTGCGACCATGCCTCTCTCCTAATTTGCATGCTTGCTTGCTAACATCGTGTCGCAGTGTCGTCGCGCGCAATTTGCCGAACATGTACTCTACAGGCTCTTTTCGTGCGAAGTCAACGAAGAAAAACAGGCTGCGATATATAGAGTTGGTGTTTGAAACAAGCACCCATAACCTTGCAAGTCAGTATGTAAAAGCTGGATTTGAAACTACACAAAGGAGAGAACGGTGAGCGACCAGGGATGACGCAGCGTTTTTCTTGCGCCTTGCCGTCATTTGCTATGCTTCTATCAAGACTTGCCATACGCCACGCAGCCCACACTAACCTGCAGGTGAACTTGCCGCACATGGCATAGATCACCGTAACCCGCCCATGACACCGTTTACGAGGTGCAACCCGGAGGAAATCTTTACAGGAAGCTGACGGAGGGTGTTTCTTGAAGCACGAACAAATGCACGAAAGCCTAACGAGCGGACGCGCGCACAAGGGGTGAAAAAAAAACTAGAAAACTAACAGTTCACATGCGTACATGCAAACACTATGCTATGTACCTTTCGTCCAGCTTCGTCCACGTATCCGTGCCGTTTGCAGAGGGGGACGCAGCTGTGAGCCGGCATGACTCCTGAAGACTTGTAACCACATGGGGTAATAAAATAAAAACAGCAAGCAAAACTTTACAAACCTATCCGATCACACTGAACGCCGAGCTGACTACGAGAGGCCCTGAGCGTTTCCTTTATCATGGCCGACGTTTCCGAATGACCTAACCATCGTCATCATGAAAGGTCGCGTATGTACTATGTTTCCAACTGTAATGAAAAGGGTCTAGTGCCGCCGGTTCTAGCGCTTGCTAGCGCGGTTCACTTTGGGAGGGATGTGAAAACCTACAGACAAAACGATACCGGCCCGGCAGTAATGGAGAACGTTCGGTGGCATAAGTTTAAAAAATATGTGAGCTGCAACAGCCGGGTGTCCCAGGAAGACAGAGCGGCTGCCAACTCATCTGTTTTTCCAGCCTGGCACCACTAGTGCAAGCTTCGGAAAATTTTTTTTGGGCGGGGGCAACGTGCCGGGAATCCCCATAGAGTGAGGGGGGAGCGGCTACAAACAGCATCTGTTTTTCGTGCAAATGTAGTGCAATTCGGAAAATTTATTTCTTGGGCGTAGTGCTCGTGTCCGGGAATACTATAGATTAGGGGATGCTGAAACTATAAGACAGCATATTTGTATCTGCTAATGTTATATATATATATATATATATATATATATATATATATATATATATTATATATATATATATATATTTTATATATATATTATAAGTGGCTCCGAAAAGGGGCGAAGCACGGTCTGCGGACTCGACGCAGAAACCGAGACAAACACCTTGCACCGTTCCTCCTGAGCGTACCAACAAAAAAGGCCAAACGCCTTGTAAAGCACTGCAACCATCCAAACCAATCGCCGGATCAATCAGCGCACCTGAACATCCCCAAGGCCCGGACCCAGGGCTCTCAGCCTCATGCGCACCTCCGTCGAAAGGCCTGCAAACGATGGAGCCCAAGCCTGTAAAATCTGATTTCAACCAACGGACTTCAATGAGTCCACAACCATCTGACCCCCAGCCGAGCGCGAGAGACTGAGAGATGATGGAATCCAGTCCAGAAAACGAGAAAAGCCCTGCCACCCCCGCCGTCAAAAGGCACGATCTCCGAAAACACTGTGGCTCTGCACGTCGAATTTACGTGAATTGACATCCTGGCCGCGCAAATGTTCCGACCTCCTCTCCCTCAGATGACACGCGTGATCAGCTGCTGACGCCTAATTTTTTAAGATAAGGAAAACAATTGACAAGCGGGTGCGCCATGACCTACATGTGCGTACACTCAAAATATATCTAAAGGCTGGGATCACCCCCCGGGGCCTTCTTCTATCATTAACACCATCGATGCATACCTTTAACAAACGTGAAATACAAAATTGGAATGACATTCTTAAATCCGCATCACTTCAGCTAACTAAAATCGTAGTGGATCATTGTGATAATACACTCGCGTCTCTGAGGGCAGAGGAGTTTCTTGCTAGGAATAATATTGTTCTTTCTGCGCTGGAGGCCAGCGAACAAGAACTTTTCTAGAAAAAGAAGACAGATGAAATAACCAGAATTAAAATAAAAAAATTGTCAAGGGATAAAGTTCCATACTCGAACGAGTTCTCTCAAATCAATTCAGCTCTTTACCATGCGGACATTGGGAATCCTAAAATTACACCTCCAATTCCGCCCTGCAAGTCGAAAGAAATGCCAAAAAATCAAAAGATCATAGATGAAAACATAATTAACCTCTCCAGAGTACAGCTTACTATTCATGAGCGGTCGTAAATCTCGCGCGGGCTGACATTTTGCCCAAGTACCTGCCGATACAATGAGTTTGGCTTGCTAAAAGATCTGGACAATTTTTCGCGGAATTTGCGCCTTGAAGCATATTTTTTCAATGAGCCAGCGAAAGAGCGCACTGCCCCAACCTCCCTCAATGTGGGGCGGCAGTGGACATCGGAATCGGAGCGGGAAAAACACTTAGACTCGTACATTGAGGCCGTTCAAAGAGACGTCCTGCGGGCTTATAACACTCGCAAACCAGGGGCCAAGAATCTTTCTAGAGAGGAGCGCGAAGCACTTAAGGCACTGAGTGATCGAACAGACATTGTCATAAAACCGGCCGATAAAGGGGGAGGTATTGTAATACTTAGTAAACCAGACTACATTCAAGAAGACCACCGTCAGTTAAATAAAGAATTCTACCAACAACTTGACGCCGATCTAACTGTTTAACATCAGGAAATAATAACAACAACACTAAATAATCTTTTTAAACATTGAGGAAATAGAGCCACGCCTCCGTAAAGCACTTACAGCAGCACACGCAACGCCAGGAAGGTTTTACATGCTGCCTAAAGTTCACAAAGAAGGGAACCCGGTTAGACCAATAATCTCGGGAAGAGGCACTCTCACCGAACCAACATCAAGCTACATAGACTCCCTGATTAAGAAAATACCCGCCACCCATTCGGCATATCTTCGTGATACTAACCACTTCCTACGGGAAACCGACAACATAAAAATACCTGATGGCGCCTTCCTTGTAACTCTAGATGTAACTTCTCTGTATACAAATATACCTCACCGAGATGGGATTGAAGCCCTGGTTGAGTCCTATAGCATACATCGGGATCACGATTCTCAAAGCCCGCAAGTTATTGAAACTTTGACCAAGCTAGTGCTGGAGTTAAATAGCTTTGAATTCCACAATCAGTATTACCTACAAATAAACGACACTGCGATGGGCACTCAAATGGCACCCAACAACGCTAATATATTCACGAACGATCTGGAAACAAAATTTCTATCAACCCGGGAAATTAGGCCATTTTTTACAAACGCTTTCTGGACGATGTATTCCTTATTTGGACCAGTACGAAGGAGGAGTTAATCGACTTCATCGAGTGTTTCAACAAGGCCCATCCAAGCATCGCATTCACTCATACCTATTCAACCACGGAAATTATTTTCCTTGACGTGCATATAAATACAGAAAAAGGAGAATTGATCACTACCGTGTACAAAAAACCTACCGATAGGCAGCAGCATCTGCACTTTGACAGTTGTCATCCGCGCCACTGCAAAACGAGTATCCCATACTCGCAGGCCCACCGATTTAGGAGAATTTGTTCCCGCACCGAGGACTTCGAGGCAAACACAGAAAACTTGCGCAATGTACTCGCGAAGCAACAATACCCACCCCCGATAGTCAATGACGCTATTTGCAAAGCGGCCAACCTTGATCGCCAAGAGTTGCTGCACCATCAAAAAGAACTAAACCAGAAAGGGAGAGGCAACCTGGTTCTGACGTTCGGAGGCAATTCCCCGAACATAAACAAAATCTTGAAAAAGCATTTCAACATGCTACAACAGAGTGAACGGCTTTCGAATATCTTCCCCACCTCTCCTCGTGTCGTATACAGGCGCCCCAAGAATATTAGATTACCTTGTACGCGCCAAAACTGAGAGGACACCCAAAGGTGGGTGTCCACCATGCGGAAGGGCACGGTGCTGCGTATGTAAACACATGCAGACAACGACGGTGGCAGAAAGCATCTAATTCACTCGACTGCGACTCTTCTAATGTCGTGTACCTTCTGGAGTGCGATGTTTGTGGCATTCAATACATTGGCCAGACAAACACGGCATTCCGCATGCGCTTCAACAACCATCGCGCGCATGTTCGTTCACTCCCGGATCTACCCTTATCCCGACATATTAACTCCGAAAACCACCCGTTCGATTCTATCAAGGCTACACTTTTACAAAGTGAATTTTCTACTACAAGATAACGCGAACAACGTGAATTTTACATTATTCACAAATTCAATACCGTAAAGGCAGGAATAAATGTTAGCCCGGGCATTATGTCGTCTATACATGCTGTTGAAAATCTGGCTGCAGAATAATCCCCTATCTAAATTGTTAGTCCCTGTGTTGTTTAAACAAGTAATTAAGATATTCTTATTTTATTTATTTCCTTTCTGGCGTTTCCGCACAGGCGGCATATAATACAAACAGCCTCGAGGCGACCGCCGTTGTTTACTGCAACATAGGAGCCCATTCACTCCCGCGCGCCCGTAGAGGATTAGTTAAGTGGCCTTCCCCGTTTTCAATGTCAGGGGCGATCCCTTAGACTGCCCGGACAGAGGGGAAGAATAGACTTAAGTGTGTTGAATGCCGCTCGCCCGTCCTGCCGGTCGGCGGAACCTTGCATGTTTTGAACCACAGTGCGGAGATCGTACCTACACTCTTAACGAGCCGTCCTATCTGTTTGTAGGGTTGGCGTCACTGAAACATGTGTGCGGCTGCGACCGCTTCCTGTAAACTATTTCCGTAATGTCAGTGACCATTGGAATGCTGTGCCCTCAGTGATTGTGTGAGATCCTTTCTGTTGCTGCTTTGCACTTTCCTTTCTTGAGCAGAGCGGCACCCTTCTGTAGCGAGCGGTCCCTGTCACTGTTTGTACAAGCTGACGAATGATAGAGGACAGCGTTTTGAAAGATTTGTGTACTCTTCTCTTCGATATGCATGTTTGGGTTTGTTTTTGTTTTCTTTTTTTTCTCTCAATTTCTTTTTCTTTTGTTAACCTTTACCTCAACTCATCGAGAGGGTGTGTTTGTTTGTTCTTTTCCCCCAATCCCCCTCTCTCTCTCTCTCTCTCTCTCTCTCTCTCTCTCTCTCTCTCTCTCTCTCTCTTTTTTTCTCTCTCTCTCTCTCTCTCTCTCTCTCTCTCGCTCTCTCTCGCTCTCTCTCTTTTCGGCGTGGTTGCACGACGAGCTTATAAATACGAGCAGAGAAATACGAATTATTGTTGATTGATTGATTGATTTTTGGGGTTTAACGCGCCGACGCAACGCAGGCGATGAGGCGCGCCGTAGTGGAGGGCTCCGGAATAATTTTGACCACCTGGGGATCTTTAACGTGCGCCGAAATCTCGCACACACGGGGCGTTTTTGGTTTTCGCCTCCATCAGAAAAGCGGCCGCCGCGGCCGGGAATCGAACCCGCGACCTCGTGCTCAGACGAATTATTGTCTTGATAAAGGTCGGCATCCGACCGAAACGTCGACCAATAAACCGTTTTGTTAGAAGCTATACCCAATTTTTACTATTTGTTACGGCAACCTAAGACAGCCCTTCTCGTAATCAAAACATAATATATATATATATATATATATATTATATATATATATATATATATATATATATAGTCTGGAATCAAAACTCACACAGAGCCCGAAAAAATAAGGTTAGTAGAGATAGAGACACACAAGAAGGACCTTAAAAATAAAAACTAAAAGTTTACTGACGTTGCAGGGAGCGTACTCCCTTTCTTCAGAGTCCTTCAAGAAAGGGAGTCCTCTCCCTGAAACGTTAGTAAACTTTTATGTTTATTTTCATGTCCTTCTCGCGTGTCTCTGTCTCTACTAAAATATATATATCTATATATATATATATATATATATATATATATATATATATTATATATATATATAATATAAGTAAGAAACCTCGGTAACAGCAACAGCGGAGGGTTTATTTCGCCGTTTCGACTTCGAGACAAGTCTTCTACGGGAATGATGGCTTCGGTCGCTTCGGAAGAGAGCCTATATGTCGAAACTGGAAAGCGGGTTTACGAATGGCCAACGATACCACACACAAACATACGTGAATAACACAAACACGAAGCCGGAATCTTCCTTATTACAAGAATGAACAATAAATGAACAAAAAATGAACAGCGAAGAGAAAGACGCCAAGATGGTTGGGGGAAAAAAAAGGGGGGGGGGAGAGAGACGAAAGAGCACTGAAAAGGAATTCGAGTGGTGGCGGAAACGCGAAAAGCTCAACAGCGTCCGAAAGTGGGGTTGTAGAACAAAGGAGAGAAGGCAATATATCTTCCGCCGCAAGCCGTCACTATGCTAACGCCCAAACGCTCGGAGGGATCGCGTTTCCGTTGATTGAAAGCGAGTGTTTTTTCGGACAAACGAATTAGACATGATCTTCATAAATCAACGCTTCAAGTGTACCTAAAATCTGGAGTAACCCCTAAAGGCATCACGCTCTCTCAGGCGCCTTCCATAACGAACCTTGATCATCACGACCGACTAGCATGGCAGAACGTTCTCTTTAGTGTTTTTCTCAAACTAGTAAAAATTGCCATCAATCATTGCGAATAACAGGTGAAACAGTTTACTGCCCAAACCATAGCTCTGATCCGCTCCAACGGGCCCCTGTCCCCAGACGAAATAAACTCCTTAGCGGAGTTCGAAAAAGCTAAGCACCGTGACTTCGTAGACACAAAAATTCGCAAAATAAGACGAGATAGAGTTGTCAACCCTACTTTGCCTGAAATCTCACCTTTCAACTATAGCCCCGACCCTCAACCACTTTCTTGCATAGTGGATAACCAACCTACTGCAGAACCACGCGGCACCGCTATCGTAAACTTATCTAGTACTGCCCTGTCACCGGATGAAACAAAACTACTCTCGAAGGGGCTGAACGTCTGCCCCACAACAGGCTGCTTTAATGAATTTCAGTTACTTCAAGACCTAGATAACTTTGCAAGAAATTTAAGACTAAGAGAATACTTTTTCGATAAGCCTCCTCACGTTCAAGATGCGGAGACACGCCCAAACAGGGATTGGACGCCAAGCACTGAACGTGACGATTGCCTGAATCTGTACATCGCCGCTGTGCAAAAAGATGTCATGCGGGAATATGAAATTCACAAAGGTAAACGTCAAAATTTAACAAAGTCTGAAAAAGCGTGCTTGAAGGGTTCGGAAAATAGAACTGACATAACAATGAAGCCTGCCGATAAAGGGGGAGCGATTGTGATCATGAATACTGTAGATTACATTCGAAAAGAGCACCGGCAACTTGATGATGTAAACTTTTATGAGCTCCTTGCGGAGGACCCCCCGATTGAGCACACCAAAATCGTAACTTCGCTATTATAAGATCTCTTGGACGGTGGAAAAATAACCTCCAGTGAGCACAGTTTAATGCGACCAGTGCAACCCCGTCCGGGCCGATTTTACATGCTTCCTAAGATCCATAAAACTGGCAACCCAGGGCGCCCAATCATATCCGGCATTGGCACAATCACCGAACCCATATCGGGGTTTGTGAACAAGCTAATAAGGCACATTCCCAGCGTCCTGGACTCGTACATAAAAGAAACCACGGATTTCCTCAAAGTTGGTTCGGATCTTCGTGTACCAAAGGACTCGTACCTAGTAACCCTTGACGTATCTTCCCTTTACACCAACATCCCCCATGACGAAGGGATAGCCGCACTAACCAGCATGTATGCGCTCCATAAACAGCCAGATACCCCAGACTGCCATGTAGTTGCGAGGTTAGCGGCCCTCGTCTTAGAACTAAATTCATTTGAATTCAACAATGAGTACTTTCGGCAAGTTAGTGGAACCGCCATGGGAACCAAGATGGCACCAAGCTACGCCAATCTGTTTATGGGGAAGTTAGAGGCCACATTCCTGTCTGAATCCCACTTAAAACCCCTCCTGTACAAAAGGTACATTGACGATATTTTTTATTTGGACCTACAACGAGGATGAGCTCCTCCACTTCATCGACTGTTACAATTCTGCACACCCGAACATCAATTTTACTCACACCTACTCTCAAGAGAGCATAAACTTCCTGGATGTGACCGTGACAATTGAAGACGGTGAACTCACGACAAAGCTGTATCGGAAGCCAACGGATCGCCAGCAATATCTGCATTACCAAAGCGACCACCCACGTCACTGTAAGAATAGCATTCCTTATAGCCAGGCCCACCGTTTCAAACGAATCTGCTCAAAATCGGAAGATTTCACTACCAACGCCAAAATTTAAAAACCATGCTGGAGGGGCAGGGGTACCCAGCGCGTGTAACTGATGACGCCATAAAAAAGGCCGAAGCACTCAACCGCGTGGACCTAATTCCGAACCGTCCCCCACAACGCGACTTACAACGAACAGACCTATGCTTAACGTACAGCACCAACTTTCCTAACGTAAAAAACATCTTGAAGCGGCACTACAACATTCTCGAACAAAGTGAACGCCTCAAACGGGCGTTTCCTTCCGTTCCAGGCGTCATCTACCGACGATCCCGGAACCTCAAAGACACACTCGTGAACGCAAGGACAAATTCATTGTCCGCGCATAATGAATGCCGGCCATGCCTGAAGCCGCGGTGCCTTGTCTGCTAGACAATGCAGAAGACAAGCACTGCTCAAAGCTCCAACTCGGAGTACTCTTTAAAAATTGGCGGGAACATGAAGTGTGACACTGCCAATGTGATTTATTTGATTGAATGCAATGTGTGTCGAATGCAGTATATAGGGTTAACACGGACCTCTTTCAGGCTCCGGTTCAATAATCACAAAGCGCACGCCAAAACGCGCCCGACCCTGCCCCTCTCCAAGCACCTCAGCCTTCGAGATCATTCTTTCGATAAACTAAACGTCACGCTCTTAGAGACGGTGTTCAGGTCAAACCGGGAACGAGAACAACGTGAATCATACCTCATATACCGATTCAATACAATCAAAAAAGGTATAAATGAGGACCCAGGCACACTTGCAGCGATTAAAACATTGTCATCTACCTAACCGTATCAGTGGCGCTGTGTATGTAGCCGGAACTGGATTATCGAAATCACATGCACGTGAGCGTTTGTTCAGTGGATTTTTCCCACATTGCTGATGTCTTTCCGTTTTTGTTTTCATTTTTATTCCTTCTCTCCTTTTCCGCTCTTCGTGTTTACTCCTATCCTTTTTTTAATTCTCTCTTTTATAATATTGTGTTATAACTTTGAAAACCTTTTCTAAATCTCCGTCACAATCTTACAATTAAGTAATGTTGCTTAGTGTCCGGTGCTGTTTCAGCAATAACTTCTGTTTACCTTCTCCCCAAAACACGTGTTCAAAAATTGGTTGGGAGATTTGAGCGTTTGGATATGGCGCATAACCCGGAAGATAAGCAATACAATTCTGGGGTCTGCGTTATTACTCGAGCGCACATATCTTTGCCGCTGTTATCACTATTCGCCCCCGCGGACTGGTTACATTTTTGACGGCTTGCAAATCTATTTTTCCCTCCCTTGCACCTACAGTCGTCTTCTAAGCCCGGCTACCGAACCATCGGGGTTTATTTTCTCCGTTTTCCCTTCCATCCCGTTGAGCAGCTTGCGTTCTGGTTTGGCTGTTTCCCCCCCATCCCCCACTCAGCGGAGGGGAGACACCGACGACGCACGGGTTGTCGCTGAGCTGCAAAGTGGCAGCTCTTAACAAAGACCTGAAAACTCGGCCTAGCGCCCGTTCTCGGAAGGCGTCCGTCCGGCGAGGGAACGGTGGAATGGTGGCGGACCGTTTCATTCTGCACGACCACAAAACGTCCTTTAATTGTCTCAGCTCCGGGAACGGGCCAATAAACGGGCTGTAAAATGCCTTGTTCGCACTTTCCGAACATATGGCGGGACACTCGCTTTCAATCAACGGAAACGCGATCCCTCCGAGCGTCTGGGCGTTATCCTAGTGACGGCTAGCGGCGGAAGATATATTGCCTTCTCTCCTTTGTTCTACAACCCCAGTTTCAGACGCTGTTGAGCTTTTCGCGTTTCCGCCACCACACGAATTCCTTTTCAGTGCTCTTTCGTCTCCCTCTCCCCCCCCCCCTTTTTTTCCCCAACTATCTTGGCGTCTTTCTCTTCGCTGTTCATTTTTTGTTCATTTTTTGTTCATTCTTCTAATAAGGAAGATTCACGCTTCGTGTTTGTGTTATTAACGTATGTTTGTGTGTGGTATCGTTGGCCATTCGTGAACCCGCTTCCCACTTTCGACATATAGGCTCTCTTCCGAAGCGACCGAAGCCATCATTCCCGTAGAAGACTTGTCTCGAAGTCGAAACGTCGAAATAAACCCTCCGCTGTTGCTGTTATCGAGGTTTCTTACTTTGTGTTCACCACGCCTTCGTCCCCATCGCCAGCATGCCATATATATACATATATATATTCTGATGCGAGCGAAAAGGAATATTATCCCATGCGATTGAAATGTTTGATGTAACTGCTATCGCTAGAGGCCGAAGTGAGTGGAGAGTAAATATTGAAGTACTGACATGGCTTCACATTTCCCAGAAAGGATTTCACCGATGCATGTACCAGTCGCCCAGTCCCCTTAATAAAGGAAAAAAATGAAGCGTCCGCGATTCCCGGATACTTTCTGCCGAGCGAGCCGTTATTTCCATCATGCGGCGAGGCTCTATTAGTGTCACAGAATCATGTTCAAACTAGTGGCTGCCGCCAACGAACGCCCCTGTCAAGAATTCTAACTGAACCCTTTTAGTGGGGCCTCTATTTCCATGTGATCGTGTCCGTTTAACGCTAACTACATCTTACTACTGGCCTGTATTGCGCCAGTCCTGGCTCTATTGTGTCGTTTCTGGGGTTCTATTGGAAAAAAACTCTGAAAAATTTTAACAGCGGAGCTGTTGCACAAGCAGTAAGTTCGCTGTTGTGGGAACAAATGCCAATAAAATGCGGAGCGCTCGTGAGGCGTGACCAGCGGCGACCGTCGAATCCCCGGCTCACGCAGTGGCTTTGCAAAAAAATCTCCAGCGCTGTCATGAAGCGCTACCACGAATGTAAATAACAAACTCCAGCGTAAATGCGCAAGATAAAAAGACACCCTGTTTGGCAGGTGTCACCACAGCTGTCGAATTCTCTAGAAGCCATCATGGAGAATTAGAGACATGACTACGAGTGTGCCAATCCTTATTCAGATTACTTGCAAATCGCGCCACCGCTACCTCGAGTCGATGACGAATAGCTACGCGTAGTCTGCAATGCTGAGGATGATATAGCATCCGGTACTTGCCACAAAGGCGGCGACGACCTCTCCGATGCATATGACGACGATTAGCACCACAACTACGCGAAAAAACAATGAAACTGAAACTTAACTACGCGTCCGGCAATGCTCACCTACAGCAGCTTCGCCATTTAGGTCTTGCACGTCGGTGTGAGATTCCCTGAAGTTATTATTATTTCTTGTCATTGATACAAAAACGCCTTTTGTAGCTGGAATACAGCTGAGTCACTTACCGAAGGCTGGTTCTATCAAACTGAACAGTGTTCTGCTTAGCAGTCATGTCCCCTTTACCAGCGTCTTCCAACAGCAGATAACGTATTTGTACTCCAACTCCACCTACATCACTGCTGCTCTATTCGCTCTCGTTTTATTCTCCTTTCTTTCTTTGAGTAGTAATTCAGTTATTTATTTTCCCCCTCCCGCTATTATCTCTCTCCTGTATTACATTCGCGCCCCTGATCGCATTCTTTTTTCCAATTTTCCCTTATTTTCTTGCCTTTGCTTTGTTATATAAACCACGACGCTCTGTTATTCACTTAATAGAGATACCGGTAATCATTTGGCGGAAGCCCTATACTCAGTTAGGATTCCTTTGAACATGTTGCATGAAGACCGACGATTCGCTTTGCGGTATTTTGGAACACCACCGGCGCCGGGCGTACCTACGGCAAAACCTGTTTGCATAGCGTAAATTAAATCTCGATCTGACTGTTGTTTTTAAGTTAAAACCAGAAGTTATGACCGTTCTTTTAAGCCCAATTGCAGACGTGCTGACAGGCAAACAAACTAGATGACTAGGTATGTGTTCATAGCCGTGATGATGATGATTATGGTGATGATGATGATGTATGGAGTACGGGAATCGGGACAAAAAAAGGCTCAAGGAAAAGTATTTTTTAGTCTCTTGAGAAAAGAAGCTCAGTGAAAACCATACACCTAGCATAGCGCGTGGTGGTATGGCAGATAGAATCCGCTGAGAACTTAGTGTGCGACCGTTGGCCAATGACCTACCCCACCAGCGTTCTACGAGCCGATCTGCGCGGCCAACATACAGACTCTCGATGCTTGTTCGGCGTATATGTCGGGCACAGCACATAAAACAAGCATGAAAACTCTTCGCACGCCACCACAGGCGGAGTTAAAAATGAGGCGGAGATGACTGAGTGATGGGAACGAATGCTGCGACAGCTTTAGATGCGTCGTGAGCAAAAAAGCACAGAGCGAGAAAAAACATCTTATCAGATGGGTGGATCCACGGCGATCATAGAAAGTGGGATGGATACCCGAATCAGCTCGAAAGATAAAAAAAAATGCCGCTGTGGGAGAAAATAAAGTACCATACCTTAATGTGATACTAACCGCACCTGTAGCTCTGAACGGGCTTTGCCGCTGAAGTAGATAAAAAAGATGATATCAATAAATCTGAGACTGAGAGGACGAGGAATAAATAAGCAAACGGGGACGTAAGAAAACGGGAATCTTTTTCGCTGGGCCGGCAAGGAGGGAAAGCCAGCAAAAAGGAGGTAGGTAGGGACGTTCGGAGGAAAAATATCGATTCCTCAATAAGCTGCGCTGCTAGCTGGGACTCGCATACTTTTTTCCTGCTCATTTGATGCTGTCTCGCTCTCCTGAGGTTTGCCCAACTTCTTTGCACATGCGCTACAGCACTCTCCCTTCTTTTTTTTGCTTTTTTTTTTGCTTTTGTGCGAGCTTCGTTATTTTTTGCACAATCTTTACGAGGCAGCCGTCGGTTTTGCGAAGGCGTTTACGGGCGAGCGCGCTCTGCCCGCTAACAGGAGGCGTTGACAAATCGGAAGATATACGTAAGAATGTTAGGAGGAAACAACAAAAATTATCTCCGAAATCGAATTTCCAGGAGTCATCAAGAAACGTGCGCAGATGTGGTCGTGCCGATAATGCGATAACTTTCGCTTATTTTTCGCCAGGTTATTTTTTCGTTCTTGGATGTTTGAGCGAAATCCTCTAATCAAATACCGTAGCCGGTGCATTCCTGTGATTTGTTTGTTTCGTTTTCTGCGAATAATTTTCCAATTGGTTCAGCTATAGGCAAGACTGGAGAGCCTAGTGAAGCAGGCGTCTCACGTTACTTCTTTCGTTAATCGGGTATTTCAATTAACAGGCCTCCTTTTTCGTCCAATAGTACTTTTTCTCATTTCTGCTGTTCCATGTATTTGTTTCTGGGGTTTCCATTGGTGTTTCTGTATCTATTTTGCGTATTTTAAGTCAGCGCCGAGAAAGAACACTTATGTACATTGTTCCGCTGCGAAAGATGATTCGCCTACCTCGTTCCTGGCGCTGTGTCAACCTTTATCGCCCAGCTTCCCACACCCGCGATAACCATCTACATAGATAGGGATAATGCGCTGAGATTAGAAGCTGAGTCCCCAAGACCGATGTGAGTTGTGGCGTTCGAGGGGGGGGGGGGGGTAATGCGTCCGGTAGGGCACGATAGCAGAGAGCGCGCTTCCAGCGCTCCTGCTGGTATCACTGCACACGTACAATCCTGGGCGCTGCCGAGTAACGAGTTTTAAAGCGAGGCATTCTCTGTCTCGCCGTTGAAGTAAGTAGCGCCGATAATGCACTGAAGAAATGCCAACTTTCTCTGACGGTGATCGTAATCGTGGATGAAGTTACAAAAGAAAAAAAGGTTTCCTGCGGCCGCAATCGTACCTGGGTCCCTCGCCTTATAAAGCTGACGTCAATTGGATTGCGCCATTGTTTTTTTTTTCTTTTCTTGAAAAACCTATTTAAAGTTAGACATGCTAAGTAACACACAATATACAAACTAAAAGACAGCGAAGAGTAAGCTCACCAGCCTAACAAAGATCGGTGCCGTTTCAAAACTCAGGCAAGGAGAACGCACGTATCCAAAACATGCAACCACTCCGGTAGGTCACTCTGCGCCGCGTAAACGCTCCTCACGAACGGCTACTGCCCCCGAAAAATGCCCTTGGTCAGCCAAGAGGGGAGTTCTGCATGCCGATCAATTAGGCGGCACTTCCACAAGGTAAACAATCCTAGCAAAGCAAAACATCATTCTACACCCGATTAACACCTTCAAATCGAAAGAAGCGAATTATGTACGAAGTGATGTCAATGTCCTTTTTAAGTTCCCGTTCTAAACCGTCCAAGAAAAAGACATCACGGCAAAAGAACTAACGGCCTATAGTCCCTGGTTGATTTCACAAGCGTGAACTGCCTGACAGAGGAGCGACATCCCTGTTTTGTTCCTCCATTTTTTACTGAAATTTTACAAATGAAGCTCAAAGAAATATGTTTAAGCATTTGGCGTCACCCGGCGACGTAAAACACTGCTCCAGCTCTCTCGAAGCAGTTTGGATTTGTAGAGGAGGGCCTGGACGTGGAAAATAATACAAGGGCAGTTTCAAGAGGGGACTCGATGTCGCAGCGTCATGTAATACAACGTTGTCCCAATACTCAGCTGTTGCTTGAGAAGAAAAAATGGCAGCATCTCAACTCCGTGGATGATGGCGAGGGTGCGGAGTACGGGGACTCGAAATGACATCCAAGTTGCGCCCCGAGTGACATCCGATTTGCGCCCCAACAGTCAATCGATTTGAGCCGTGAGTGGCAGCTTGATTATTCCCTAAATCAAACTGCAACGCACGGCTGAAATCGAATTTCGCTTGATATTCGCCTGATGGTAGTGTGCGCACGGACGGACGCGGAAGGATACTGAGAGCTCCTGAGGTACTGCGCACCGTTACAGGCGAGGCAGTTAGCCGTTTGAATCTCTTGGTACTAACTCACGGTCTGGGTAAGACGACTGACACTAACTGTCTGGTCTACCAGAGACAGGCTCGAATTCTACCAGTGCCTGCGTGATTTTTTGAGATCGTAAATGCTTTGCGCACTGGCGCGGATGGACATTGTGCGATTCAAAGGTATTCCGCACCTAAAAAAGTATGCACTCCTGCGTCTAAGGATGACGACGGATTAACGCGAAGCTTTCCTTAAGCAAAATTAAATGGCGAAAGGTTAACCCGCCATGGTGGCTCAGTGGCTAAGGCATCTGTGCACGAGGACGCCGGCTCGATTCCCGGCCGCGGTGGCCGCTTTCCTGGTGGACGCTAATAGCAAACACGCCCGTGTGTTCGAGATTTTGGCGCACGTTCAAGATTCCCAGGTGGTCAAAATTAACCCGGAGCACTCCATTACGGCGGGCCTCAACGCCTACGTAGCGTCGGCGCGTTAAAGCCAACAATCAATCAATCAAATGGCGAAGGGTCAACGCCGAAGCCACTGTAATCAGAAGTCCGAACTTCGCGCCAGTAAAATTCTAAATGGTCTTCGAGTCAAACTCCGCAATCAGGCGAGCACCAAATAATCCCTTACCGGAACGCTTCGCGTTCAACCATCATCATTGTTAGACAGACGGGTGAATAATTTTGTCTTGCTCGCGCGGCCTTTTTCACTGGTATGACCTTCGTTGAGTGGCTTTTTATTTGGAGAGGATTGCTTTGCCTACAGCAACACAATTTCTTGTTTGCACCGGCGGCTGCTAATTCCTTTAAACAGGTGTGTCTTGAGGAATTGTCCATGGTATAGAATCGAGCCATCGCGCTCGGAATGTACAGTCGTTCGAAAGATAAAACGTAAGAGATAACGTGCAACGAAAGTGATGCGAATGAGAAGAGCAAGGAGAGTGTTGAAAGGTAGCTGAACCTCACGCAAACTGTGGTCCCCATTGTTTAGGGAGGGCTGCTTTCCCAATAGAAAATGCATTGGCTCTGCAGCGAATGGTGGCTGCAGTAAAGAAATGCTCTTTATTTTGTGCGTTCCCTTTAACCTTCGCAGTTCAAAAAAGCGCAAAAATTTGAGAAAAGAAAATGGTCGCCATTCCACTCTGCGAAAGCGGATGTAGAGCGAAGGTGATGTAAGCCACTGCAACTCGTATTGGAGGACGATAGAAAATATTTCTGGTCGTCTCGGAGATATTCTTGATTGCGCTCGGTTAGTGTCAGTAGATAAGGTTACAGAGTGTGGGCACTCTTTTCTCTTGTTATTTCGTGCCGTCGCCATGACCATTGGTCAGTTCGCTTTACATGACGTTTGTTTACACTTCGATGGTTCATGGGCGCCGCCATTTTATTGTTTATGCCGTTTACCTGTCGCGGTGGCTCAGTCGCTAAGCTGTTGTGCTGCTGAGCACGAGGTCGCGGGTTCTATTCCCGGCCGCGGCGGCCGCTTTTCTGATGGAGGTGAAAAGCAAAAATGCCCGTGTGTTCGACATTACGCCGCACGTTAAAGATCCCCATTGTGTCAAACAAGTCCGGAGAATTCCACTACGGCGCGCCTCATCGCCTGCGTTACGTCGATGCGTTAAACCCCACACTCAATCAATGTTTACGAGTTTTTGTCGGTCAAGCCTGGTAGGCTTAGATTATCTGCCCTTTCCTGCGTGTGCGGGCGACTGACATCGTTCCGAATGCGAAACAAAGATAATGCGTTTAACACCATTTCAGCAACGGAGTTGTGTCTAAAGATGCCGTTTGCGGTGTCAACAAACGACCCTGTTCAAGTCAACAGCGAGGCCGTAGGCACGGCCATCTCGCAACACGGAAAACAACGAAATGAGCGCTGTTGCTGAATGAGTGGGCCTAAGTGGCGTTACTCTAATAGCTTATCTACTGCCACTACGCTCAACTCCTCTGGCAGCAACTGCTGGCTCCTGCCTAGGCTGACACACGTGCTCGGTGTCTTGGGCAAGCTCTTCTCTATTTGATGGCACTAGTCCTGCCTAGCCTTCAAAGATAATCTGCCAACATAATCTTTACAGAGAACACGTGGTGGGGATCCCATTGTTCACAGCACCCTTACCTTCCATAATGCGGTTTCTATGCTTGTTTTGTGGTTTCCTTAAGCTGCATGCCTGATTAGCCTCATTGAGGCGGTAGGCGTCTAAGACCTTGGCACCTTGGCGTTTTTGCCCCTGGAGATAAAACCGTTGTGCGGGGGGGAGGAGGGGGAATTGAGGCTACAGCGTTGCTGTAAAAACATGAAAACATGGTGCAAGTACAAAGGAAGGTAACGAGCTAATGAGGAAGAAAATGAATTATAGAAGGGAAAAAACACAACAGTTATCAAAGACGAAGAAACCGGGGTTCAAGAAAAGGGCACCAGTTGAACAGAAAAAGAAGCAATATCAAGAAAACGGTGAGCAAAAAGCAAAGAAAAAGAACGAGGATGGCCGTAAGTATGCAGAAATGTAACTAAAAGGAAAAACGTAATGCAAAATAGTGAGAAGGATCTTCAGTAAATCTGTGAATGACCAAAACAGTGGGTATTCTGAAACTTGAGTATTCCCGCGTCGAGTATCTTCTTTTCAGGGTGAGCCTATAAAGCAGTAGCAGGGCATTACCGCTATGATAGCTGAAGAATATGTTCCCCTCCCATATCCCAATTATGACATTCGGACTCCACGGTGTGTACGAAACTTGTGATACATTGCTGCCGAACCGCAACGGGCGCTTCGTGATCCCCGAGGTTAGACGAGGGAACTGTGCGCTTTTGCAGAAATAAAATTTTCCCTACCGTCCCGCTCCGTCCGGTCCCTTCCTTTTCACCGCCCGTGTCTTTCGGTGTGCTGAATCTTATTTCTGTAATATGAACCAACTCGCCCATCAACATGTCGAACTGGGCACTGCTGCTTGCTCCGGTGCGTAGACGTGACACCGGAACATTGAATTTGCGCTACGGTATCGGCCCATACCAATGGCTTGTTCTGCGACATCAATGATGTTTTCCGCATTCGCCTCAGCACGTATGAGTGCCCCAACGCCACCAGCAACGTTATCACTACTGTAAGATGGCAGTCTAAGTCCTTTCTAAGTCTAAGATGGCAGTCTAAATTACTTTTACATGGCAGTCTAAATATTTCTTTGGGCCGCTTGATAAGAGTGGCGGTTATTCCACGGGTGCAAAAGCCTTCGTATGCTTCCTTGAGCAGTCCGACCTATGCACGGATGCCTGTGGATGCGTGATTGCCTGCGTTCATTCCTCCATGACTGCGTGAAATTTGCGACGCTCTGCAGGTGTGTGCTGGGCTTTTCATCTCATATACTCCGTTCTTGTCCTTTTTAACATACCCACAACCTTATTCTTCTCTTTTAAAGCGCAGTTTAACTCCATAAGCGTCTCGAAGGTTTTCCAACTGTCCGGACAAGCCACGGAAACAAGAGCACGCCAACATGGCGCTTTCGCGATATAGAGGCCGATAGATGGCGCCAAAATCATTGCGTTTGTTCAGCTTGGAACGCCATTGATTTGTCTCGCCGCCTGCGCTACCTCCAGAAAATACGACAGGCGGCGATTGTCGCCTGTTCCCGTGCAAGAGCAATTCAAGGGGGGAAAAATACCAACTGAAGGGAATTGTTGATCCACTGTGGTGCAGAAGTTCGCTGTATAGAGACGCTTCGTGGGAAGAAAGATGTTCACAAAGCAAGCAAACCATGAAACGGCGCTGCATATGAAAGCCGTACGAGTGCGAAAAACATCTCATGAAAGGGTCGATGCCCCCGGCAGGGCGTAGTGCAGGCTGTGTTGCATTTCACAGGAGAGCGTGTTCACCGCTCCGTACTTTATTGGAAGCAGCCTAACAGGCAAACAAATGGTGGAGGCCCACTGCCAACAAGTAGACTGAACCATAGTTAAAATGAAATCGCTTCATTCCGATTCTCGGTTTAGCGAGGTTTTGAACGGTTCAAGCTACAGTGCAGAGAGAGTGACTAAATGCCGCTTTCCGCAACGTACCGCTTATAATAAAGTCAGTTTCCTGTGTACCGACAAGTTCAAAATAGCGATGTTTTTCTCACCTCCTGTGTCGTCCCGCAACTTCTCTAAAAGGCAGAACCTTTCGGTGGTTGGAACAGTTGAGCGCAAAAAATATAGACTGGGACTGTGAAACGGGACGTCCGAATTTCGTTACTACACTGATGTTTATCACACACACTCTGTCTTAATAAACGCTCTAGTAGTCCTTGTCTATTTTGTGTGCTCAACTGTTTGAACTATGGAATACCAACTAGGCTAATCGATCACGCTACTAAACCGTTTGGAACCTGCGAACCTAGTTGCCGGTCTTGTTGTGGTTCGCAACAAGCGTGCTTTGCGCACAACGGTCAGACGAAGGGGAGTAGCCCTCCGGCATTGACACGTTTTCGCCGAACCAAAATCTTCAGTTGTTTAAAGGGGCCCTGAAAGGCGTTTTGACCACACTAAGAGAACTAGTGCAATCATAAGACTATATCGTCAACGTCATGTGTGCCAAGTATTACTCTTTTACGCGCAGCGGAAAGCACACAATTTTGTGGCGAAGCTTGTCGCCCGTTTGTCACCCTTCCCTGCGTGTTTTTGGACGCCGCCATCTTCACTTGTCTACGTCATCGATTCCCAGGTGTGCGTCATGAGGTAGACATCCTGCTATTGGGGGGAATCTTCACGCACTTCCGGCCGAGATGTGCCGCCTTCTCAGCGTCGGCTCGCCGGCTGATCTGCCACCGGAGTGCCGGAGTGCTTGGACATTTTACGACTATCCAAACAAGTGTAAACAAACGCTTAACCGTTTGTATTGACTGCAACACGGCCGCAACACGACATGAATATTTTCTCACCTGTGTAAGTTGCATATAGAAAGCGTTGAAGCCCCGTGGCACTTCTTTCGTGCAATAGCAGAGAACGCCCTGAGCCGAATGCCCGGGTTTGACGCATACATTTCAGTAAACTTCAAAAGAATCCACAGATGCGTTTCGAACGAACACAACGTTACAACATGCCTTGCAAGTCTGGACCGCGATTGACAGACGATCGGTTGCCTCATCCTACCCGTCGTAAATTCGGCACTCAGCTCGCACGCGGTTTGCGGGGACGAACAGCAAGTCACAAACTCTGGCGCGCAAGCCGCGAAAGCTTTTAGTCACGCATACTGCACATACCCCATGCGAGGTTGAGTCGTACGTCGCCAGCGAAAGATAATCCAAACCATGGGAAGCACTACCCACCCGCAGACGTCACATTTCATCGCGCAACAAACGCGTCCACAACACACACACCATCGCCTCCTGTATTTTTACAATGCCAAACGCATCGCGCACTTCCCAATGGTAGTGAGTGGTACGCCTGCTCTACCCAAATGTCGTTAGGTGGGGCCCCGAGCTGAACCGGGATCACAAAACCGTAACTTCCTTCTAGAGCGGTTTGTGCCTTGTTGCCAAGGCAACCGATGTTTGAGATCCTAGAGTTTCTTAGAAACTCGATGTTTGAGATAGTCAAAGAGGCACTCGCGCCAGCGCTAGAAAGCTCAGTGCAGCGGCGGAGCATGTTTTGCCAACGTTGCCGCTCTCCACCACGCGTTGCCCCAAGCTGAACTGGTCAACTGGTCACATGATCTAAGCGCTGGGAAGGTGCATCAAGCGGGATTCACACGACCCAGAGACCCTCTCTTTTTCGCGCAACGCGCGCACACCACCACGCTGCCCCGTTTTAGCATGCCAACGCATCGCGCTGGCATAGCGGGTGGTGGAAGAATGCCTCCCGTTTTTCGCTCGAGGTGGGGCCCCGAGCGCGGGATCACAAACCGTACTGCCTTCAGAGCGGTTTCGTCCCTGTTGCCAAACAACCGATGTAGTCCTGCAAACCGTTTTGGATGCGGGCCGCCAGGCTAGAAATAAGCCGGCGGTGCTGTTGACTTTCCGCTCTACCCGCCGGCCTCCGTGAACTGGTCCTCCGTCGTGTGAAGTGCTCAAAGGGAACGAGGGACGGAGCGCACGTTCCTCCCCGTGCGGCTGCTGCGAGTGCGCCGCCGATAAAAAGTCACGTGCTGCCGATGGCAACTTGAGCAACGTACACCACGAAAGGGCAAGGCGAGGCCGCACACATGTGGCCAGGTCTTTCGTTCGCTTTTGCAGCCTTGAGCGGAGTGCAGGATCCATGTCAATGGTGTCAACAAAGATCAAAAAGTCAAAAGAGCTGGCCCGTTGCGTCAACAGCGAAGGAAAAGTTGAAAGGAGGAGGAAATGCAGCGCGACGATACCGCGCGGTTTTTGATTTTCGATTTCTCAGCCAATACTCATCGCTTTAACAAAATTCTTGAGGGAGGAGACTGCAAATACATTGCTTTATTTGGTTACATGTACATCCATGCACCGGCGGAAGGTATTTCAGTACGCCTTTAATTACTAATACACAATCAATTCCCAACGCTCCGCGATTATATCCTTATTTACTTCCGGCATCACTCACTCACTCACTCACTCACTCACTCACTCACTCACCTCACTCACTCACTCACTCACTCACTCACTCACTCACTCACTCACTCACTCACTCACTCATTACGTGATAAGACAACACAAAATAGGAACGACGCATTAAGTTAACGACTCGGGACATTGTGGCCCAGCTGTTTAAAGCCCCTATATTTTAAAGCTGCGTTGCCTCTCGTGCCCTTTGGGTGGTGAAATTCCGCCCACCGTCCGTGCCGTCCTAATGGGACGCGCAATGGCATCTCCGACACTCCATTTAGGGGCGTGTATTGGTACATTAGCCGTATGCATGAGTGCATTTCTGTTACTGGTTGGATGTCGTGTGATGCTCGCGGTAAATACGTCAAGCATGCACGTTTGTGCACGGCAGCCGAAAGGAGCTATGTGAGGAACTTGCGGGAGATTGTTTCGCCCATGCAATCAACTGATGTTCGCTGGCAGAACGGAGTTAGACTACGACGCGAGTAGAAACTTACCATGGCGGAATTTTAATGGCGTTCTGATGCGTCGGGCCTGCCGTTCAGCTGTCTGCATTGTGAAGACCCAAGCCATGACGTAAAGTAAACAGGAAGGATATTCGATGACGGATACAGGGCTGATTTGATTTAGCTGAGTGCTGGAGGCCGAGCTTGTTACATTGCCACTGGATTTCGATAAAATTCTAACCTATGATCCTAAATAGTAAGAAACATTTTGAAATTGAATAGCTACTTAAGATGGAGAGCTAAAACACTGTGAATATAGGGGCTTGGGTGGGTTGCCGAAGCTAAGATGCGGTGCCTACAATGTGGTGCCTACAAAGATGTGGTGCCTTGGATGTGTTGCCTACAAGCTGAGACACCATGGCTTCAGCTGAAACCAGAGTCAATAGGAAATGCATGCGTTGAGCAAGGCATGCTTTTGTGTTTGGAAGCGAGCATCTCCGAGGGCAAACTCGTCAGGATGACACCATAGATGAAATCTAAGGGAAGAAATTGTCGTACGCTGGACATGCATTGCCGAGAAATCACGACTGGAGGACCACCAAGGTGTTCTAGAATGGCTCAATAGAGAAATAAAATTACAAAATTCGGCAACAAAGAATGCACTCGGACGTCTTAATACTGGAACGTGGGAGAACATGGATCGTGCTGTGGACTAGCACATGCACGCACGGACGCGCCCCCACCTACACTGATTGCCACTGCCTGTACAATCTGCACAAGCGTTTTTCGCATAATTCTTTCACCTCCGTACGCCAATGCCCAGGCGACAGTTTGAGTTTGTTCTGTCGAAGCGATTTTATGCCATGCAATCTATTTTATATTTTGCTGTTTATTACTGGGCTCAATTTACCCGCCTGTATAACGAACGCGCAGGTGCAAGATCGTGGTTTATAAACCTTTATCAACAACTCCACAAAAAATAACATTCTGCGAGTGCCACAGTTTTCCAAGAAAGTGGAATTTGTGCCAGGAAAAATTACACGATGCGGGCACTAAAAATCCCAAAAGAAACAATCAGATACAGTTAACAAAGGTATAGACGGAGTCTTCCAGAACGAGAAACTGTGAGGCGGAAACGGTGGGAACCTCCGGGATAAGATAAGAATGCGGTGATATCCCTGGGGGCTCATCGCATTTCACCAGCAGCGATACCGAGCTTGCATGCTGAGCTGGATCGCTTTTAGTTTGTCCTTTACGACTTCGAAATTTTGTTTGCTCCCTCGATTCCCGGCGCTGCGCACGTGTGAGCTGCGCCAGTTGGGACAGGCGTTACCATCGTTTTCGCTGCGAGCCGCAAAAGATCTGAAACGCTGACTCGTGGTATTTCAAAAGCGGTTACAGCATTTCTTTAACATTTGTTTATTCAGTAATATTTGTTTTGGCTGTTATTTTGGCTGTTGCTGTTGTTTTTTATTGTCGTTGTTGCTTCTACTAGTATTATTGATGTTGTCGGTGTCGTCGTTTTGCACTATAAAATAAGCATACTGACTGTATAATGAAAGGAAGTTCGTGACCAAAACCCGACCAGCGAAAAGACCCATGAAACACCGAACGCAAATTAGCCGAAAAGAGAGTAAATCGATTGTCACTTAACTCAATCTCAATTGGGAGCGTACGATAATCGTTCCAGTGCGCCTATCGCCTTACTCCCAGCATTTCCGGCGTTTATTTATTAGTATATTGGAGTAAAGATTTACTGCCACTAAAACAGGACTTTTGAACGAGAGACTGGAGTATATAATTTTTAAAGAAGATAGCTTTCTTGGGCTACTTAAACCCAGAAATTTTGGTCTGTCTGTATGTCTGTATGTCTGTCTGTCCGTCTGTAACGCGATCCAGCGACCCGGCCAACGTAAAATTGATATTGCGCAATAGTCTTGCGCAAACGTCAAAGCCAGGTTTATATGTTCATACTTGTCAACTTTGTTGAACAAGAACAAGAAATTACGCAAATATAAGACTGGAAATTAGTACACAGGGGATATTTGCAGTGTTCCTTTATTAAAAAAATTCATGGATGCTTGGTTTTTTGATAACAAATGATATTCTACATCTACTGCAGAAAACCGCCTCCTCCTGGCGGCATATGAAAAATCACGCGGCAACAGCAACGAAAAGTTCAACTAGCTAGGTTCCACGTTCGTCTTGGAACGCACGTGGAGCACGGCCACACGGTTCTATAAACCTTGTGGTTGGCCGCCTCCATTCACGCGCGTCCCCGCCTTACTTGCAGCGCCGGCATCGAGGAACCCGGCCTGTAGCAGTGGAACGCGGTAAATTCAAATCGCCTTGCGCAAACTTTAGTGTGTTTACCTTGGAATGAGCGCGACGGTACAGGAACAGCGCGAGAGGTGAGCGGAAAAGCAAAGGGGGGCATTTCCTTGGCAAATGTCTACAAAGACTATCGTCTTTTGACGGCATTTGGAACGAAAGCAGCAGATACGCAGCCAAATTTTCCCAAAGGAGCTTTCAGGAGGCACTTTCATAGTACTGTTTATCGGCATTCGTAGTATTTGTGTTGTTTTTGCGTGTTTTGTAGAAGCGCTCATGGAATTTAGGACTGTGTTTGGGAGTTGTCGTGAATGCTACAGGCCGTATTTTATTTTATTTTAGAAGTGTCGAGGAACCGCACCGGCGTAATATGTAGGGCTTTTTTAACATTTCAATGGCAAAAGTAAATGTTTTTCTTTCCGCACACAGACAAATTATTGCATAGCAATTGCATACATACAATAATTGTTCTGAACGTGTGCATAACTACACAATATATAAACACTCAGTCAACAAAACAACTTCACTGAGAATACAATGTATGAGTGGTTAAAACTTTATTTCCTAAAACTCACTTCGACGACAAAACAAATGGAAGCCATTTGTAAACAGTGAAGTCAGCCAGGGATTAATAGTTCAGCTGTTCGATTGCACTTGCTTCGCAAGCAATAACTTTGGCGATGGCTCCTGCCATGCTGCCCACGGAGCCACGGAAGCACCCGCGTTACAACAATAAAAGAGCTCTTTAAATCTGCAGCAGCAAATACAAGTGCATGTGTTTTCAGCGGACCTGAAACAATAAAAAAAGGAACCGCATTGTAATGGTTTGGCGCTTGTCACACTGTGCTCAACTGTACTTGATGTCTCAAGTTTTATTTAAAGCTACTTTACTTTCTTTTTGTTTATTTTATTTAAAACTGCACTTTCATCCGAGACACCTGCGCTCACTAGCTGATGAGGACCACGGAAGTGAAGACGAAGTGTTGATCGATGCGAATGCAAACCTGTTGCAAACTATCTCAAAACGCTTTTTTCTTCCTCCCCTCCTATGTGTTGTGGTGGTAGCGGTCTCAAGGTTTTACCCCCTGCACCTTCCCGCCTCCCGCTCCCCTAACGTTACCTAGAGATTTCCAGCGCTCTGAAACAAACAGACGTCCATTGAACCTAAAAGAATGACCCAGCAAATGGCACCTGCTGGTTCAATTTGCACCCGCCTAGCGTTCGGAGAGCTCCTTTCGTCGACGTGTCCCCACGGCCCCCCGACTCTCGTCCTCACCAGCGGCACCAAGGCGGCCGGGAGGTGCGCGCGCTGGTCATCCACCACGTTCCATGCGCAGTGGGCACCACTCATACTTCTCAACAAAATTGGCTCTGCGGCACTCGCGCTGCAGAGTTCAGCTTCCCCTGCAAACGATGAGCTACGGATCATCATGATCAGCCTATCTACGTCCACTGCAGGGCAAATCACTCTACCATAGATCACCAATTATCCCGGTACTGTGCCAATTGCGACCTATTTATGGCCGCAAACTTTTTTACCTCACCTGCCCATCTAGCTTTCTGCCGCCCCCTGCCGCGCTTGCCCACTCTATTGATCTACTTTGTTACCCTCAATGACCAACGGTTATCTTGCCTTCGCATTACATGTTCTGGCCACACCCATTTATTCTCCTTAATTTTTTCTACAGGTCCTTAACACGCGTTTGTTCCTAGTCCACTCCGCTATCTTGTTGTCCCTTAATTTTACACCTACTCAATTTCTACTAATATGTCCTTAACACGCGTTTGTTATCTAATCCACTCCACTCCTCGCACAGGGAACCTTGGGAAATCTTGGTGATTGTATTGGCGACATCGCGGACCACGAGCCCCCGAACATAAGCTGTATCCAACCGTGGCGATGTGTTTATAGGTGGAGGGTGTGAAACTACGAACGGCGGCCGTCGGAGACTAGGGCAAGCTCCGACGGATAGGCTCCATGTCTCTTTACCAAGCATGGAGCTCCGGAACCTCTCTCGGTATCAGGGTAACCTGAGCGAAAGACGTCCTCTGCTTTTATACAATAGCATGTGCTATTTTCAACTCCCCCCCCCCAAAAAAAAAACGTAATCGGTCCCTCAAAAGGCACCGCACCGAAGTTTCTTTTCCTTCTTTGCCTTCGTTCTCTCTTCCAAAGCTTGGTAATTTCTCGCGGTTTTTGATAAAAGAATCCCTGGATAAGTCAAAAACCCATGACCTCCCAGTCTGTCTTTCTGATATCCAAGTTTCTCGAATGCCTTATCGCGAAGTCGACAAGGCTAAGAAACTCACGACAGGAGAACTTTTGATTAAAGTAGAAAACAAAAAACAATCCTCTAACCTTCTCAAGCAAATGCGCATGGTCCATGTTGACATAAAGATCACGTCCCATCGCAGCCTCAATAGCTACCACAGCATGATCTCTGATCGGGATCTAATAAATGAGACTGAGGCATATCTGCTCGAGGGCCTTTGAGATCAGGGCGTGACAGCACTGAAGCGAATCACCATACGCCGAAATGATGAAATAATACCAACAAAGCACACAACCTTGACGTTTGACCGCTCAACACTTCCTGAGTCGGTCAACGCAGGTTGCATGAGATGTCCGATCCGACCCTACGTGCCAAACCCACGCCACTGCCTGAAGTATCAGCGGTTTCGGCACGGCACAACCTCTAGCCGTGGTAAACCGACGTGCCCAAATTTTGCAGCACATGATCACCTAACCGACAATTGTGCATCCGACAGCTTCACCTGTGCGACGTTCCAGGGACCGCACTCTGCCTATTCGAGGAGTTTCGCAAATCTCAAGCAGTAAAAATAAATCATTGCCTTAAACGTCAACGAGAACATCACTTTCCCTGAGCAGCAAAAGAGGTTCGCCTCTTTCCCTCTGGGGAAGTACGCCGACGCAGATTTAACATGGGAAATAGAATGAACTCCCACAACTGCATTTTTACGGCTGAAGCGACGCATTTTACCTTTTCGTCCACCGGCATGTCCAACGTGGAGATGTTGGCAGTCCGTGACATGACATTTCCCACGTGGGTGCCAGGAACTTTTCTTCAGGGGGGAAGGGGGCTTGCACATGGCAATACCCACGTGGGGATTTGGCCCAAGTCGGGGGTGAAGCGCCTAAGTCTTAAGGAATAACAAATTTAAAGGCTGGCCACTCTAGCAATAAGTCACGGAACACAAAAGGCAGGAAAAAATGGCCCCTGCTGTCTTTTTGTAGTGGACTCTTTCGCAACAGTGCCGAACCCCGATTTAATCCACGCATTTCACCCTTCTTCCCCTGGGAAACAATTTTTACGGCTGGAGGAACATTACTTGTTTAACAAGTTACCACATAATTAAACCACACCTTGGGGCGTCAATTTTTTTAGAAACCTTAAAGTGTAACAACAGGACCACCCCATCTAAGGGTTTAAAAAAAAAAAACCCCCTTTTTATCCCTTAGAAAAAAATTGGCCCGGGGAAAAGGCCATTACAAAATGTAAAAAAGCCCAAAAATTTTTAACAACCCTTGCTGCACTAGCTCTCCAACAACCGTGTGTAGCAGGTGTGGGGAGGGCCTATCCGTAGTCCACATCCTAATCATATGCAAGGCACTCGACACAACAAGACACAGACACTTCAAGGAACTATACAGACAACACATTCCGCTATACCCTTCCTTGCTTTTGGGCGACAATGCCATGGTTTCTGGGCAACGCGTTTTTTCAATATTTGTCTGATGTTTACTTTTTAAACTTCATTTTCCCTCATGCTTAATTAAAACTGGCCCTATACAGCAGCCATCATTACTGCTTTTAATTGATTTTATTGCTTTTCTGGCTTACACATTTTAGTAGCCACTGTTTTCTGTTATGTAGTTTTGTTTGGCGCTCTTTGCCCCAGCTGGCCTTGCCCCCGAAAAATCCAACCATCTTCATCATCATCCAGTCCGCTCTGTTGTTGTCCCTTAATGTTACACCTATCATCTTCCGTTCCATCGTTCGCTCAGTAGTTCTCAATTTAAGTTTAACCCTTTCAGGGGGCCTCCAAAATTCTGCCACGTTTGGGCCACGGATACAGCGTAAGAAAAACGCTTACTCGCCTTCCTGGCTTATTTTGTCGATCGCGGTACTGAGTGCGGGCACTTTTCATTCTGCAGCGATCCGCACACATAACTGGCGCTGGGGCTGTTGATATCCGCATTTCTTTTGCATAGTTTTGCCTCCCCAATGACGTTCTGGCCCTGGCGCCTTCTCTCGTGCACAACGCTCGCCTCAACAGGCGGAGAATCGCCGATACCATGACTCTGAAAGCACACTGAGTTTAATTTGACACTACAAGAGCCACAGGTCGTACAAACGTTTTGTTAAAATAAAGAAGATGCAATGCTTACCTAGAACCGGCTCGCAGAAGCGCAACCAAATTGTTTTCAACAAGTCACTCTCCGTTTTCTGTCACTGCTTTTTGGCCTCGCGTTGGATTGCTGGCGTACTCCGTCGGCTCGAAGGGCGTTGTCTGGAAGGAGACGTTACAGTCCGTCGCACGTAAGTCCACGCGGGTTTCACGATGTCCACAACGAGCTTCGGTTGGCGGGAAACACCTCCCATCCATTGGCGTGGCCGCAATTTCACAGAGACTAAAAACTTTTGGGGTCGCTAGAGCTCACACGACACATGACACCAACTGGCAGCCATTTTGCAAGGATGCGTAGCGGAGAGACGGGTAAAAAAAAAGGAGGAAGAGGACTAGGCTTGAGGTTTTCAAATTTATGCCTTTATGACTGCCTTTGACTGCCTTTCTCGGCAAAAATTCAATTTGATGCCGAGAAAGGCAGTCACCAAGTTGCGTATAAAATCAATGGCAGATCTCAATTCATTATAGCAAGTCGAGCAAGCGCTAAAACCAAAACTGGTATTCCCCATTACCCTTATAGCTTCCTATGCATACTCTTCAAGAATATGATAAGCGGGAGGGTCGTGTACTTCCTTGAATACAATGGTCTTCACGAAAGCTGCCAGGCAGGGTTCCGGGTTGGGCGATCGACGAACGATCAACTCGTCGTATTTTGAAGCCGATTCCAATCATCAATCTTTAACGGAAGAAAATATCTCTTGAAAGCGTTAGTTGAACTTTGTAAATTTTTAACACAATGAATTGAACAGACGGCGCGAAAATCAAATTGGTAAAAGAAGCAGGGATGCAAGTAAGTAAGCGAAAGTGATATATAGCTTGTGAAACAAAGGCGTTGTATTTTTTGTCTGAGATCCAGGGAGTTGCAAGGACATGATAAGTATATAGAGGTAACACTTGTGCGAAAATTGTACTAGGAAGTTGTAAAGGGAGCTGCGCGATTCTGAATGGCTTCAAGGGCATCGTTAAGTAAGATAGGTGTGGATTATAAATTGGAGCAGCATATTCGAGTTTACTACGGACTAACTTTCGTAGGTAAGTTTACGAACTGAGGCCGGTGAGCAGGAAAGGGATGTTCTCATACAACGTATTGTTTTGGAGTCATCGGCCTAAAGCTGCGTGATATGACCAGTCCATTTTAGCTTGCTGTTGGTGAGTACACCCAGGTATCGGTACGATTCTGCTAGAGCGAGGTGGCTAAACATCAGGGTTTAAGTATAATTTATGTTAGAACGGTTACTAAAAACTTGCATAAATTTACATTTAGAAATATTAGGTCGCATCATCCATATAGAACACCAATTTTCGATTACGTTTAAGTCATTTTGGAGCGCAAGTTGATCAGAGCTACCACCATCGGCGATGGACCATCTGCGACGCACCGTACATTGCAGCTGATAACGTTGATACGAAGCTTTCTGGTCATATCCCTGTGACGAATTTGTACACAACATCGGGAAGGCTACGTCTCATTAATTTGCCTAATTTGTAAAAAGGCACTTCGGTGATGACAAATTTCGTAACCGCGTATTATCCGTAAACGAATTAGACAGGCCTCAGTTCGCCGTGCGGTGAAGAAGCTAACTAGCGTTTTTTAATTTTTTTTATATAGAACAGCCTCACACCGGATGTACACCACTTGCCTATTTTCCTAAATCCTCATTACAGTACTCAGCGACGCAACATCGGACCCCGTTTTTAATAAACTAAGCCCAAATTACAGGCACTTCACTTTGCGGCATCGTGAAGGAACGCCATGAGAACGCTGTCAGCTGGTTAGAAGGATGCTCGGGCAAGTGCAGAGCCTTAAGTTGAAAGAAAGAAAAACAACGCTGGTACATACACTGTAGCTGCAGCGAACTGATGGCTACTAAGACTGATGGTCACTGATGGTCACTGTACTAAGGAAAGATTGAGGAAATAAGAAGTCAATGCCGTATCCACACGAACACGAGCCCAATAAGGCCAGCGGAGAAACTGCGCGGTCTCGCAGTATGCAACGTCGCCTCTTTTTCTTCCAAGTTCAGAGATTCCGCGCAACAGTAAGTGATTCGGCGCAACAATAAGTAAACTATGCTTACGCTCGTACTTGGGAGCAACTCCACTGAGCTAGCGGAAAATGAATCCCCGGCCCTCCCATAATATCTTAGCCCAAAAACGGACACGGTCATTGTACCACCACCCGCCGCGGTGGCTCAGTGGCTGAGGCGTTGCGCTGCTGAGCACGAGGTCGCGGGTTCGATTCCCGGCCGCGGCGGCCGCTTTTCTGATGGAGGCGGAAAGCAAAAACGCCCGTGTGTACGAGATTTCGGCGCACGATAAAGATCCCCAGGTGGTCGAAATTAATCCGGAGCCCTCCACTACGGCGCACCTCATCGCCTGCGTTGCGTCGACGCGTTAAACCCCTCAATCAATCAATCATTGTACCACTATGCAGTACGCGCTCCTCTCACGCTATGCAGTTATTCCATACTCACGTTCAGTGGTGGCTCGGTGGCTAAGGCGTTGCGTTGGCGTTGCGTTGCTGAGCACGAGGTCGCGGGTTCGATTCCCGGCCGCGGCGGCCGCTTTTCTGATGGAGGCGAAATGCAAAACGCCCATGTGTACGAGATTTCGGCACACGGTAAAGATCCTCAGGTGGTCAAAATTATTCCGGAGCCCTCTACAACAGTGCGCCTCATCGCCTGCGTTGCGTCGGCGCGTTAAACCTCCACAATCAATTAAATTGCAGCGGCAAGCCACAGTGCCAGCGGCAGCAGCGTGACGCAGGCCCACGGGCGCGCTCACCCGCCGGAGGGCTCGCGCGCCCCTGGCATCAGTAGGGTAGAGACCCCAAGGCGTTCGGAATAAACCGGCTTGCTACGTGGTCTCGTCGTCTCTGTTTCAACGCCTCCGTGGCATGCGCTCTACAGTCGGTGACCCGGACGTGATATCCCTCCCAGCGAAAGTTGTACCTGGTAGACGCTTCATGAGCTGCTGAGGAACACGACCTTTGCAACTACCCGTTGTTTGCCAAGAACTGCTGTTAAATTTCAGTGGTTTTTCAAAGGCATGACTTTTTGTTTCCAGTATTCATACAGTACTTTTGCGTATTATAAAGACGATTGTCTTTCTTGGGCCACTTTAACCAGAAACTTTGGCTATGTCTGTACGTATGTTTGTATGTCTGCAAAGTAACTTTTTTACACACTTTTAGCCAAAAATGGTGTAGCATAAGTGTAAAAAGGGTGTTGGGAGGCCTTTACACCTGTTGGAAATCACGGCAAGGAGGACGAAGTGGTCCCTTCAACGTACCTCTCGAATCACCATCATTGTACATAGTGTTCCATCCTGTCCCATTAAAGTGGCGGCTCCCTTTCGGGTCCCGGCTCGGTTCTTTCCGCGACATGGTGCCGAAACCCGGGAACTCAACGGTGGAAGGTCCGAGCGGGCTACCAACCAACGACAACGTGAGCCGTGGGGCGAGGACTGTTGGACCCGACGCAGAACGAGCTTGAAGCACCATTATAGAAACGGCATGGAAGGAACGAGCTTCAAGCACATGCATTCACGATGAATACACCACCTTCATACGTTGTAACGACGGTGTACTTCTTCGTGGCCATACCACGGAGCTCCTACCTACCAACGATTTTGTGGGCTGACTAACGCCGAGGAGAACAACGGAGGAGCTTATCAGCCAACGACTCCGGCTACGTAACGAAGTCTCCACAATTATTATGCAAGTTGAGAAAGATCTTTCATCTGGGTCACTTTCGCTAGTAATGCTGTCTAGCTGGAATAGGACACTACTAGAGAAACAACAAGCTCTAAAGAAACTGGACGGCGAAGTCGAATACCTTATTGCCGTAGACAAGATTGCCGAGGAGATCGAAAGTGCTGAAAAACGGGACAATACCATCGTAACGATGAAGTAAAAATACAAGAGGTTTTCAGCGATTTACGGCAGTCTTTAAAAAGCTTAGTTCGGCAACGAATCAAACGCAACGTGAACCATCTAGACATAACATCGTTCACCGGCTACAGTTCGAATGCGGGGGGAACTTCTCCCGATATGTCAGCTGCGTCACTGATGGGCATTACGGACGAAACATATAACAAACAGAGCATCACTGACTTCAGAAACGAGCCAGAACTGAAGCGTAATCAAGACTTCGACTTTGGTTATTTTGCGAACAGCACGTCATTGCCTTCAGCCCCAACAGAAAATTTTAAATGCAGCCATCCGGAATCTGACTCAGAAAACGACGGTGACACCCAAAAAAGGCTAATCCGCACGCTCTCTCCTGTGAACGGGAACGAAGAGGCTCTAATGAGTAACAACGCAGAAGGGCGTACGCTATGTGCGAAAATAACGCACCAACAGAAATGCAGAACGCATCAAACACGCAAAGAAGGAAAGAAACGGAGAGGTACTAACCTCCAGGAGAAAAGCCTGAAAAGAAGTGTCTTCATAATTTCATGTGGCAAAAGAGGAAGCGCTCTTGAAATGGCAGTAAAGAAGATGCATAGAAATACAACGAGGAAACCTCGCAAGCAGCGATGTAGAGGGACGATTCCACGCCGCCTGTGGACGTCTCAACGCTGCCAGGAGAATCCTTCTCGGGGGGATACCACTGTTTCCTGTGGAGCTGACACAGCGACCTATGTGCCCCATTTCACGTGATGCAACTCCACACTCCGGCGCTTGGGAAGATGGTACAAGCACCGACGGCGAAGCAAGTTCACTGGGGCTGCACCGGACTGTTTTCAAGACTGCACCTGCTCGTTTTGGAATTACCCATGTACTTTGGAACAATAACGCTGTATTTGACATAATCTTTTAGTACCATCTACTTTTCGTGCTCGGGAGGATGTTGGAAATCACGGCAAGGAGGAAGATGTGTTCCCTTCACCGTACCTATCGAATCACCATCATTTTAGATAGTGTTCCATCCTGTCCCATTAAAGTGGCGGCTCCCTTTCGGGTCCCGGCTGAGTCCTTTCCGCGACAACACCCTTCTTCTTGAATCTCCAACCCCTTTTCCCTACCTCTACACCTTTTTTGTGTGAACAAAAACGGTGTTGATCAACCTCAACACCCTTTGTTTTTCTTAGGGTGTTGAAAGGGTGTGGAAAAAGTGTTCATCTGTTCAATGAATAAGGCCATGCTTGAATGCATAATAGCACTGTAAAGAACAAGACATCCCCTCATACACCCCTCTACCAGCAGGAAATTTTCAAACGAAAGAAAAATAATTGCTCGTATACAATGATCGCTGGTTGCCCTATGCGGTGCACCTCATGCCCCAAGTTTAGCTTTGGCACGTGAAACACCAAATTCAACCTTCAAAATTAAGAACACTATATTCGTGTGGAGAAAAGGGTGTTTACCGACTGCAACACACTCTGCTTTCTGTAGTGTGTTCAAACGGTGTGAAATAGGTGTTCAGTTGCAGAAAAAAAACAGCGGAGCTGGGGGTCTACCTAGTTTCTTCCGGGGTTGCTAAGTTTTTCCACGTTTGCTAAGCCTTGCAATCTTCTTGCTAGGTTAGGATGACCGCTGAGGGGTGAGGCCAACTTTAACCGGATTTTGCAAGGCTGTTCCAGTGTGTGTGTGTGCCCCCCCCGCACCCCACTGCTAGGGGATCCAAGGGGGAAACAAGCTAGGTCGGTCCCCAGCTATGCTGTTTCTCCAGCCTTGCACCACTATTTCAAGCTGCGCCAATTTTTTTGCCTTTTAGAATCCAGAAAAGGCCAGTACTTTTTAAATGGTATAATAAGATGCGCGCATACGCATACGCCCCTTGTGCTCGCACTCTAACAACTTCGAAAGTTGAGTTCAATGTTATAACACCCTATCTGCGGCGGTGCACCCATTACGGGTGCCGCTGTTCTTTTTATTCTCATTTTTTTGCTAGCGCAACGGAAACTAGCTCAAGCCTAAACAGCTTCACTGGTCATAAGTTATTCCAATTCATATTTCTTTAAACATCGTGAGGTACATAACACCCCCCGCTTGTCGAAACTGTTAAGTCCACCCGTGTAAACAGGTACAGAATACGAAGTACGAAGTTAGAGGTCTCTTAACCTTTTTTTTCTTAGTTGGCGCTCTAGTCTTACACCCTTTTTCTTAGACCATTTTTCTTTGCGCCCTTTTTCTTAGTTTTGAACTCCCTAGTTGGTATCTTTACACCCTTCCGGCAAAAAAGGTGTTAAAATAATGAACGCCCTTTTTGAAGGGTATGGAAGGTGGCGGAGAGGTTTGGTTGATATTTAATAAAACTCTATAGGGTATGAAACACAAGAACTAACTCGTGTGTAAAACGTTTTTGCAAATCCCCGTGTTGATTTGTATATTCTCATAGCAAAATTCATAGTTCCAAAATTAGCGCTAGCATATGTTTTTTTGCGGAAAGCCAACCGACTCGATCGGGGGGCTTTCCTTTGCTGTATACAAAAACAAGAAGAACACATGTATTACTGAGTAAGTATACAATTCCTGTACCGCTTGCATCCCGTTGGTTTTCTTGCTCAATTCGTTTGTGTTCCAAGCGCAACTTGTGCGTATTGACAGTTTGTGTTGAATGCTGCGCGCTCCGCCGATTCACATTTCACGCGTAGCTGCTGGCCGGGCCACACCCTTAATTTAAGGTGTTGAGCATCCTTACACCCTTTTTTAGTGTATTCATCCCTACACCTTTTTTCCGCCAAAACACCTTTTTAAGGTGTTTGCCATGGGACAAGATTCTTAGACACCTTAAGTCCAAAAAGGGTGTAAGAAAGTTTATTGTGTGTTTGTGTGTCTGTGGCTCGTTTCAACCTTCCGGCCAAAAGTTAGAGTGTGGCCTGGGGGAGGGACTCATATAGGAAAAGCGTTCCTTATTACCTAATCTCAAAACACACTATATGTTTCTCAACATTTTTAAGCAAAAAGAAAAAGTTCGAAATATCTGAGGCAATACTTCAATACACACTATTCGCAGTCTAAGTGTTCTTTTACTTAAAATACATGGCCGCTCGATTCTCAAGAACGCAATTAAGAATATATGCGTTTAAAACTATATTTTGACTCAAAAAAACAGAAAACAACTTGCTCCGGCGCAACACTTCGGGAAGACATTCTAATAACTCCAACAGTAACAAAACCTTCCTGTAGATGACGCGCGAGCAGTACCTGGAATGCGGAAAATTGAATTCAATTCCTCAAACCTCCACCTTGTTTTTCATGGATGGAGCACGACGAGCGGAGAATAGTGAAACATGGGCGGTAAAAGGGGGAAGAAGGACATTTTTGTGGCAGGGGCGAAAGTATATTAGAAGCTTTTGACGACATTTAGACTGACGTTAGTAGCCACGCGTACAATTTCTTTAGTTCATCTGTAATTAACAAAAAGCACTCGTTTTCCTGTTTTGTGCACTATTTTCTTCCCTTGATGTGTGTCTTCCTGATTTGTTCTTGTTTCTTTTTCTTCCTCCACGGTTCTTCGATGGCTCCTATTACCCTATTTGTAGGCGATATCTTAAACAGTATTTTTCCCTTTCTCCGTGGGACAGTGCACGTCCTGCGATTTCTTTACCCCCTCAACAATTCTTTATCTATATTTTTATTGATCCGGTGCCTCGGCCGATTTCAATGTGCGGTCGTTCTCGCGGGTAATCTTATTTATCTTGAAATACCCATTCCTCGTCTCTCCTCATACTTTAAAGTTCCTGCCAAGACAAAGTTTAACTTCCCATAGCCATGGTTTGTTTTTCTCTTATACGAGTTATCGAGCTTTCTACAACCACGTTTCTGTCTGAGATGTGGTATTTCAGCCCTACCGGTGTTTGGATACCGGAGCCACCCGGTGAAGAAGCCTTCATCTCATTATGCGTTTTCGTTTCCTTTGGAGAAGACGGGAGGAAAAGAGCTCGCGATCCTATAATCCTTCGGTCTCATTTTTTATCTCAGACCCCCTGCTTTCTACTTAGAACCTTCGACAATCGCTTTCGGGGAAAAGCGAACTAATTTGAGAACCATTGTTTTCATGTTTGCCAGATTTATTTCCTTCCTTCCATACCCGCTGGAAGCATCGCGCACAATTGGGCATTTTCAGTCGGTGCGCTTATACACCGGAATTTGCGGTCTGGATCGCGGCGCCAAGAATCACTGTCTAGGCGTGTACTTCTTAATATCTAAGGGAATCCTATTTTTCGGTACAATGAACCACTCAACACCCTACAGACCTATTGCAACAAGGACGAGAGAGAGAGAGAGAGAAAGAGATCGAAAGACAGAAACACAAAACGAACGAGGAGAGAGAGAGAGAGAGAGATGGAGATGGAGATGGAGAGATGGATGTAGGTGCGTTAGAAAACGAAACCAGGATGCCCGCCAGGATGTCCACGCCGACATGTTACTCTGTGGGGGAGAGGGAACAGACACTTGGAAATACAATAAAAATAAAGCGTAACGTTCAGTTCAGGAGAGAGGTTCATTAGCTTCTCAGAAGTCACAGTGTTATTCTAAATCACCGTATTGGCGCCAATGTCTTCTGGACAATTAACCATTGCCACATTGCCACTACACTATTGCGGTGAGTTGGTGGGGAGGGAAAATGTACTTTTCGAATCGTTATCGTGAGCAGAGGCACTCGTTCCTTGGCCCCGGAGGCCACTTTGCTTGCACAGTAGCGAGGCACCCTAGCACCAACTGTTCCACGCTTTCGGACGTCACACAGTCATGGCTGTAAGAGTTCACAGTAGCACCAAGTGGAAGTGGCGAGCACATTGTGACACTGCATTGCAACACAGTCGCTGATGAAATGGCAATCGCTGGCGTGGAAACCACTCTTGAAAACTTGTCCTTAGCTCAGGACATAAGGGCTTCAAAAATGCATGACCGTGCTCCTGAAGTAACCGCACTTGATGACATTCTGTGAAAACTCGTGTCTTCCTAATGGCTGTAGCTACGATTTGTGCAGAGAATTCCTTCTCGCATCACGCATTTGTCGGCCTCAGCAGATTCATCAGCCGCATTCTTTCCTCACCGCGGAGTCGCACGTTATCCCATGCCCGTGTCTACTATCGTTGACGAGATAGTGTAGGGGGGTGATTTCGGCAGAGGTGCGTTCGGGGGCGCTGAATCAGTTTTTGCGACGCAGGTCTTGAGGAGCTGCCTTCGAGTACGTGCTCATGGGTCATTGCCCCGACTGTAGGTATGGCGGAGGAACGGTCCGATTTACAGCAGCGTCTAAGCAACCGTCTCAAACACTTTTGAGCTCCGCTTAATAGCAACCACATGGGAGTGGTTAACTTAGTTTTGCATTTTTTTTCCCACGAAGCGATTTACAAGTCTGGGCAGTTAGCATCACTGCGGAAAAGTCATGCAACATTCGAGAGATCCATTTTCAGCTTAAGCACAGCCGTTGTGGGGCAGACATTCTGGAAGCTGCAATGCGGGATTGAAACTTAAGACATCGCTTTCTTTTGTATATAGTACTATACGAACTAAGGCATGCAATAATAAACTAGTTGAACGCCGCGAGAAGGGAAGCGAGGTTGCCATTTGTGTATAAAATAAGGAAACTATTGCACCCATCTTCAATTGTCCTAATGAAACAGGCCTGTGGCTGTGCCTTATGTGTCTAAAATGTCACACGGAATACAAAAAGTGGTGTCAGAGTATGGTGTCTGAGTTATTTGCAGTGCTTCGGGAAGTCTCAGAAGCATTTTAGCCACTGTGCAGATAGTAGCCGAGTTAGTCAAAAAGATGCATCACAAGAGTGCATCACCCTTGAAAAGGTGCATCACCCTTGAGAGAGGTGCAAAAGGTGCATCACCCTTGAGAGTTCGTGCCCTGTACCAAAAAACAGGTATAAACTTTGCCCGTCCGTGTGACAAAGTGCATGTGGGCCTGGCCGAGAAGTGCGCTAATGTTCGTTTAAGAGTGTACAAACGCCGGAGAAAATCAACCCCTCGGAGCACTAGGCCCCGCATAACCACACGTGTGGTTGCGATCCGAGTTTCACAAGCACCACAATTGCAGCAAAGCACCGGCGTGAGATTATTGAGGCTCATGCCCTCGCCTAGAAGATTGACAAGTGCGTTAGTTCTTCATCTGCTGCGCTGTCTCGAATAAAACTAGAGTATCTGGATTGCACATGACTGCGTTGTGTGTAGTGATAAGCGGAGTAGTCTGTTCATTCTGGTTTTATCTTTTCTCATTTCCTAATCTACCAATGTTTCCGTTGACGTAAAATCGTATGTAAGGCTGTTGCTCTTTATTAAAATTCAGTGGCGAGTCAGCGCTTACCTGCGTTTGCCCTTTCCTTATTCTTCTTCTTCCCCTGGGGCTGTTGTCATCATAAAATTGGCCCGTGTAGTAACGAAAGGCCATGTTCAGACTACCGACGCAAAAGCCGTATTGTGATCTACGGACATAAAAACACTTCATGTCCCGCGGTTCGGATGGCTGAAACATGAAATTGTGTCGTTCTTTAAAGTTATTACTACAGTTGCCCAACAGTCTGGCCCCAGCCTAACACGTACTTTACGTAAGTTATGTGAGCCCTGAAGTACCTTTATTAAGTCGGTGTTTTCCTAAGCCGCCGAGCAAGCCAATCGGCACTTTCAAGCGATGGAACCGTAAAATCGCAGCGATGGGGATTCTACTTCTTATTCTGTGGTCTGGGAAACCTGTCACCGATGGTATACAACCAGTTCCTTCTTCCACAAATCTCGCGCTGCTCAAAGCTGTAACTATTAAGGTGACTTAACCAGTATACTTAACGGCATGTGAGAAAAGCGAAACGCGGACGTGCGACTATGAGCTCAACCAGCTAATTAGAGAACAAACTACACCGAAACCATGTCAGGCCCAAGGATATGACGGAAAATAATGGGCTCCCCCACTTATCTCTTGTCAAGGCTTTTATAACTCTTTCGAGGGGACAGTCTTTTTTCACACGTCCTCGTCATTTCTTCCACTTTATTCGGAAGGCAGAGCAAGGTGCCATCGGTCTACGTGCCTGCATCATACTCCGTTTTTACAACCAACAAAGAGAGCCGAAGAAAACGCAACAAGACGAGAAGTGTAACACAGAAAAAAGGGCAGAGAGTGAAGTCCCGCGAAGTCCCTAAACGCCCTCTTCACCTAACAAAGAGTTACTACTGGCAGCGTTCGGCCTTCTTCGCCTGGAGATTCTTAAAGAACGACTCCTTTTTCTTTTTGTTACAACACTTAAGGAAATGCAACAGAAGAAAACACGGCACTGGAGCAGTTTAGTTGTGCTGATTCTGCGAATCAGGCGCTGCCTCTCCGAATATAAAGAACTCCCAAGCGGCCTGGCAGGGGCTACAGTTCATACTAGCACTTTTCGATGCAAGGTTGCAGGGAGAAAAAACTCGGAGTGACGACGGAAAGGGGGAGATTTATGACTCCGCTGAACGCTCAAGATATAGTGCGTGCTCTTTCTTGCCGGCAGCGGTAGGTCGCAGAGTAAAACGCCACCCCGAATGTAGGGTGCGCCTTTAAAAATGACGAGACAGGTCGAACATTTTGCCTCGTGGATTCAGCAATATCGCCTTTGTGAAAGGTGGGGTTGCAGCCGGGGACGTCGACTACTTGAAATGCGAGGTTTCGGTCGCAACTTCGCTTGAAGATGTGATGAATTTGTTTCTGGACAACTGGTTTTTTGGGAATTAAGAACTATCACTGTCACCAATTTTATGGCAAGAATTCCGAAATTAAATGAAATAACTTGAACATTAGGGGACCAATCCAATACGGCCATCGGCTGCCAGGCCGAAGCCCTGCGACGCCACTGAAAGTAGTTAGTGCAATTGGCCACTACCCATCAAGCAAAACAGGATTGTTAGTTCGCAAAATGGTGCAGGAGGTCGTCCAGTCTCTGTTGCATTACATCATTCGAATGATGAACTCAAATTAAAGCAGAGGTTCTCGCTTTACCACATTCCTAAAGTATGGTCAACGTTGGCCCATGCAGTGGGAGAATTTGAAATAGTGTTGTCGAACATTGATAGATTTTTTGTATATAACTGGCTGTGCTGCCAGATAGGAGTCGAGCAAGTTGTCAGACTAATTGTTCGAAAAAAGAAGAAAAAGCTGCTGCATCTTGGATTCTCAGTAACTCTTAGGCCATCGTCTCGAGCTAAAATAATTGGGCAGCTACGCGCCGAAGCTGTGCGCTTGCGCTGCGCCCTTATGAATATGAACTTTTTCTTTGTGCATCCTTTCTGTTTACTTTGTGTTTCCTGAGTTTCCTTTCTGTTGACTTTTATTTGAATTGACCAACGGAAATAAAAAGTCTATAGACTGTGTATAGACTGGAAAACAGGAATTTATTAATTACCGCTATTTTTTCTGCAGTCTATAAAAAGTAAAGTGGTGTCGAACTAGTCTACATAGCTGCTGCTAAAAAGCAAACTGAACTTTTGTCTTTGTGCCGGTGCATTTGGAAAGTAAGAATGGCCACACGCTGTCATTATTTAAACATTTCAGAGGCTCTATAGGAAGGTTCTACTGTAAAAAGAGGTATTATACTAGGTATTTGCAATATATTTGCAATCCTTTTTAGCCTGAGTGGCATCACACAGGGAATAGTGCAGCTTTCTTTTTGAAAGCAATCATTATAATTAATTTGACACACCATCTAATATAATTGGAGCACCGTAAAGCATTTCCTTCTGTTTTGTCCTTTTAATTGACTACGGGAAATTAAAAGTAAATGCACTGTGTATATTGTGTTGGAAACAGGAAGTCATGAACTGCCTGTGTTTTTCCTCCAGTCAGTAAAAAGTAAATTGGTGTCAAACTAGTCCACATAGCTGCTGCTAAAAAGCAAACTGATCTTTTGTCTCTGGGCGCCCGCATATGCAAACTATTAATGGGTACATGTGCTCATTATTTAGGCATTTCAGAGCCTGGGTAGGGAGGTCCTCATAGTATAAAAAGAGGTATTTATTGACACATACATAGAGAATGTTTGCCACCCTTTCTTAACCTGAGTGGCATCACAGAAATAATAGTGCAGTATGATTTTCGAAAGCAGTCGTTTTTTTATTTTTATTTTTTCGCTCACCATGATACTTACTTGGAGCACCGTAGAGCATGGCCTTCTGGTTTTCCTTTCCATTGACTACAGGAAAGTAAAAGTAAATAGACTCTGTATAGATTATTGTAAACAGGAAGTCATAAACTTCCTCTAGTTTTCCTTCAGTATATAGAAAATAAAGCGATGCCAGATCGAGCTAAGTCACAACTGAAAAAAGTAAACTGCACTTTTTTATGTAACGGCGCACATAAGGAGCAAAAGGGTATACCTAGGCCCAAATTTTAAAACCTTCCTTACCTTACTAAGGTCGCCTTAGAACTCGTAAGGATGCCTTAGTTCAATTTTGGAACGTTCCCTACTGAGGCGTCCTTACGAAACGCTCCCTTGATGCCTAATTACTGCAAGGTCGCTCGCGGGCTACCTTAATGCGACCTTACCCCGCTCTTTCAACTGGACGCACACTTCTCCGCAGCCCTTTGAACACTCCTCGTTAGGCCGCACGGAACGCTGGGAGCTTTGCCCGGCCCCGGCGGTGCTGCGGTGCGGGAGGAAAGCGACGGCTATGGCGTCCGAGTTTATCGCTTCGTACGACAGCTGGGCGGACTTTGCGCAGTTTTGCCTGCGGGTGGACGACTTCATGTGCGGCAACGTGTACAGATATTCGTTGCTCACGATGAGGCAGCCGCGAGACCGCCTCATCCCGATAGAACTGTACAGGGACGACGAGTTTTCATTCCGCTACCGTTTCTCCAAGGCAGCAGTGATGAAAATGCTGAAGGAAATCTGTCTACGCGAGAACTCGGACAGAAGGGGAGCCCCACTACCGCCGCTGCTGAAGCTACTGATAGCGCTGCGCTTCTACGGATCAGGGGCCATGCAGACGGTGGTCGGCGACCTCGTCAATGTTTCGCAGCCCACTGTCAGCACTGTGATCTGGGAAGTTACGCAGGCGGTGTGTTTACGCCTGTTCCCAAAGAACGTGCAGCTGCCCAACGCAACGGAGGGGAAATCGCTAATGACGCGATTATATCAGATTGGGAGGTTTACCGGCGTCACAGGGTGTATCGACTGCACGCACGTACAAATAATCAGCCCGGGCGGAGACTGCGCCGAAGTTTACCGAAACCGGAAGGGAGTCTTCTCGATTAATGTACAGGTGAGTGTTTTGCATTTACTTTGTAGGTTTACGTTTTCGTAACCTTTGATTTGCCTTAAAGAATGCAAGTGCGTGCGTGCGTGAGTGAGTGAGTGAGTGAGTGAGTGTTGAGTGTTGAGTGTTGATGTTGAGTGTTGAGTGTTGAGTGTTGAGTGTTGAGTGTTGAGTGTTGAGTGTGCGTGCGTGCGTGCGTGCGTGCGTGCGCGTGTCTGTGTGTGTGTGTGTGTGTGTGTGTGTGTGTGTGGTGTGTGCGTGGCGTGCGTGCGTGCGTGCGTGCGTGCGTGCGTGCGTGCGTGCGTGCGTGCGTGCGTGCGTGCGTGCGTGCGTGCGTGCGTGCGTGCGTGCGTGCGTGCGTGCGTGCGTGCGTGCGTGCGCCCGCGCGTGTTAACCATACGTCATGCGCGCACGCGCGCATGACGTATGTTTAGCGCCTGTGGCGTCGGTCGGCTATCTTCATCATTGGCGGTGAGAGCGATCTCGCCTGCGCCTTGTTCACGGCAGTGAAGATAGCGTTCTGTTTACCAAAGGAAACTGGTTGTGGCGTCCTTGCAGGAAACCGCTTAGCAGACGAGCTGGTCGCACGACCTGATCGTCCGCCCGCCATTCGAACGACTCTTGCTCATTTCGCCCGCTTCACACCGCGATAACGCCGCTGGACCCGCCGGTGGTCGACGACTCCGCGATGTTATTAAAAACTTCGGCGGCTCTACGTGATTAACGCAAGAACGGTTTTGCCCTCAGCCTCGTCGCATACAGCGCGATCTTCGACAAGCGCCAACCACAAAATATTTTGGAGGCTCGTGAGGCACTGCTACCGTTTAGGTTGCTGTCGACACAGTATATTCGTAAAAAGAAGACTCACCCAGTTGAGCGTATAACCATTAAGGTATGAAAAGAGGATGTGGTCTGTGGCCTCAGCCTTGATGTACGTACCTCAAGTTATTCTGATTTTTAGCAGCGAATAATGTACGTGCTACAGTTGTACAGCAACTATCCTGTGGTACTTGGGGCAAATATCTGTTAAACCCAAATCGCAAACCGTGTCCATCAATATCTGTACCTAACTTATCTTGCACTAAAGTAGGTAAAGGCGCTTGCTCTGCAGGTTTTTGGCGTGATGCTGCATGCCGTGGTGAGCTTCAAATTACTGTTTACTGCCTGTTCAGCTTGTATATTTTTGTGAACAGCCTTTCTGAACAAGACATCTCATTACCAAAAATTGTTTTTACAGGCAGTCACTGGCCCTGAGCTACAATTCTTGGACGTGGTAGCCAGCTGGCCTGGGTCGGTACATGACAGCAGGATTTTCGAGAACAGCCGCGTCATTGCTATGTACGAGGCGAGCAGTGTACCTGGTGTGCTGCTCGGGGACCAGGGGTACCCTTGCCTGCCCTTCCTCATGACACCACTGAGGGTCCCGAGGACAAGCGCAGAAAAGAGGCAAGCACGTGTGCATTTGCACTGGTTGTTTGGAATGAACACTTGTATTTGGTTTGAACATAAACACCAGATTAGGCAGTCAGTATTTGGGGGTGAGATATCATTAGGTGATGTGTATAGTAATGATTTTTGAACTTCCACGAAAAAGAGGACTCGTGTGCGTTATCCGACAATCCAAGATTGAAAGCTGGGTTTTTATTTTTCCATTGCATTGCTGTAAATTGAAACAACAGTGATACCACATAGCACTGTACAATGCTCAAGAAGAATGTGTTTTGCATGTCAAGACGTATAATAAAAAAGTAGTGAATTTTGTTACCACACTGCCATTTGTAGCAGTTGCAGTCGTGGTCGTGTTTGCACGAGTTACCAAAATCCCGCATAACTGCACTCTTCGTGACCTCATTTTCATGGAACGGTGCCGGACGACTAACAATCCCTTTAGTTAGCTAGAGTAGGCACAAGGCAACCATACGTCATTCAAGCCATCTTGGTACTTTCTCTTTCAAGGGCTTTCAAAGCGACCATCTGCCAGGTGGTACACACGACGGACAGAATGGCTTCTGCTACGCTAAAGCATGTTTTCTGTTTGAAATGACATAAGGAATACCGCATCCCATTGCGCATGTGCAGTGGGGTCACACTACCAGTAACATTAGCGCACTGTACGCTACCTGCTATGCTAAGGCCCTCTAATGTTTCTGTGTTGAAATATTATATGGTAATTATGGTGCTATTAGGGCTATACTGACATTCGTTAACAGAGCACTGAGCTGCTTAAAGGGGCCATGATGGCAAAATAAAGTTTGTTTCATTCGAACGGCTGCTATGTCCTGATAAGTCATGCCAATTTTGACGGGAACTTTAAGGAACTAATCTAGATTATAAGGAAAACAGATTAGATAGTGGCGACTTGCAAGTTGTTTTTTGCCATGTCTTAAGGACTTGTTTAAGTGATGGGCTGCTGCTGACCAATGTTTGTGCCAGTTCTTGTTGCATTCCTTGCAACCAAAGGTTTTGGTGTTTAATGTGCTTACAATTCACTGCTGCATGCAGGTACAACAAAAGCCAAATTCGAACAAGAAACTCAGTGAAGCGAGCGTGTGGGTTTGGAAGAGGCGCTTCGCGTGCCTGAAGACCAGCTCAGACCGAGACGGAGCGCTCTGCAGCAATAATAACTGCGTGTGCTGCACTACACAATGTCGCGCATGCGCTGCGTGAGCCCTGCCCAGACGGTCAGGGTCTCGAGCCCGAGGACTCAGATTCTGGAACAGCTGGCCATGACACTCAGCTTGGATCGCGCGTGCGAAGGCACCTTATCCAAGTGCTTCTCCAATGTTCAAGGTAATAGCTCTATTTCGATGTGGGGGGCGGGTGCAGTACTTCACTTGCCACAAATATTAACTGTGTACTCTCTGTTTTGTTGCTAAACTGATACCAAACTGTACTGTTTTCTTTACCAAAGCTTCTATGCGGGCTATAGCAACGCTTACAATGTTCAGTCAACTTTTTTAGTGCTATTCTTAATTTTTTATAAGCACTGTGTACAGATGCAGACAAGTTATTTTTAGCACTTTTTGCATACCTTGCATATTCACACATTTTCATTGAGCTGCCTTATAAGATGGCTAGGATGCTTTATCGTTCAGCTGCTTCGAAAGCAGTCTTGCTTTAAGCCGTTGAGTTTTAAGCTTAGCCTTCAGTAGGCGCACCTGCATATCGTGAATTACCTAACGGTTTGCAAGCTCGTCGGCGTGGTTTTCTTTAGGTTGCTTCATTTTGAGCGCATGCTCTTCGTGTAGTGCAAGTGCTTTTTGTTTTTGCACTTGACTTTTTTCGTCGTGTTCGTCCCGTAAAGCCTGAAGCCTGGCGTCGAGCTCCACGGCAAGGGTCTGCCCCAGTAGGCCATTCCGAGTCCCTGGGGGTTGGCTGGCGGTGCGTGGAGCTGCAGCTGCCCCGTCGTCAGCCTGTCTTGGCTGTACTTCTGCTCCATGGCCGTCGTCATGGACAACTGCATGCAGTTCACGGTTGCCCTCTGGAGTGGATGGTGGGCTTCCAGGCAGGTCCTCCAGCACTGCAAAATCACTCTGGCTGAGCTCCAGAGTCTCGTCTAGGCCGGCCTCGGCGTCTTGGTCTGCACAGTAAAAGAAACATCCCATAGTTCACTGTATCAAGATAAATAAAATGATTATGTTGTACCCCGTGTGAACTGTCATTGCGAATGATTAAACAATGCAGTTCAGCCAAAGTTCACGAAATACAACATGTTGCCCCACCAAAAAGGTGCGACAACGTGGTGTCCTGTGGAGGTAAAAAAATTGTGTGACACTGATATACAAGTACTGAAACATGCTGAAATAGTTATAGCAATGTTTATTGGTGGATGAAGCTTACAGAAGAACTGAAGCTTACAGTCAAATGCAAACTGATATACAAACATTAAAACACACTGAAATAGTTATAGCAATGTTTATGGCGGATGAAGCTTACAGACAAATGCAAAATATGTGAATCAGGACAGTCCTTGACACGTTTTTCCAAACATGAATGTGGGAGTAGGGAAGATGACATATTTCTCTTCTAGAGGCAACAGTTACCTGGTTACAATAACTAAAATACCTTCTGCAACTCAGTTCATTCGCTATGATAACCAGCGATGCTCTGACCACGAAATGCGCGCTTACGCGAAATTTTACGAGTGCGCTTAATTGCCCTGCAGAGTGTTCACACAACCATCCGACATCATCGCTCTGAATTATTTCAGCTAACACTATTTTTGACATTTTGCTCGCTCGGCGGGAGTGAACGTCACTTGGCTATCTTTCGACTTCGATGTAATTAGATTAAGTATGTAATTGCAAACCACCGGTACTATTAGGCTTTCATCAGCCATTTTCGAAGTAGAGAATCGAGCGCGCTATAGTTGTTCAGCAGTCATCATTGCATAAAGTCACTCAAGAAGCTGAAAGAGGAAATTCTTTTGAACTTTTCCACGCGCCAAATATGACCCAGCTGTGCTGCAAGAAGGCAGCTGCTCTTAATTCTGATTATTCGGTTGTGGTTGTGGAAATTATACTTCAGAAAGCGTTATTTCCCCTCTCTTTTTCCTTTCGATGACTGCAGGGAATGAATAGTCTGTAGACTATATATAGACTGTTTACAGGCCTAAATTCATGAACTGTTTTTTTCTTCAGTTTATGGAAAGTTAAAATTTGGTAATTTCGTAACAAGCAACATATTGCGCATTGTTCCTTGTGACATTGCATTTATGGAGCAAAACACTTTATTTGATGGTTTGTAAGGCACTAGACTGTCAGTGTGATATGTTAATATGTTCTTTCCTACCGCATCTAAAATTAGTGCAGAAAGAAATATGTAAACTCTTGATGCCCTTAATTGCACAGTTGCCTCACATCACTTCATACAGTATGTTCCCAATTATCTGAACCCTATTTCTAGTTTCTTTTTTATGTTTTCAAAGTTGAATAGCAGTTCTCCTTATAGGAAAAGTCACAATAACACACAACTTTGATTTATGTGAAGGGCACGTATACCTCACTGCAATGTCATTTGCCACAAAACACGGACATCACTGATGAATTATTGTTTAAAGAATAGGTGGCAAACAACCCATCTTTCCACCCATAATCAACATTGCGAGGGTAACCCAGTGACACTTTGCAGCTGCAACCAAAAATAAGCAGTGAGCACACTGCCTAAACACTGCCCAGCTCAAACTGAAAGTTGGTGATTGGCAATCAAAGCCAATAAAACCTAACTGGGTGCTTCAGCATGTGATAGCAATGTGTAGCTTAAAAGTGACAGGTTTCACTATTGATTGAGTGATACAACTGACTACAATTAGATGACTTGAGCTCACCTAGAACCCCAGTGCTCCTTGGTGAAGGTGGCAGAAATGTTGTGTTCACCGTATGGCTCGTTACTTTTTGTATTTCGAATGTAGTCATGCTATATGAAAGCCATTAATAAATGGCTCATAAAATCTCTAATATGGCAAGGTTTTTTTTTGCAGCCAGAACTAATTTCTTTTATACGTGAACATTCAAAACTTTTCAGAATTTTCGGTAACAATTTAATGTGTGATACAATTATTTGTAATGACCACCCTCATGCAATGCAACAGTTGTGCTACATTAAAAACACAGTGACAAAGTAAATGCACACCACACAAACTTGAGATTTAATTCATCCACTTGCTTTTCATGCATAAAAGATCAACGGTTCAGACATTTCGAATGAAACACAAGGCATAAAACAATGTACCTGCCATAATTTCCACAATGCACTACTCATAAACCTAGCACACGAAAGATAAAAATGTTCCTTTTTGAACGTTAATGCTGCAGAGGTTCAATAGCGATATTAGCAGTGTTCTTCATTTTGAAATATAACATGAGGCATGACAGACCTTAAGGAAGCACACTGGTCCTAGAACTTTTTTTTTTTGCTTTCCAACCAATTCTGATGAAACATTAGAGGCTTGTTCAGTTTTTTAGCCTATTTCAAATATCCAGTAAGTTTTGATGTGAGATAGCTTGTTTCTGTGTTAATTAAAAATTTCTTGATTATTTTGAGAGCAGTCGGAAAAGACTATTCAACAAAAAATTACCAGCAAGGCATGAATACTTAACAGAAGTTGTGGAGAATAAAACATGGAAGCAGTTTTTTTTTGTTTTTCAATCCCATACAATTTTACATCAATTCTAACTTCTAGGTTTGAACTACTCCTGCTAACCAATTAAATTAGGCTAATTAAACAGCTGCTGAAACGCAAAACGCAAAATCTACTTCCCATATCGCATGGTTTACACATTCAGCTTCAAAGTGCAAAAGAAATTATCTTCCTAGCTGCATTACATGCTGGAATGTACCTCTAGAGAATTTTATATCAGTGTGATACCACTCGAGGCGAAAAAGTGGGAAATATGAGAAAATATCTATTTGTTTGCTAAAATCGGTCTTCTATTGCATTTCTTTAATTATATGGCACTGTAAGTATGTGACACAGTGCCACTTACGGAATGTTTGAAGAAAAACTGTGAAAAGCAAGAGAAAAGTGATACTTAAAGAATGCCTTTTTTGGGCAATTTTTTGGTCCCAAAGACCCATGTGCCCCTTTAAGTGGTACTGCGCCAGCAGAACATAGGCACTGTGCTGCATTCAAAAGCTGCATTTTCTTGGCAGTTTACAATGTACACAGTTGCCGCAGAAAAATATGCAGTAGCATGATGAAAATGCATGTTTATAAAAGCACACAACTTCCCAGCAAAAAAAAAAGGGAAGTCAAGGCACAACAAGCTTATGAACGGCCAGCACGCTTCACATAAAGAATGCCCCAATAAAAACAGGTTTATCGCACTGTACACAGGTAGCTGCTTTCCTACTTATTGTCCACATATCAATATAGACACTGAAGAACTCTGCACATCAATATTTCAAATTCACAAATACATATTTAAACCCCCATAATTCCACAGCGAAATAAACATAAAAGGTTGGGGGGGATGCTGATCCCAAAAACGATGCAACTGATATCACCCGTTACATGACTAGAATACTTCAGTGACAATGAAGGAATTTTTGTATACATGCTGCTTTCTTATTTATTGTAAACTCAGTCATTACGATTGCAGGAAAAAAGGCAATGCAGCAACATGATACCTAAATACGTGAAGTGCAGCAGGAAAATCCAGAAGGCAAGCAAAAAAGAGGTGGGTCTAGCACTAAGCAATGACTGGTGCAGTGTTTACCGATTGTGTCAGCTATATTTTTTCACTGCACATCCACCGTGACACACCTCCAAATATATACATTTGTACAGACACGTAGGTCTACATTCAAAAAAGAAGTGAGAAACTGGACACAAAAGCTAACAATTCATGAGCAAAAATTAAAAAAAAAGCACACACGCTTGCATTTACATACACCAAAATAGATATTTACATGCAAAAATAGGGTGGGAAGTACACACCAACGCTTAATTCTGATGATCACATACACCAAAATAGATATTTACATGCACAAATAAGGGGGGAAGTACACACCAACGCTTAATTCTGATGACAATGCTTGAAAACACCAACGCTAACAACACGCACGTATGTGTCTACATACACACACAGAAATTATAAATACACACCACAAAAGACACAAAGAGGAGCATAAAGTCTACAGAGAAAGGAACGAATGAGAACATAATACAGTCAAAGTTTTGGAGATCCTCAACTAGCTCCTTTCCGAAGTATCCTCAATATAGTAGGCGTAGTCACTGCAAAAACGAATTCAGCTCTGCAACTACCCACACAAAGAGAACATAATCGTGCAGCAAACAAAAAAAGAGGAATGGGAACCTGGACATTGATTAAAACCTATGTGCAAGCATTAAAACACAATGAACCAAATAACCAATGAACCAAGACACTCTAAAATTAAAATGCTGTGATGTTAGGCTGCTTTGACTGTATTGTTCCTCATACCATTATTCGTGACACTTGGGCGCTATACCAGAAGGCCTGGATAGCTAGGTTCCGAGTTTCCAGCTGGTCGAGTTAACAAAGCAGGTATAGTACAGCATCCGATCAATCTCAAGCGACACTGGCGCAATCGCGCGGAGCACGCTTGGCATTATCAGCGCGCCAAGTTCAGGCCGCTCACGTTGAAAAAGCACGGCTTGTACGAACATCCGCGTGCAGCACCATCTAGAATCGAGTTGCAATATGCACTCCGTTATGTAAAGTAGATAATAGCGCTATTCCTTTTAAAACTCTGGCCTGGCCCCAGCATTCTTTTAAAGCTACGCCCCCTAAAAGTGGCGCGGCGCGGCTCCGATTTTCTCGCTTTACTGTTCTTCCACTGAAATGTGTTTCGCTACGTGGTTTGAGGGTGGCTCCAGTGCAGCTCAGCGCAAGCCCAAACCAAGTAAGCGAAGCAGTTCACTGTAGCGAAAGGAACAGCGCCCTTCTCCGTCTGTGAAACGTGGCCGGCGTTCTTTACGTCCGGATGGCGGGAGTAGTATCAGACATCGCCGCAATTTAGCGTGTCATGAGCGTGTTTCAACCTTTTTACGAGTGCGTTGATCATTGAAGGTGCGTCATCTGTCGTCGATTGTGTTTTTGCTGTGTATGAATACGGCTACCGTAGAAATTCTTGTTGTCTTGGCCTCTCCGATCCTCCGGGCTGAAGCACCCCACCCCCTGTGACTGGCAGCATTTGGCTGACGGTGGCGTGGGGACTTCATTCCTTCAATGTTTTCTCCTAAGCTTGCTACTGCACCATTATATGGAAGTGACTTCGTGGCTGCAACGCTACCCCACCAGCGATGTGGACGCCATGGCAGCCATAGTTCTGTGGGATTTCGGTCGGTACGCCGCACGAACGAACGGGCTGGGTGTGTGTGATTGACACAAGAACTCGGAGGAAACTTGGTTTCAATTTTGGGACGCTCGTTTTGGTGGCTTCTGCAGCGTTATTCATGGTTCACGGTCGCCGCAGCAGGCATATATCTATCCCGACAGAGTTTTTTCTATAGCAGAGGGGGAATTTCAAGCCCTTTCTCGTCTCTCGAAAATACTATGCATTGGCTGTGCAACCATCTGGGGCCCGTCCCCCTTTGCGACGACTTTGGGGCGGCTTTCGCTCCATGACTTCCGAGGGCAAGGGTTGCGCGCTTCGGTTTTACACGACGGATGCCTTCCACGGAAGCGGTGGTAGCGACCGCACCAGCCACCGCCCTCAGTCCACAGTCAGCTGTGGTGTGCGCAATAGGATTACTGCAGTCGAGTTTTTCGCCTTCTTTAGGTTCTACCATGCATTTATCCGCCTGCAGCCAGAGCGTACACTTCAATCGCGACCTCTCGATAGAAAGAAGATTTCCATCGAGGTCGCGCTTCCGTTATCGTCTGCTAGCAAAATTTTCAATGTGGCATTGCATGACTGTGCGCTTCATTTATCGTCAGCGCGGCAGAAGGTTTCTCTAGAGGCGTTTCGTGCCACAGTATTCTTGCAAAACTACTCCTAGGATAGTATATAATCGACAGCATCCGTCTATTTTTGGAGACAATCTTTAAGCATTTAAACGGGTGTTGTCTATCTTCTTTTTCGTCTGAGAGGAAGAGGATCATGTAATGCTTGTGAAGGGATTAGTTGAGACCAAAAGAAACAACGTGACACCAGAAGGATGGGGAAGGTATATAGTCCACAAAAAATAACAACGTCTGTGGAGAGCTTAGTCGAACAAGAGGTGTTAAGAGCAAAGTGATATAAAGGAAACAAATTTAAAAATCTGTGGTTGTTGCTATTCCTTACTTCATAGCACATGCCCAATGGGTGATTTTTCCGCAATAAGGAGTGTAAAAATAAATGGGCTCGGTTTTGAAGATTCAGAAAACTGTGAATTGGAAAAGGAAAAGTTGCAATATAATGGGTGACACGTAAACGTGATGGCACACGAGAAGGACAGGTGCACACCATCCGCTCAGAACCCCGATTCTAGGGAGGCTGTGCTGCGTGCCAGTCTTCTTGCTGACGAGTTCACTACGAAATGAAAGGAGAAGAAACTGACGTAAACGCGGTATGGCAAAAAGAACCCCGGTTGAATCAATGCCAAAATTTATGCCTAAAGACAAAGAAATAAAAGCGAGGAAAAGTACGCACGTGCAATATACCAGCGAAGAATTATCGCTAGAGCAATCATCAGGTATTATTAAGTATCGCAAATACAATGTATCAGTTGTTCTTGAGAATCGCCAAGCTTTCGCATTCAAACCACGCAAGCAGAATTAAGCGTCCCTTAAGAATTTTGTATCTGAAAGTAGACGGAGGGTTTCGATAACACCCAGAAGCAATTACTTTGAATTTGGCGCTTTTCCTCACCTGCTTTCTTTTTCGCCAGTCGGCCTTAATCAAAGCCAGCGCCACTCGGACTACTCGGGGTGAAGGAGACCTTCTTTGTAACCCCCTGGTCATGACTCGAGTGTCTACGGCATGTCGAGAGTGCTCGACCAGCGTTGAACCCTCTTAAGCTACCTTGGACACCCAGACTGCCAGAACAGACGCCCTCGCTAAGCATGTAGCGAATCAGAAAATGGGAAATGAGGGGCTCAGTGAAATAAGACAGAAAATAAGGGTTGGCAGTCAAAAAAACCTCGTACAGCAAAGAGGAGGTTGTGGTGGGTCATAGAAACAGATGAAGAATCTTTTGACTCAGAAAGAAAGTGGTGAAAAAATGCCCGCCGGGTGGGATCCGAACCCACGACGTCCAGAATACCGGTCTGGTGCGATAACCACTACGCTACCAGCGGGGCTGTTTTCCCAGCACTTTCTCGGATATTTATGTTAAGGTAGTTTTGTTTCCTTCACTTGGGAGTGGTAGCCAGCCCCACTCGAACTACTCGGGGTGAAGGGGACCTTCTTTTAAACCCCCGGGCCGTGACTCGAGTGTCTACGACATGTCGAGAGTGGTCGACCTGCGTTGAACCCTCTTAAGATACCTTTGGCCCCAAGACTGCCAGAACAGAGGCCCTCACTAAGCATGTAGTGAATCAGAAAATGGGAAATGAGGGGCTTAGTGAATAAGACAGAAATAAGGGTTGGCAGTCAAGAAAACCTCGGAAGGCAAACAGGAGGTTGTGGTGGCTCATAGAAACAGATGAACCCAGAATTCATTTCTATTTCCTTCCTTTTCTTTATCTCTGTGTCACAGAAAGACAATCTCACCTAATTCGGTGCCATAAATACAATAGGGCTGCCGCAAAAGCACTGTCATCAAAGAATAAATTCCTCTGTGTGTGCGTATATGCATCTTGTAATGAAGTTTGATTGAAGTCTTGTGGCGTCTAATGTCATTCACCAACCGGACAATTCCTACGTGAGCACGGGGCACTGACCGACAGCTATGCTCACCAGTGCGTGATCGCGCTGCACAAGTGAAATTTCTCGGCTAGTTTACTTTGAACTGCTTTCCCCTCGATCCCTTTTCAGCGAATTACGTTTTCTTGCACCTCAACCCGCCTGCTATCTGTCAATAAGTTGATGAGGTTGGTGTTTTTTTTTCCCAGTAAAGTTACAGACCCCACCGTGAAAATAATTGTGAATCATCAAAGTTCATGAACAGGTGTTTTTACGACTGAGAACTTATTTGTCAGCAAAAGAGTACAAACCTCCCTTGGCTCGTCGGTAGAATCACTGCATCTGAAACACGCATCGGAGGACGATGCTCCCTAGTTCCCCCGGGAAAGTCCGAGACCGAGACAGACACGTCGCTGCTTGAACTTTTATGAAAAGCAGACACATCAGAGCCATCGCCGTCATCTGATACACATCTTGGTGGAGCCCGTAAACTTGCTCGTTTCCACCGGGAGGCAGAGGGGAACTGTCGTTGCGGTGTTGCTGGTCACTCACATTCGGATGCGTCAACATCTGACTGGTCATTCATTGACACATCTGAGGGCAGTGTCTGCTACTGTTCCGAAGCTTCACTATGTTGCTCGCTACGTTTGCAGTGATATTTTGTGCGTGTTGTTAGATGAACGCTTTAATCCCGAAGTTACTCTTTGTGTAGCACTTGCGCGGAGGCATATCGTCAGCCCTATCACACGTCCGCTGGGGTAAACACGCACTGGTGGCGAAAATCAGATAAAATATCAGCACTTATTTCGATTCGGTCATGCTTTTAAATGGCGCCCATGGAGGAAACAAAAGGAGCTTGCCACCAACACTGATAGATGACCACCATTATGTACACGCATGATGCGTATGCCCTTTCTTACGATGATGAACATGATGATGACGATGATGAAAGGCCTCCCTTTGAATCAGAGTGACGCCATGCGCCATCAAGCTTATCTTAGTAATTTAAATTTAAATTTAGTTAACCTACAACTCTGATTTATTTTTTAATTCTGCCCTGCCGCTACCCCTGCCTGTGATGACACTTGATCGACGTCTCTTTTTTTTCCACCAATTCTCTAGCCGCTGCTTAGTAATACGTACTTCTGGAAAGTTAATGCTTCGATAAACTGCAAAGCCCTGTGCCTCAGGAAGTAGGACTCTCCCCCAATTCTATCCGGCTGAATCTTTTGGCATTTTATTACTATGTGGTCCATTGTTTCTTTATCCCTGCCACTTACCACACATGTCTCATCCTTGGACGAATATTTGCTCATGTAAGTTCGAGTTCTCAAGCAGCCAGCCCGCGCCTCAAAGAGCAACGCACTACCTGTATTGTTGTCATAAAAGTTCTCTTTCCTGATCTCTTGTTTGCTTGCTTTATAGATTCCCAGTGATCCTTTTGCATCCTCTTTCACACATCAGCGTCTCTGTTTTCTGCACTGAAGTTGTAGTGGGCGTCCCTTGTTTGTGATAGCTAGGCTCATTCATGTGCAGTGTTACACTGTAAAATAAAGGTTCAAATGAGTTTATTGACGTAACGTCAATGCACCTGTGAGCCTGACACAGCCGGAAAGCGGAAGTCGGGACATCCATGCTGCCTATTTCGTCGGAATTACGAAGGATACCCCCCGTAGATGCTGTGTTAGTTTCCTATTTTAATTTTTAATTGGTTGATTTCCACTCCAAAGAGTAGTGGGCGTCGGAAATAAAAGCTCGAGAGAGCTTGACGAAGTTCTCTAGCCGTGCAATGTAGGCCAGTATGCGTTTACAACAATGCCATCACAATTAATCTTGCTTCCATTACAAGAGAAAAGGAAGAATCACAGAACCAGAGAATTGCAGTAAAACAGAGTAGTACATCGGTTACACAAGGACATAGAGACTTTTAACGGATGCGGTATGCTGTACAGCCTACCGCATCCAGTCAAAGTGCTTGAAGTCAAAGTATTTTAGCCTGTGAAATAGCATATTAGTTTTGCTGTAGCCGATTGCGAATTTGTGCCAGAGCGGAGAGAAGCCACAGATTGTACACAGTGGTGAGCTGTGTACTACTGCACCCTTGAAGCAGCACCGATGTCATAAGGCTTATCGCTCCGACTACGCCTGCACTTCCTGTACAAGTTGCCAGTAATTTAATCAGTGCCAGGTCTTGCGACCGTACAACATATACCGTCAGCACCCCCCTCTAACTTCATGGGAATACATGCGTGGTATTGAATTAAATTGGTATGCACTAATTTTCCTCAAGGAAAAAGCTCCAGTTGTATAACAATTGGCGTCCTTTTTTTAAAGCTAGGTCCGCCTGCCGTTACAGCTCTGTTCGCGAATGCAATCACATGATAAATTGTTTGTCCGTGCGCGTGCGTGTGTGTGTGCGCGCATGAACTGCCCACAGGTGCTCTAAGCGCCGACCTGGGGATGGTGTGTATTATTTTCGAAAATTTTAGGAGCACATGCTGCACAAGCCTAACACGGGATACCAATAATTACGCACACTTGCAGCCCTATGGTTGGCGCATAATGTGGAGCCTGTTATCCGAGAAGAGCAGCTGAATAAACATTTTGTTTGAGACTGAAGCAACGTCAATGCAAGCCCAGCGCTCTATGCAGACCAAAACCTCGCCAAAGTTGGCGCGGCTCACTCACAATTTTTTTTTCGATTCACCACTCACTCAAACTCAGACTCAATGCTGAGCAGCACACTGCGCTCACTCAAACACAAACTCACATTGAGCGCAAAACTCAGAACTCACTCGGACTCAAAATTCAAAATGTACTCAGAACTCGAAATGTACTCAAACTCAAAATGTACTCAAAACTCGAAATGTACTCAGAACTCAGAATGTACTCAAAACTCAAGATGTACTCAAAACTCAAAACGTACTCAAACTCAAAATAGACTCAAAACTCAAGATGTACTCAAAACTCAAAATGTACTCAAACTCAAAGTGTACTCAAACTCAAAATAGACTCAAAACTCAAAATGTACTCAAACTCAAAATCTACTCAAACTCAAAATGGACTCAAAACTCGAAATGTACTCAAAACTCAAAATGTACCTATAACTCAAAATGCACTCAAACTCAATATGTACTCAAACTCAAAATGTACTCAAACTCAAAGTGAACTCAAAACTCAAAATGGGCTGGGAACTCAAAATGAATTCACAACTCAAATAGCCTCACAACTCTCTCGTGCTAGGAATTTACTGGGCTCAGATGGACTCTGATTTCATTAGCATTCAGTGTTTTCAAATTCACGCGTGGTAAAAATATTACGGGTGCACATTCGTGAGCTCAAGCTCTTGCATTCGGTACGACATGACACCGTAACTCCTGTGAGGTCGGAAACAATTTCGTTGCAGATATAATACAGCTATACCTGCTGCCCATGATGACTAGCGCTGGTTGAAAGTATTGTATGTATATATTGGATACCAAACTCTTGATGAAAGGCTCCGTGTTCGTGTTTATGACAGAGGCGGTCCAGACTCGATGGTGTGCTGGGTCCCTAGGTCTAAACAAGCAAGATTGGGCGAGGGGACGTGCGCTCACTGCTCCGTTCATTTACGTCGAAGCTGTTTAGGGTTACGGTTCCATGCATTCTTGCTCTGTATCCTTAAAAAAACGCCTTGTGTCAAAGCGAACTGTCCCCGCGAATCTCTGAAGCGCGAGGCGTTCATGGATATGCCTTTGCTTTTTTAATGCGTAGCATTCTTTACCGAGTGCCCCTCTCCTTCTAGTCCCGCCAGGATCGTGTAACGCCCTGCATTTACACAACAATGCAGATATCGCGGAAGGCCAAGCTGTAATCATTATAAAAGCGTAAATGTAGACAATTGATCAAACTAAATGTTAAAAACTAAAAAAAGAAATATTCAGATAAAATATCGAAAATACAAACTGTGTAAACAGGAGTCATGGATAGTCTCAGATTGGGTTAAAATTCAGAGAGATGTGGTGCTAAAGAATGCGGGGTATCAAATTGAGGGTATCGAGGAGGGAAATCACGTGGAACAAACAGAAAAGTCCTCGTTGTTTGCTGAGGCACTTGTATTAGTTTTATTAGCATTTGCTAGGTGGGATGAGCTCTCGTAGCTCGGAAAAGCATCACGCTATCGTTGTTAAACAATTAACGCCACCGTACTCAACTGTTAACTTCCAGCAAGCACGCGTGTGCGTGTGCGAGCGCGTGCGCGTGCGTGTGCGCGTGCGTGTGCGCGTGCGTTTGCACGCGCGTGTGTGCGTGAGTGAGTGTGTGTGTGTGTGTTGTGTGTGTGTGTGTGTGTTGCATCAGTTATCTGTTCTTTCACTGTGTTTGACATGTAGTCGTTGGAGATTTGCAGAGCTCGAGTTAATTATTTTCCTTTACATTGTTATCATGTGCTTGTTTTGATATCTTGCGCTGATTTCTTATTCTAATAAAATCAGTTCGAGCGCACACACAAACTGCGCTTGCCAATTTTTCTGAAGTGTTTTCCTTCTGTCGCAATGTCTGTTTATGTCTTGGTGGCTCTGTTGCCTCTCTATCTCCTACACTCTAGCAAGGAGTTAATGTCTCACATGTAATTGGCCAATTCTGGATTCGAGTGCCCGTTGGTACACTGCGGAAAGGAAATTACGGGCACGAAACGCGGCCGCAAGGCTTATTCATAAACAAATGTGAAATTCGCCTTTCTGATAAGCTCTGATGCCCCCTGTCACCTATGGTCGTCCACAATTTTCACGACACCGTATCTGTCGAAGGATTTGTTCGTTTGTTGGGACGCGGGTAATGGAGGAAGTAATGTTTGAATGGCAGTTATTAGCAGAGAGTTTTTGAGTCTGGTGGTTTAGGTTCGAGAGCTTGCCATGGCTTTTGCTTTTACCCCATGCATCCTGCCTCGATGATTCAGTAATTAGACGACAATATTTTTAAATATATATACTGCATTGATGGACATCTTTGGCCAGGCTTTCGCATGTATATAGCACAACTGTCTTACGGGTTGGCAAGGAATTTTGGTTAAACCCGACACAGCAATAAAGAAAGATACCTTTTGCTCTATACTCATAACTGTAACCAGAAAGCATTTTTATATTTGTCCCACTTGATCCCCCTCGATGAGACCTTTATTTGATACCCCACACACTCTAGCAGGATCATATGGAATTCATACCAGTCAAACTAACCATGACTCTCATGACTGTAACCCGGACGCATTATTTCAGTGATCCCCTAACTGAAATCTTCCATTTGGAACCCAACATGCTATAGCGGCCTCGCCTTGAATTTAACCCAATCTATGACTCATAATGACTATCTTATCATTAGAACCACGAAGCCTTTTTTTATTTGTACTACATGATTCCCGTCGTCAAGACGGTACATTTGATACCCTACACGCCCTGGCGGGGTCACTTCGAATTTTAAACCAATATAAGACTCGGCATGACTATCTCACGGTTATCACCAGGAATCATTTTTGTATTTCTACCGCATGATTCCGCTCATCAAGACCATTAATTTGGTACCCATCATATCCTAGGGGAATCGGTTTTAATGCTAAACCAATCAATAACTAACCATGACTATGTATTGATATAGCCATACCGCATTTTTGTCCCACGTGATTTCCCTTATCGGAACCTTCAATTTGATGCCCCGTACACTGAGTGGCGTCATTGTGAATTTTAACCTAATTTATGACCCACCTTGAGTATGTCATGATAATAATCAGGAAGCACGTGATTACCCTCATCTAGATCTTTAATTTCATACGCCACACGCCGTAGCGTCATAAACTTGAATTTTACCAGAATTTATGACTAACCATCACTACGTCTAAAGTAACCATCACTCATTTTTGTCCCGAACGATTCTCTCATCGAGACCATGAATTTGATTCCCCACTTGCCCTCGCAGCGTCATTTTGAATTTTAACCCAATCTATGACTCCTTATGACTGCCTGATGACTACAATCAGGAAGAATTTTGTTTTTATTTTCCCGCGTGATTCCGTTAGTCGGGACCTTTCATTTGATACCTTACGCGCCTTAGCTTCATCAGTTTGACTTTTCACCCAATCCAATGCGATCATTATTCTGTCTAAAGGGGCGTTGCGCAGTCAATTCAGCAAATTTATTTGAAACAGCAGAAAGGACAGCCCCCGCCCCCTTTTCCCCTTGGCTCTCACCTCTTAGTTTGTGACCCCTAGTATATCAAGCCGTAAACAGTAGCAGGTGAACAACCAGCAAGCAAGCGCCGCAGTGTGCTTGCCCACCACCCTTTCCCACCCTCTTAGTGGATCCATCAGGAGGAAAAGTTAAGACAACCCATTTTCATGACCTCACCAGTCAAATATAACTCATGCGCCCAGCCTTCAGAAACTCGGTATACAGCAAGTGTTTAGGGTGATGAAAATTCAACAGGAAACTAAAAAAAATCTGACACCCCCTCCCTCCCAACCGATTATGCGAAACGCGAATGGTGCCGTACCCGCAGGTACCCTGAATTCCGAGCCCACAGCGACGCATGAAAATTAAGAGCCCACCTTAGCTGCCTGCAAGGCTACTCATATGTACTTAAACTCAGAATGGACTCAAAACTCATGAGTACTCAGAACTCAAAATGCACTCAGAACTCAAAATGGACTCAAACTCAAAATGTACTCTAAACTCAAAATGAGACTCAAACTCAAGATGTACTCCGAACTCATATTGGACTCAAACTCAAAATGCACTCAGTACTCAAAATGTACTCAAACTCAAAATGTACACAGAACTCAAAATGGACTCATAATTTACTAGGTCTCAGGTGTACTCAAATTCAATCGGACTCAAACTCAGTCGTGCTCACTCAGCTCAAACACACTCAAGCTCAATCTCACCATGTCACACTACCCTCGCGCTCACTCAAATTGAAACTCACGCGTGAGTTGAGTCCAAATAGGTCTGAGTGAGCGGACTCATGAGTGAGTTCACCGACCTCTGATGCAGACGACGCCGGCACATTAACTCTAATTACACAAAAATGCCTAAAAATAACCCTTACAAAACTTTTCAGCGAGCATCTATGAGCAAGAAGTCAGATGATTTTTTTGCCAGTGATTAGTTCTTTTTCCAATAATCACAATTGCCACAATACTTTTGTCGCCAAGGGGACCGTCACAGCGTGCATCGGAATTACCATCGCTATGAGGAGCACTGTTCTGTGCTGTGAAACAGAAATTTGGAACAAAAAGCCCAGAATTTACTGTGGACCCGTATTTGGCTTCTGATATCGTCCCTGTATTTCCCCTGCGAGGCTATGGCGGCACACGTGCTTATAAGATGGCCGAACGACGCCAAGTGAGACGTGTCTCCCTTGCGCAGTTTGAAATCGGCGGATCTGCAGTGCCGACTGAGTGATAACCCAAAGTGCGCGACAGAGTTAAAAGAGCCCATCGACACTGAGTGGGAAGACTGAACATTTGCTGCTGCGTTCGTCCTGGTCTTTGGCAAGTAATATTCTTTGTACTGTGCTTCAAATGCGAGGTTAGGCTGTTGGGCCTCGTTCGCTATGGTTGTCAGTGTGGCTTTGAGCGAGGTATTGTTAGCTTATGTATTATCTTCGATAACGTTGTTTAGAGCTTGTCTAAACCTATATGTAACTGAGTTCGAGCACAACGGCAAATATTAGTACATAATGCTTAGCGAAATACTTTTTTTAAGGCGCGGTGATGAAATAGCTTGTTTGTTGTAGTCACGCGGTTTGCGACAGCGAAACGTGGTTCTTGGTCGGAGACGAATACCAGCGCAGTGAACTTCACTACAAATGCGAGGAGTGTTAGGGCTCCTCGTTAGTCATCTCATTGAATGGTTTTTGCGTGTGTTTCACTTGCATGCTGTATTGCTATTCACTTTAAAAAGTTTTCTTACCACTTCTGGTGCCTTGCTTTCTCGTATTGCAGCACCAGATCAAGCGGTTTAACTGTTTTTTTTAAATCGTTAGCCCTCTGGAAGGTTTCAATTTTGCTGTAGTTCACGGACAGTGTTTTTGTAAGACGTTTCATTTCTTTCTTTCTTGATTCTTGATTCTGTTCTGCGCTGGAACGTTTGGCATGAATCATCTGAAAAGCACTGAAATACAACAAATAGCTCTCTTACCTATTACTATGTTGCAGTGTTTGAATGTCATTAGCATGCGTACCTTTCGGCACAGTGCTTTCGTAGGCGTGGTTTGAAGCTTTCTTATATCTCGCTGACGCGGTACTCGGAAATGTCACGACTTCCGTCTGAGTGAAGTTTCGCTCCTTGAAACTTGTAATTCAATAATAAAGTAATGGTGGCGGCAAGGTAACGTTAATGTGTGGAGCTGTTTATTGGAGGTACTTATAACGCGCAGTTTACATAAAGAAAATTATAGATGCTTGGGATCGTGTGCAGGTATAAATTAGTAGGAGCCGACAGAAACGCACACAAAAAGAGCCCCTCTCTGCCTGCGCCGCCAAGAGCAACATAATCATTCTAATCCAAAAATAAAAACGACCCCATTAAGGTGAATTTAATTTAGAAGAAAATACATTTCTGATCAAAACAAGTGTGCATGTCCTTCGGAGTGCACCTAGTCTCTTTTTTTACTACTAGTCCAGCTTTACTGGGGGGTTTTTCTTTTAGTGTACAAGCTTCAAAGTAGGCTTTCAATTAGCATACGCGTTAGCATGCTCTTGTTTTTAAATTGACCTGTCAGTGTTGGGCAATGCTTGATCTGTTTTTGGTGCATGCAGCTGGGAAACGCTGGTACTTAAAATAGCAAAAAAGTAAGACTGAATGTGTGTAACCTGGCATTGTAACATACTGCAGACTGTTTCTGGGATAGTACTACCGTAGAGTTCCGAGAGAACGCCCTCCCCCGAAACATGGCCCACCCATTTTAGCGGTGCAATATTTAATTTACTAAAAAACCCCAAAGATCGGCGATCCCCTAAAATTGCGCAATCTTCGACGCGTTTGAAAGCCCGGGGAGCTCCGTCCACGAAAATTTCTTGCGGCTACGAACACCGCTGATGTCTCGAGTTTGAATACAAGCTGGCTGGCTTGACAAGCAAGAGGAACAGGAAAGAGTAGTGGACGGGAAGAAAATAAGAGTTGAGAGACACCGTCTTGGAATCGTTTAAGCGGTTCAGGCCTTGATGGTTTTTATGACAATTTCAGCCGGTGCCTGCCATCTGCCAGCACAGAACCGCCGAGGGGTCCCGAAGTTCGGGAGAGCACGATGAACGAAGTGCTGCAGCTCGTGTTGGACTCTTACAGCGACGCATCATCCGATGCCTTCAGCGACGATGAGTGAACCAAATAAACACGCACGATTTATTCATGTTGTTATGCCGTCACTTAGTTGTCCTTTCAGCACCCGACCGAAGTTCACCATCTCGTAGTTTTATTTGATATCCCCACAGTTTTGGTTGGCGGTGCGTCCATTTTTTGTAGGTTTTTCTTTTTTTTTTTTTGCTTCTGACCCGAAAGATTGGCCATCCCGTTTTTTTCACAAGATACCTCTGTAGCTTGGGTGGGCGTGCTTTCGGAACTTTGCACTATAATGCACGTATCGGAAAATCCCAATGTTTCAGTTTTCTGTCAAATTGTACCAAGGTTGTCCCTGATTTCTGACTTGCTCTCCAGGCACTACAATGGCCATGGAACGCAAACGCACCCAACTTGTTTAAGACGCTCCCTTAGAAGTCCTCAGCAGCGAGTGTGCTTTGGAGCCCCTGGAAGTCTCTACGACCAACACGTTTAGCCAGTTCACGGAATTAAAAAAAAACTTCAATCAAACCTTTTCCACAAAGCCATGGTTGTGATTGTGGTCAGTTTGTTACACCAGAAATTTCGCTAAGGAACCTGAATTTATGCCCATGTCACAAGCCTTTTTTTAACACTTTTTCAAAGCATTGCAGGTCGGCGACTATTACAAAAATTTTTTTCAGTACTACGGCAGCGCCTTCTCGTGCACTTGCATCCAGTTTTGAACCTTTCAATGTTCCCATTGCATTCAGGGGCACTGGCCGTTGCTGAGTAGTACAAAGCCACAAACGTAATCCGGGGATGCTAACGTGGATTGGAATGAGCTAAAAATGCAAGTCGAGATTAATTCGTAGCGTGAAGCCCGCCAGATGCCTGTATGGAGGCGTGTTTTGTACTGGAGCATTTTGAATATCACTTCTGGTGTCATTGTGGACTCCATAGGAAGGAATTTGGCCTTAGTTTTTCATGTATTTCTATGGCTTGCAGAACCCCCATGAGGCATAGCCTTAGAACAGTGTTAAATCCTAACCTGGACGAGACTTGTAGCAGCAGTGGCACCTGCCGTGCTGAACAAAACTATCGGAGTGTTACCTTTGCCCATTTGCCACCATTGCGAGTTCTTTCTTTAATTCCTTCTCGAGTAAGGAGTTCAGCAGCCCGCCTGAAGGTTTCCCTTCGCACCGCGACAGTTCCAGAGGCCCCTTAGGAAGGTTACTTTAGTTTTTTTTCTAAGGGTCTTGTAAAGACATACAAAATGTGCCGGGTGCCTTTCCGGGCAAATGCTTACACTTCGCTATTGCAACGGCTATCTTCATCTTGGTGTCGCCTAGCGGAGCTTGAAACGACGATCGGGTCAGATTTCTAAACCGCAAGTACACGATTTTCAAACGACCGTTGCGAAAACAATGTTTTTTTAATACGTTGCTCTGATATTCTAAAGCTACCACACTTCTGTTTGTATGGTTGTAGGGCACATACAAACACCTCACCGGAGCCTCCGGCACATCGATCATTAAACAAAAAGTTTACGCGATTTTGCGGAAGCCCTTAGAGGGATGCTGCGTTTGTACCCAACACCCGCTACATATTGAATTCATAGAGCCCTGCTGAGTATATGAAAAATCCTAGTTTTAAACATATTTATTTATTTATTTATTTATTTATTTATTTATTTATTTATTTATTTATTCGCAGGTGATTGCTAGTGTGGGTGAAAGGCTTTGTGCAGGTGTGGGTTCTACAAAAGAAGAAAAGGTGATGAAATACAAGCACAAAACACACTTCTAAGATAACAACGCTTTAGTTTAATGCGTGTAGGAGTTTGGTTTAGGCGTTTAGTGCGAAGCCAGAAAGAACCGTTAGAGGAAACGAAGTGAGAGAGACCGTTATGTTCAGCCTAACATACAGTGCGCGTCTTCAGACGGGACAGTGGCGGAGTTCGGTACGCGGTAAGTTAGAAGCTTTCTAACCGAGGCGGTGTTTTTGGACAGTAAATACCATGCTAGGGGACACCGCTTCCGCGCAGTCAAGTGCTCTCGGTGCGGCCACCGGCGCAGCTGGCGGGTGCAGCGAATGTATAGCGGTATTTTATGCATGCGGCGACCATTAGAGGCGCACTCGAAGTGGGAAAGCCTTAGCTCGCACTGGTTCCAGCGGCACACGACTTCCGCGAACGGAGGAGAGGTAGAGGAGTCATAGCGGAGCCTCCCTCCCTCCCGCGGGGCCGTAGCTGTGGGGCCAGAGCAGCGGGGCCAGAGCTGTGCTTGCGGGCGCGGTTAGCGTTGTGGTCATTTAGCGTGCTGCGCTTTTCGTCGAAATCCGGCCGTCATGGTCACCGCGTCGCGTATGGGCATGGGTTGTCGTGACGGATCGGGCACACGTCTAGCTAGATTTCCGCACCATTTTCTCAGGCTCATCACCATTATCATCATCATACTACCATACTATTATGATAAGGGTGGTGAGCCTCCGAAAATGACAAAGAAATCTAGCTGGCACGTCTCCCATTAATCTCAACTCACCCCGGTCAGTTAGCGCAGCACCGGGATAATTGGACAATAATGGGAGAAGCCTTTGCCCTGCAGTGGGTGTAGATAGGCTGATGATGATGATATGCCTTACGAAAAAACAGCGCGCAACGGACGGGACAGCATAAACGAAGGGGAACAACAGAAGCGCTGACTCTCAACTGATCAGTCAGATCAGTCAGCTGAGAGTTAGCGCTTGTGTCAGTTGAGAGTCAATGAGTTTGTCAGTTGAGAGTCAGTGCTTGTGTAGTGCACCTTCCTTTCTGTTGTCCTGTCCGTGTGCGCACACTGTTTTCGTAAGACATGCTTTACCAACTACTCCAAACGATGATGATGATGACTCCCTTCTTCAGCCTCCTCCCTTATATTAGTAACATTATTAATAATAGAACAAAATAAGTATCATCAACAACAGAAACTACCACTCTGTGCACTACTTGTGGATTATGACCTTGTTTGTTGTTGACTAAGCAGGTTTTTATACTTCGGCGGACCGTTGGAATTGCATGAGAGGAACACAGCGCTTTCCTTCGACGAGGTATTGTAGTTAGAAAACGACGGTTGGTACCATACATGGCAACCTTAATAGGAGGAAAACCCGTAAAAAACTTGTATACGATTGCAATTGCATTACAGATGCTGAAATTAATTAGCGATGATCGTGGTCCTCAATTAAATGCTTTAAGAGGAGCAGATAATGTTGTACTTTGAAAACCGAAACCCATGTATAGAGACATAACGTTCTAAAAGACAGAGGCAGGTAGTCAGTTTTTTACATTGAAGGGTTCCAAAAACATCTGATCAACGTGAACGCATAAAAGATATAGATACATTATTATAGCATGGGTGTAAGCAACCGATAAATCGCTTTTTTGCGTGCCTGCCATGTCCGGATGAGAAAAAAAGATAGAAGAAATAAGGGTTTTATGAGGGCCCCATATACACCCCTTCCCTTCCCTAGACTCCTTGGCTTTTTTATGGTTCTGGTTTCGACGGTCTCTGAAAACAAAATACAGCTCGGCTTAATACAAGCACTGCGTAGCCCGGATAACCACGACAAAAGGGTCGTCGCAGAGTTCAAAGAGACAAGCCAGATATTAAAATGTGTAAAAGCGTGACGACTCCAAACACACTTTCGAGAAATTTTCCGATGACGTCACTCAATCCTGTCTGTGCGGTTTGGCGATACCACGCTCATGACTGGGCGATGGTAGTGGGCCTATATTTACGTTCGATCGTATCACTTGAACGATAACGTGTAGTAACAATCTGATAACTCCTTATAGTGTAGAAAAATAAGCAACTTCTGCCTATATGACGTCACGAAGTTTTATGTGTTTTTTATTATAAAAACGCGTTTTGTGGCTGGAATAAAAGGTGAGTAGGTTACGAAACGCTATTTGGTCAAAATTACGAAATTTAAAACTATGAATTTGATGTCTCACATATTTAAAAGGACACCGAAGTGAGTTGAAAAAATTGCTAATTACGCTGCGTAGTTTAAGTATATATGATTTAAGAAAACGCTCTCAGTATTGTCTGGTTATTAAAGCGAAGCTTTGCATGCCTTACTGATGGCGGTCGAAGACTTGCCAAAACGCACTGCAGGAAAGTCGACTTTACACAGTGAGTTTCACGAAACGATGATGACGAGAAGTGAAATCGCATGAAGCGTTTCAAGAAGGCACGCTTCTTGTGGGCCGAATCAAACATGACTCTCTTGCGTCATGAAGCCGACGTCTATCCCATTGCGCCATCACGACAAGGTCGAAGCAGCTAGGACGTTGGAGTTTGGTTTGAGTCAGGATGCAAGGGAGAAATCTTCGCGTTAACCATCTTCGTCTTAAAAGAGGGGCTCCGATTTTTTACACGCATAGCGGGAAACGTGCGGCAGAAAGGCCAGTTTCCCTCGCGCCACTACTCGCGCTAATTTATTGGCGTTAGTAAAGTTAGCGGGCTGCTGGCCTGGTAAAGCTGTAAATATCTGTGCTGGCAAACAAGAAGCCGCAATCAAGAATCAAATGACTAAATAATAGTTTTAATGGGTGAGATATCGCTTAAGCACACTGCTAACCAAAATGGCTTATGTTGTAGAGGGCGCAGCATCCGCCAAAGGCGTGCGGAAATGTCGTTCCTGCAGCCAATCCGGGATAGCGCATGCTGCAGGCATCGTATTTTTCTCCATCCTCATTGTCTATGTCTCTCTCTCTCTTCCTATCAGTTTCCCTGTTTCTCTCTCTACATCCATCCATCCATCCATCCATCCATCCATCCATCCATCCATCCATCCATCCATCCATCCATCCATCCATCCATCCATCCATCCATCCATCCATCCATCCATCCATCCATCCATCCATCCATCCATCCATCCATCCATCTATGTATCCTTATTTCGTTTCCCTTTCTCTGCCCCGCTTTCTCTTCATTTCTTAGTATCTGTTCTCTGTAATTTCTTCCTCTTTCTTTCCCTTGTTCTCTGCCCTTCTTTTCTTAGAATTCAGTAGACATTCAATTTAATGGGGTCGTTTCATTCTGAATCTCACTTTATTTTAAATCTTTCGTGGTACCCTCTGGAGTGTGTGGAAACGAAATGATTCCGGCTTACATAAATTATCGGTTGTAGCAAAGTAAATTTTCAGTCCCGAGGGCTTTCTTATAAGAAGAGTTCACTGTATCTATTCCTACATCCGGCCGTTTATTATTTTTGGGCTTTCAAACAAAAAATACGGGAAGAAATTCTGCATAGAGTAGGAGGTGCACGAGGAAAGCTACCGCAAAGGTCGGGAGGTTAGGCAGGGGTAGAGGATGGTTTGCTGATTGTCACTGTTAGAGGGCTGTTAAATTTTTGTAGTCGTTGAATGCGATTAAACCAAAACGTTTGTATAAGGATAGCCCGCTCTCCGCTACGGTATCGTCCAGTGGACGCGTATGCAATTGCGCAGGAACACAGCACACAGACATCGGTAGGCGCATTTACCTGCCTAGCCGCGATGCCCAACGAACTTGGATGCATATCTCCAGCGCCTCCGTTTAACATTTTCCGAGGGCACCTACCTTAATCATTTCCCAACCCGCTCTCTGCGGGGCTACCATTGGAACGAACGCGTCATTAAACGCTTTCACTGCGCAACCGCACGAGGCGATCTGCTTGTCTGAGCTTTTAGGTCAGATCGCCTGGAGCGGTCCAGCGAAAGCACTAGCACTCCACACAGATTTCGCTATAAAGAGAGGGCTTGCGAAAATCAGGTGATACGAGCAGAAACGCATGCTCACCACAGTGCCCATCTAGGCCCTTAGGCATTTTTGTTAATTTGTGTCGTTAAGAAAACATACAAGCGCTCTTGTCGCCTTCTTGTTGAGACTGACTGCTTAAAGTAGAACGACCACCAAGGATCCCAAACTAACACTAAAGAAGAGCCCATTAAAATCGACTCGCAAGGAGTACACTGAGACACTTCGCCTCACTGTGTGAGAATAAAAGGACCATTGGCCTTTGAATTGGCTGCATCGTCACTGAACGCGGAGCACTAAAGCGAGATGGAAATGATATGCGGCACTTCAGTGTCGGGCCTGTGAAACGAAAACAACTGAGGCTGTTTCCAAATATTTAACCCTATCGAACTGAAGGCCTTCTTCTGAGAATACCAATTCAGTCAGTTAAATATACCTCTCTACAATGCAGCCATCGTTGTTTCCTTCGAGTGGAAGCTTTGATTCATCGTGGGCACAGAACACCGGTCGCTTTGCCTCCATCGTTTCAAGGGGCGAACGCGCGAAGGGGTACTTTTCTTTCAGGGCGGTGGCTTTAGAATCTTATTTTTAGACCAACGTTGGCAATGACATTTCAAATGGATTCCCGAGCTCGCTATCTCGTTTGAAGTCATGCCAGTTAGAAATTCGGGCTTTTACGGCGTGACTTCGGTCGTTGCAGACGCAAATTTAGACTGCAAAACTGAATAACCCCAGTGTCCAGCTTCATTTTTAAATTAAGGGATGCTGTCAAGTCTCGAGGTGTTTTATGGCAATGCTTTTCAAAGACGACAAACGTTGTAAAATTACTCAAATGTACTGCACGGGTGGGCAGAAGTTGGCGCGGCCGGCTCGGAAAGAAAAAAAAATTATAGCAGTGGCTTAGCTTGGCTATGCCAGGATGTACGTAGCGCGAGCTAAGGCTCAGCCGGCTATTCTTAGGTTTCCTGGTTGTCTAGATGAGCTGAGTATCATACTTACTGCTGCTAAAACGACTTGCAATCCGGTCCGATACAATCCAGTCCAGTCCAGTCCAGACCAGTGAAATCCAATCCAGACCAGTGCAGTCACTGCTCCTCGCACATGCGCAGCACGGCTCTCTAGGAACTACGCGAAACGGCTACCAAGCTGCTCGTGCGCACCGTCAGGTTTGGAAAGTGCGCAACGAAGGGGCATAGCCGGCACGCGCCGGCGCCAGTGCGTCTGCCGCAGCTATGACATCACTCCTCTGGAATGCGCAGACTGGCGAATGTGCCGACTCAATTCTCTACGCACCCGCACCCCAACTGGATTGGATTTCCAATACAATCTTATATAATCCAATTTAATCCAATCCCAATCATATCTGATCCAAGTACAAATCCCATTCAATTGAATTTATTCCAATCCAATACAATCCAATTCAATCCAATCCAATGCTTCTCGCGCTTGCGCAGCAGGGCCCTTCAAGGTCCACGCGAAACTGCTCAACCTCAGCCAGTGTAGCTTACGCTACAAAAAACGGTTCTGACGCATCGGTGGATTCCGACGTAACACGAAGGTTTATTTGGGTTGCAAGAGACTTACGCGGTTTCTTTTAGTGTTATTGTGCTTGATGTACTTCCTAATTTTTCGGTAAGCCCGGACGAGTGCTTCGAGAATACGTGACGCGAATTGAAACGTTCAGCGTTTGTCTCTCTGTGGTGGAGGGGTCATTAGCTCCGAGCGCTCAGGTGGTGATAGACGCATGAATTGTGGCTTCCAAATGCGCACCCCCTCTTTGTGGTAGCCGCTTTCCGCAACCCGGGGCTGTACATACGCCGGCCAACTAGCGTTATCGTGTTTAAGATAAAAGCCCACTGGTGCACGAAGTGAGCACGTACCTGTGGGAGCCGCAGCAGCAGCAGCCGTTGCTTTTTAACAGCGAAGCTGTTTAAGCTTGAGATACAGGCGTCCGTGCCTGGCGTCGCTCTAACCTCAGCGCAGCAAAGTGGAGAGGAGGAAAATGCTAGGACACTACCTGGGAAGGAAAGTGGCTAGGAGGCAATGAGCCGACGAGCAGGTGTGGGGAGTGCGTGTCTCAATACAAAAATCGCTTCCCGTGGTCGCAATGGAACCTGAGTTCCTCGAGTTATGAAACTGGCGTCTACCTGATTGCGCTATTATTGCATGCGGGCGCTGAACATTTTCTTTACGTTCGTAGTGCAGGCGTTGGTGTCTTTGGACTCTGGCTAAGTTGGTCTTCCGTTTCGGACTTTGACAGTTTGGGTTTAGACTTTAGGAGGGTGGATTGTTAATTTGATTTGAGTCAGTTTGCCTGAAGAAACTGTGTCTTCTTAACCATCTTTCTCTTAAGCAAGGCGCTTACCAGTAACTTCCCCCACACTCGTACAGACTCTGTAATTTTTTTGTAGTAAGATTGCAGCTATTGTTGGTAGTGCAGACCGCGAGCTCCAATGTTTACTCAGATATAGCCTCTAAATTTCGAAGGTGGCAGAATTCTTTTTCTTGGATATCGTTGATTTATTATCCGGTTAACGCACCGATGCTACACAGGCGGTGAGGCACGCCCTAGTGGACGGCTGCGGAATAATTTTCACCCCTTTGGGTGTTTAACGCGTGCCCAATTCTCGTACACGCGGCGTTTCCGCTTTTTGCCTCCATCAGAAACACCAAATCCCTGACTGGTTAAGCCAGTTAAGCGTTGCTACATGAAAGGTTAGAATTATCTTCATCGTTGTGCAGTGCAGGGATATCCATTTTGTGTAGATTGTAATGGATAGCAGTATGCACTATGTTCCCGATCAGTATTTCTGAAATGCAAAGTGTTTGCGCGGAAGTATTTGTCCTTCTTTATTGTGGACGCGGCCAACGCTCAAGAGAGATACAATTTGCTCTCCCTTGGGTTTCACGTGAACGCAGTGCCACCTCTATGCCATGCACTAAAACACTTTACTAGTCATCCACAGTCAGCGAGGGTAATGGGTTAGGATTTTATTTTTTTTGGCTTCAATAATGTCGCTACAGCAAGAGCACCATCAAGAACTTCCTGCCACGATGTATGCACATTCATGAAGGTGAAATATAAACTAACTGAACTTCTGGAACGATACCACACGAATAAGGCAATGGGATAATGTGTGATATAGACTTAACAATGTGAAAGACACATTCAAGCAGTATAACTGGGAAAATCCGTTCTGTGGACTCCAATGACGTCGCTTGGGGTCCTGTCTGGACAAGCGTGTATACGGCCTGCCTAAGTTTCAGCAACAATTTCCCTCCTCAGGAACACAATTAGGAGCCATCCTTCACATCTTTGTTATAAGGACTATTCACCAACGACAACGGCTCTAAATAAAACCATTGCCAAAAAAGCAGGCACCTGTCAGAGGAGATGGGGGGGGATTTCAAACTATGACAGGGAATAGAAAACAACTCTTTGAAGGCATGCTCTTCATTGTGCCCTACTTATCTAGGCCGCGCGCATTAGTGTCTCTAGAAACAATGCGCACAGCCCAAGGTTTTTCTCGCTTTGAACCCGGCTCTACTTGGAATTGCTCTGCTTGGCTAGAAAATGCAGCAAATGAGATGTAGGACTACCAAGTTCACGCTGGCTTATCTCTCGCTAAGGCTGCCGCTGGTTGTCTGGGCTCGCTTCCGAAAGGCCCGTTTTCTTCCAAAATGTTTCGCAGAGTGTGATGCGAGTGTGGGTATAGGCGTCCGGACCAGGCACTCTAATCTATAATGACCCTAGCTCTAAGAGGACCTGACAAACTGGATCCCCTACTCACGCGAAGGCCGTCACGTAATTTCATTAATTGCCCCCTGCCCCCTTTCGCGTTGAATATCCCCATTGTTCCATGTCTGCTAACCTTCTCAGTCTTTGTGATTCAAATTGCGCGCCAAACGCCACTCCGCCTTCGCTTCTCCCCATTGCATTTTCAACTGTACTACTCCTAGTACTTGAAATACCGCCGTAATTAAAAAGAATATTCATTGCATAGACGGCAGAACATTTGGAAATAAATGTTGTTGTTTGCGTGCAGTCGCTATTGAAGATCAGCATCGTCGGGAGAATTTGAACCAACATCGAAGACTCTGGAACAAAAATAAGAGGTTTGTACAGCCATCACTCCTCACAGGCTTGGTGGCGTTGCGCCTATTTCCCGCAAAATAATCGATTGCGGGGATTTTATCGTCCTTCCTGCGCCCCACCCATTATCTGCCTTTTCGTCGCAATTTATAGCCAGAACTTTTAAGATGCTGATTGAAGCGGCCTTTCACCTTACGTGCTTTGGCATTGCAATAATGCCTAAATCTCGCTTGTTATTTGGGAACAAAAGTTTTATGTCAAAGAAACTAAATGCAGGTGATAATTTATTCATCCCGAACGTAACGACACCTATTTAATGAGAACGCCGAAATACTTTCAGGATTAAATACTCGTGACGGTCGAGCGCAGAATTCTGAATTGGACATTGTTTCGTTCTTGCGTCACGCACGTGTCAATGCTTGCGATAAATTCACGATCCCGTTATGTGTTGCGTAGGGCGTTTTCACGCCTGATATATGCGATCAAAGGGGCTCCGAAGATAAAACACACGTCGGATTTATTGAAAACTGATTTATCCAGATAGCACTGACGGCAGTGTAATTCCAAATATCTAACAAACAATGCAGATGTTAAAGGAAACATGTCGACCAGTCGCGCGGCCTAAGCAACTGTACAGCAATTGCTCTCTGACGTGACAAGATTCTTCTCCGATTGGTAGCCGGCGACCTAAGACACCGGCAAGTTCTAACTAGACTAGGCTATTGTACTGGGGCCTCTGGTTGTATTTGAAGGTGTCATTTCTATGCTAACCCGCAGTTAACGCGACCAATGACTACGTTTCTGATGCTTGCCAATAATACGTCACTGCTTCCCAGTATACGACACTGCAACGCAACATTTGACGGATTGGCAATATGTATTGCGTCTTTACGAATAAAGACGCGTCTTTCGTGGCTGAAATGTGGATCAGTGAGCTACCAAAGGCCTTTTCGTTTAAATTGATGAAGTTGCATTTCATCTTCGCGGCATTCTTAAACCGGACGCTACCTTCCACCCTTGTTAAGTCGAGTTTTCTTTTATACACATAATTTAGCCCTGAGTACAAAGCAGAATAATTTCTTGCCTGATTTCACATTTTTTTCCCGGTTAGGCAGACTTCCACATTTCGGGGTGGGTCTCCATTTGATAACTTCGACGGAGGAAGTTGAGCTTTCATGCCCAGGGTTTACCAGTACAGTCGCAAAGAGAGGTGGTAGCATTCTTGAATCCACAAGGGTGCAATCTGGCTGAGCAAAAATATAAGCACACTGACAAATTACAATCCATGTAAGACGCAAATTACTACGCTCCCGCTGACTACTTTACACGCGGCAGTTATTGCCTGTATGTTGTATCACCCTGTATGGGCACCTGAGCAAACAGTATGAATAAATATATACACGGGACTCCAAATAAACGAAACTGGGTTAGACGGGTATTACTGATAAACGCAACTAAATATTAATATTTGTTTTTTTTCCTATTTTTGAAGCACTAAAAACCTTCACGTAATCGAAACACCACTCATTTGTTACCTGCGGTAAACGGCACAAAACTAGACTCGGCACAGACGTCTTTTCGCTTTCAACTACCAAAGTAGTATCGCTACAATGAAATAATTCTTCAAAGCCAACGCCGTAGCCAGGACAATCCAATCGAATATACATCTCTCTTGTGTTGCAGCGGTTGGTCGGCTCCCCTCTATTTCTCATCCGATGACTGAGCGAACGTACAGCGCGATAGAAAACATGAAGAAACGGCCGCATCAAACACTCTCGCTTAAAACGAAGCGTCGAATTCTCTAGGAGCTGGATGGAAGATGCCTGTGCAATAGGGAGGTGGCAAAGAACTTTGGTATCCCCTAGTCGATGTTTTCGCAGACTGCGAAGACAATTAAGCGATTGAAGGTTCCATCAAGAATGGAGCGTTGCCATCCAAGCGAATGCGGATGCAGACAACGCCTTATGAAGAACTCAAGAAAGGTCTTTCTCTTTGTGGTTTAAACATGAGCGGAGTGCGGGTTTACCCATAGGCGGACATATTTTGGAATAAAAAGCAAGTGGCATGGAGCTAGAAATTGGCATTGAACATTTTTTGCAAGCCATTTATGGCTTAGCCGATTTAGAAAGCGCCATGGCCTGGTCTTCAAGAGCATTTCAGGTGAGAGTGCTGCTGTCAACCACAACGTTTATACCCACTGGCAAAAAAAAAAGCGGCTGCACGAGATTTTGCAAAGACTTGGGACGTTTTCAACGTCGACGACATCGGGCTTATTTACAATGTGCTTCCATCAAATACTCCCGCCTTCAAAGGCGATGGCTATACAGGAGGACAAGGCAGTAAAGACCGAATCACCGTGAAGGTAGGCGTAAACATGTCCGGTGACGAAAAGTTGCAGCTTTTGATGATAGGCAAGTCGAATCACATACGACCTTTCAAAGGTGTTCGAGACTTTCCATTTATGTATCATGGTAATGCACGAGCATGGATGACGATAACTATTTTTTTTTCAAAACTGGCTGCGGGTGGAAGACGTCAGGTTTACTAAGCATGGCAGGAAGGTTCTTTTTATTGAAGACAATTGCTCTGCTCATGGTGAGGTGGAAGGACTGGAGACTGTAAGCCTTGAAATGTTGAGATTAACGTCACTGAGATTAACTACATCATTTGGTAGCGAGTTCCATTATCAATCACTTTGACAAAAAAAAGAATATTTTAAACAGTCGGTTCTATATTTCAGCGGCTTGATATGTTTCGTGTTGTTAGTGCGCGCAGGTGGAGTTTCCCACGTGATGTACTTGGCAATATTGAGCCTATAGTGAACATGCAATATTTCGAAGAACAATTTAAGCCGGTTAATGCTCATTCCGTGGTGAACAGTCATCATCCCCGCCCTTTCCCGGAGTTGTGATATCGATTGCGCTCGACGATAACAGTTAAACACGAACCTTTGAGCTTTATTCTGAATGCTTTCGCATTTCCTCATATTGTTTTCTGTGCGCGGGTGCCAGACGGAACTGGCGTAGTCAACTAGGAGCATTATGGTAGTTTTGTACGCTAGAAGTTTCACTTCTGTCGTCGCATCGTCAGATGTCTTCGCAGCGCCCACAGTTTCTTTAGGGCTATATCGCAGATGTAGTCAACGTGTGCTGTCCAGTTTAAAGTACGGGTAGTATAAATACCAAGATATTTGTACTCTGGGGCTTCCTTCAACGGTGTTGTTATCAATTTGGTAGCAGAACTCAAACGGGGGCCTTCTTTCGAGTCATGCGCATAAATACGGTTTTTTTCAGTATTGATGTTCATTTGCCACATTTTGCACCAGGAACTGACGGATTTGAGGTAGTTGTCAAATCTTGTTTGATCGTCTCGCGATTTTATTCTAGCGAAGATTATTGTGTAAGCCGCACAGTGCTTCATAGTTACATCAGGTGTGGATAGAGAACGCATGTCGCTAATATACAGGGAGAATAACAGGGGGCCTATCACGGATCGCTGAGGAACACCAGACCGCACATGTAGTTCAGTACTTGGGGAACCATTTAAAAAAACAAATTGTTTCTTCTGTGATAAATAAGACTCAATCCATTGTATTATCTGATCATTTTGTACAAGTATGCGAAGCTTTAATAATTTCTGGTGGGATATCTGGTCAAGCGCTTTTCTGAAATCAACAAAAATAATGTCTACCTGGTCCTTCTCGTCAATGCACCGAGCTAGGTCATGCACGACTTCGGTTAAAATAGTGACAGTAGAATAGCCTCGACGGAAACCATGTTGGTTCGGGTCCAAGGTATTGTTACTTTCAACGAACAGCGTCAAATGTTTAGTTCACACGTCTTCTACTGTCTTACAGCAAGAGCTGATAAGAGATATAGGTCTGTAGTTTGTAGAATCGTCCTTGGGGCCTTGTTTCAGAACAGGTTTCACTTTCGTACACTTCCAAATCGGAAGGTATTTTCCCGGTTAGGAATGATTTGGTGCATATTTCAGCCAAATAGTACGAGCACCACTCAGCATATTTTTTAACGAACTTACTAGAACTACAGTCCGGCCCTGTACCTTTTTTACCATCTAATTTAAGAAGCAGGTCAAACACTCCTTCTCTACTAATGGTTCAGTCCAGTAGACTTGCAGCTAAGGTGCGTCCACAATACTCTACAACTCTACCGTCATCACTCGTAAATACAGGCTCGAAATATTCTTAAAAAATACACGCCATTTCAAAGATATCTGTTACTGTGGAATTTGGCGTTTTCAAACATTATATCGTCGATTTTTGTTTCGAGATATGTCGCCAGAACTTTTCTGGGGCCTGTCGAAGAAAGTTTGCTAGTGTTTCGTTCATATAACGCTGGTTCGCTTGCGTAACTTCCGTCCTGAATTCTTCGGAGAGGCCTCTTAAAAGGTCGTGCATATCAGTCCTGTGGCGGCGGGCGCAGTTTGGTCGCAAGCGTTTCAGAGGCCGTTTCATATGTAGAATTTTTCGAGAGATCCAAGGGTTACTTTGGTTGACTTTTTTCTTGCCCATTGGAATATACTTTTCCATCAGCGTATGTAGCATTGTCTTCAACTTCTCCCATGCATCGTCTATTGACGTAGAGCCTAGGGACACAAAATGGCTGAACACTTCGCAGTTTGCATCCAGGACGTCTAATACTCCGACATCGTCTGCCCTTGTCAAGTCAGGTATAGACGCAGTCTTTCTCGGGTGAGATTTACGAGATAGTTTTGAAATTTTGGCAATGACAAGCATATGATCCGAAATTCCTTCCGAGAGTTCACAACAGAAAATCTGCTCTGACATGGATTTATTTAGAAATGTCAGATCATCAGCGATTCACCAGATGAGTGCACTCGGGTGGCGCGTTAACGATCCGAGTAAGGTTTAAGGAGAACACCACGTCTAATAGGGCTCGAGATGCTGGAATTGAACGCTGTCCTTCGCTATAGTTTGCCCAGTCAATTTGTGGCAGATTGAAATCTCCGGCAATAATAAACTTTCTTTTCATACCACTGAATTCTCCGATCAGGAAATCAGGAAATCAGGAAATATATCCAGCCAGGTACTGCCATCTGCCCCTTTTTTGCTTCCGGACTACGAGACAATTTACGAAAATGGGAGAACCTGTCGTAAAGAGGGCCTCGAGGAACTCATTGCAGAAGTGCGAGCCGATGGTCAAGCCTCCTTCAGTGATACATGGGATGACGTCACCTCTAGTGACGTGATGCCAGCCTTTGTAAGTAAGGAAGCAAATGAATTTTCCCACCGCTATTGTGAGTGGAATAGTTGTCCGGAATTTGTAGCAAGAGTGTTTATCATGGGCGTTTATTTAGTGAAAAAGCAGCTAATGCGAGCCATGCGAAACAATTGATAGGTTTCTCAACGTCCGTCCAGATGAGCAGGGGTTTGTGCAACTCAAATAAATTTGGCCTCATGAGACATGTGTACTTTGCCTAAGTTAAAATTCTGATTTTACTGAATACTCTGGCGGAAGTTGAAGAAATACTTCTTAAACGGAAGTTCTGTCTAAGAGGAATGCACTGTAAAAATATAAAATGGAATGAAATGACGAAACTTCTCTCTATAAACGCTTCAAAGTTGGCTCAGTGGTACGCCACTGCCATTAATGTAACTGGAAGGATTGACAACGTCGTCAGCAACATTCTTCATCTGAAGTTTAACATACAGCAATCAGTCTGTAAAACAGATTATATGGCGAGAAATTCTGCAGCTGTAAATATTGAACCGCTTGCAAGCGAGAGACTAGTAAACATTAGTAGAAATTTCATGAAATTACCGCACCCCACCGTCTACTGACGACGGGGGTTAAACGCAAAGCCTACTTATGATTGGTTCTTTGGTTGGTCAATCCCAGACTGAAATGGAATGAAATGGCTACCGCTTTCGAGGCGTGATGAGTGCTACTAAAAGGCGCCCTGAAAGGCGTTTTGAGCACACTAAATGAACTAGCGCAATCGTTAGATTGGGTCGTCAACGTCGTCTGTGCCGAGTATTACTCTTTTACGCGCAGCGGAAAGCTCGCACTTTCGTTGCAAAGTTTGTCGCCCTTTTTACACCCTTCCTTGCCTGTTTTTGGACGCCGCCATCCTCACATGTCTACGTCCTCAATTCCCAGGTGTGCGTCATCAGGTAGACATCCTGATATTGGGCGTATTTGTCTCGCACTTCCGGCGAAGAGATGTGTCGTCTGCGCAGCGTCGGCTTGCCGGCTGATCTGCTAGCGGAGTGCCGGAGTGCTTGGACATTTTACGACTATCCAAACAAGTGTAGACAAACGCTTAACCGTTTGTATTTAATGTAGCACGGCCAGAACACCACACGGATATTCACTTACCTGAGTACGTGCCATAAAGAAAGCGTTGAAGACCCGTCGCACTTATTTCGTGAAATCGCAGAGAACGCCCTGAGCCGAATGCCCGGGTTTGACGTATACATTTTATTCAACTTCAAAACAATCCAGAGATGCGTTTCGAATGAACACAACGTCCCAACATGCGTTGCAAGTCTGAACCGCGATTGGCAGACGATCGGTTGCCTCCTCCTACCCGTCGTAAATTCGGCAATCACCTCGCGCGCGGTTTGCGGGGGCAAACAGCAAGTCACTTAACTCTGGTGCGCAAGCCGAGAAGGCTTTTAGCCACGCACACTGCTTATACCCAATGCCAGGTTGAGTTGTACGTCGCTCGAGAAAGATAATCCCGACCATGGAAAGCACTATCTACCCCCAGACGTGGCATTTCATCGCGAAACAAGCACGTCCACAACACATACACCATCGCCTCCTGTATTTTTACAATGCCAAACCCATCGCGCACCTCCCAGTGGGAGTGAGTGGTACGCCTGTAGTGCTCACATGTCGCGAGATGGGGCACCGAGCTGAACCGGGATCACGCGACCGTAACTGACTGCGAGAGCGGTTTGTTCGTTGTTGCCAAGGCAACCGATGTTTGAGATTGTCAAAGAAATGGCGCTCGCGCCAGTGCTACAAAGATCAGAGCCGCGGCGGAGCATGCTTTGTCAACGTTGCCGCTCTCCACCACGCGTCGCCCCAAGCTCAACTGGTCACATGATTGAAGAGCTGGGAAGGGTTCCGATTGGTGGAGAGTGGCCGGATTAGAAGTAGAGGTCTTTGTTCGCCGGTCCGGGCAGATGCGTTTGGCATTGTAAAAATACAGGAGGCGATGCACACACACCCACAGAGCTTCGTTCGCTGGCTTTGCTTAGCTGCAAGCTTCGTTCGGACAGTCAGCGATGTTACGACGATACCAATCTGCGTGCGGGCGACCTGCTAAGCACGCGACGTATTTAAAAACATGTAACTTGGTTCATCAGAAGCAAATTACTGCCCCCTGAAGACCGCAACTGTGGATGGTTTTCGTGCTACCTGCCGCCCCGTTGGAAACGCAAGCGGCCTCACGTACGCACGATATTTTGCTCAAATAGCGTCCGCTAAACGCAGAAGCGTCTTCACGTACGGCGCATGCACAGTGCGGACGATGAAAAAAATTGCGCCCACCTCCCCCCAACGGGGCCTAGATGCGACGCATCGTTCGGCTCACTTGGTGTTTCTGTTGGATTTATTCTGAAATCGCGTGGAACGTGTCGGGAACGCGTATGATTATTATGTTTTATGATTGTTATTATGTTTTATTGGCCAATCTTGGTCAATCTCTCTAAGTGGTATACTTGGGGCTTCGCTGTCGCAACGACCTTTACTCCATCATTGTTGCTGTAAGTGGGAGCTTCTTTTCTTTTAGCGCAAGTGTTAATCATTGCCCCATCATGCGTTGTATCAGTAGCTTCTTGACGTAGTTTGAATGAGTCAAGGATATAAGGCGCGTTCGTAGCATTTGATTCTGTCTCGGTTTTGTGGCGCAGTGGGAAGAGCACCGTGTACCTCGCGTTCCGCCCACAGGGTCGTGGGATCGAAACCGGGCGCCGCTAACTATTATATTTTTTTGTAGTGTAGGGGAAGGGGTGTGGACGGACAACGCCCGTATGGAGGGACAAGGCGAGTAAATGAGATGCAGTCGCATCTAAAATAGCGCTCGCTAACTGTTTCATTACGGCTGCGTACGCTATTCTAAAACTCTCTATTAGTACCGTTCAGAAGATATGGCTGCAGCTTGTCAGAACACGGGTTCACGCTGCTGTGGTGCGGCGCTGGTTTGCTCTCGCCTTCCCGTTCATTGCCACTGATAAAGCGATCCGAACCGTCGCGTTTTGCGCACAGGTTCAGTATCAGCTTAAAATGTCTTTTTCACGTGCCGTCGGTAGGAATTACCACCACCGCAAAATAAGCCCGGCACCAGCGGGGCCACATCTGAGACAGAGCTTTTTGGATAAACAGTGCGCGGTGCATCAAAGTGAGCGAGTGCACGATCCTCCCCGTGCGGCGGTGCGGCTGCGAGTTCACCGGCGATAAAAATTCACGTGCCGCCGATAGCAACTGCAGCAACGTACAGATCCGCGCAAAAGTAAACGGAGCATGGGAGCGGTGGCCGAACTGCATCGCTGCGCCGCGTATGGGCGCCGACGAGAACCATGGAGCGCCTGTCAAAGAGTGTGTTCGCACTGCCCCCGCCGCCCTATCTGATATGTTTAATCGCCGCTCTGCTGGCGTGTCATGCTCGGCGGGACGGTCTAGAAAAGGCAGCGCGGGGCTATAGAGGGGTGCTGTTTGCATTGACGCTAGCAGGTATCAGCTGCGACCGAACCCTCTGCTCATTAGCTGGACGAAGCTGAGCGCGCCCGTAAACGTGCGTTGTTGCGCCCTGTAAAGGGCAGCATAAAACTGTAGGCCGCTGTGCTTTGGCATAGCATGTCATTGCTATATAATCGATTGTCAGCCGGCAACAAAATTGCAGTGTACAATATAGAAAGCACATTCCGAGACACTTTCGTTCTTCGGAAAAAATCCCGCTTACGAGATTTCTTCTTTTATTTTGGGTTTGTCCCATGTTATTCACACCGGTCAGTCCAGGTCTGTTCTGAAGAAAGGGGAATAAAAAAATGTCCTTGCGGTGGAACGTCTGTATTAGAGAACACCGTAAAGAATAGGTACAATCGTTGCCTGCTATTACAGCGGGCCTCATAGGGCGCATATTCTGTTGCGCATTAAAACCGACATTGTTATTTTTAACGAGCACCTTATATTAGTTTAGAACGTGTTGGAGATTTAAATTAAACTCAGCATTGAATTGAAAGACCGCTTCACCGCAGGACCTCAATGTATTGCAAAAAGCACCGTAACAGTACCATGATGACCGGTGACGGCTATAGTCGTCATGACCGATGGCGACCACGCTCTTGATCAGTTAACTTGGAACAAGGTCTTATGACGGCTCTCCTCGTCAACGGGAGCGAAAGCGTTACTGCCACAACAAAATATGCGCCCTACGAGGCCCGCTGTAACAGCAGGTAACAATTGTACCTATTCTTTACAGAGTTCTCTAATACGAAATTTTGGCCTCGTGGACATTTTTTAGTTCCCTTTTTCAAGTACGGACCTGGAATGACCAGCCGCAATAACTTGGGACAAACCCAAAATAAAAGAAGAAATCTCGTAAACGATATTTTTTTTCGAACAACGAAAATGTCTGTGAATGTGCTTTCTATATTGTATACGGCAATTTTGTTGCCGGCTTACTATTAATTATATAGCGATGACATCCTATGCCGAACCGCCGCGACCTACAATTTTAAGCCGCCCTTTACAGCGTGCAGCAAGGCACGTTTCCGCGCGCGCGCAGCTTCGTCCAGCTTATGAGCAGCGGATTCGGTTGCCGCTGATGCCTGCGAGCGGCAATGCGAACAGCGCCCCTCTATAGCCGCGCGCTGCCTTTTAAAGACCGTCCCGCCAAGCATGACACGCCAGGTGAGTGGCGATTACACATATCAGATAGGGCGCGGCGGCGGCGGCAGTGCGAACACACTCTTTGCGCGGCGCTCCATGGTTCCCGTCGCCGCCCATACGCGGCGCAGCGATGCAGTTGGGCCACCGCTTCCGTGCTCCGTTTACATCTGCGTGGACCTTTACACGCGAAAGGCCAAGGCCTGGCCGCACACATGCGGCCATCACTATCGTTCGCTTTTCCAGCCTTGAGCGGAGTGCGGGATCCATGGTGTCAACAAAGAAAAAGCCAAATTAGCTTGGCCGTAGCAGACGGCAGTCTGAGGAGCGCAATAGCGGAAGTACGTCCCCCGGTGAGGAGCGCAGCATCATGAGAGGGAAGGCTTGCACGCCGTCAACAGCGTAGAAAAAGTTGAAAGGAAGAGGAAATGCGGCGCGACGATAATGCGCGGTTTTTGATTTACGATTTCTCTGCTAATACTCATCACTTTAACAAAATTCTTGTGAGAGGAGATTGCAAATACATTGCTTTATTTCGTTACATGTACATCCATGCATCAGCGTAAGGTATTTCAGGACCCCTTTAATTGTTCAGTTTGTAAAAATAAATTGTAGGTATCTGTGTTCAACCTAACACATCTGCCAGAAAAATTTGCAGGAACAGCTGAGGGTTTGTTAGCCTGCACGCTAATGGTAACCATGAATGATCAAAGATACTGGGCTCACAGAGAACGCTTGTACTCTGTCGGAACCTGGTGACTCACGCCTCGCCACAGACCTGACAATATGTGAGAAATACAGGGAGAGTTTATAAATAAACAAGCCTGCATTTTATAGCAGCTCCAACCAAGTTTTCGTCATAATAGTTATGGAATTGTTACCGGAGACCGTAGAACTAATGAACATAATGCACGTCCTATGTGTCTAATTTACAAATGTATCCAGCCAGTAATGTTTTAAACACTCCGGAAAATGGTATCGCACTTTTTATTTAGTAACTAACACTTGAAATCGCAACCTAGTTCTACAATTTCACATTTTAGTGGTGTTACCCAGCTGTTATATCGAATTTATATGTGCGCATCCATTGAATGATTTCCATGGGAGTTTTCGTGGTAGTTTTCCAAAACACGAATAAAATGAAATGGATCAAAATATAAACTTACCTCTTTACAGTAAAACGGTTTTGTAAAATAATGCTTTAATGCATAAAAGGGTACTCATTTACAAAGTTTGGCTAATAACACTGTGCGTAATTTGTGTGGTAACAAAACCTTGTAACAACTTTTTTGCAAAGTTTACAGTTTTTGGAGATTTCTTTTTCATTTTTAGGTTGTTTGTTTTGCTTTTTTAAAGGAATATTTAAAAATCTACACGACAAGTCCACGCTTTAAGACTATGTTACGGCTTCATCTGATACGATCGATTACTTGTGCTCACAAATTAAACCATGTTTGTGGAAAACGATAACTTGGGTTTCAGCCGAACTCTGGCCCGCATTTAGGCATGCACAACGTTAAAGTTACTCTCCTTTTGCGCCACGTGGTTTGAAGTCCAACGAACCGCCCAGAAATTATGACCTTCTCTTCGGGAAAATGTTTGATGTGTCCTTCCATGCAACGCTACTAGAATAAACTGAGTTTCAAAGCTCCGCCGGAATGGTGGTCTGCGTGGCGGTCGCGAAAACTAATAGTGCTGCAGTGAAGTCTTGCGCTTCCCTCGGCGCGTCGTCTGCTTCGGCGGCGGGCCGCCGCTGCAGCCGACCGCGGCGGGCTGCCGCGCAGGCGTACCGCGGCAACTTTCTAGTGAAAGTATTGCTAAACTTAAACATCTACATTTTCCCAGTAGTCTAGCTTAAACGTCTTCATCCTTGCAGTCAACGTCACTGCATCACATTTGGGCACTGTTTCAGTGGAAAGGCGTTATAGGTCGCCTGTATGCGCTGACCTGCACGCGTTGCTTATTGCCTGTCTCAGAATTGACGGTCGGCCGATATTTCAACGCTCTACATTGCGTTTAACTTCAATGTACGGTAGTTTGGAAGCGAATTAGCATTTTCAGCGTAGTTTTTAGAACTACTGCGCCATCTTACCTCGACCAAAAACAACCCAATACGTTTGTGAAAGCAGTGCCTTTATTTAGTACTTTTATGTCTGCATGGCATTACGACAGTTTTTCGGAATCTCGTCGGGGCGAGGACCCGTGAAATAACTTCCGATGTAGAGTTTTTTAACATGCTTTTTTATATAACTTTTATATGCGCCGGGCCGGTCTCACCTCATTTCGCCTCTGTGCACTCTTTGGTGCATACGAACATTAGATCACCAAAGATGAAAGTTTCCCTTACACTTCTGACGCTCAGTCTATCTGTGACAAACGCACTCGACTTTTGCGTGTTCCCATTAAAGCTGGAATGAGTTACTCCTTTTAGCCTTTCAACGGGATTAAGCCTTAACTTGCATCTAACCATTCTGTGATCGCTGCTCCGAATCTTGCTTGGCACCTTTACGTTTTGCAAATGTCTGGGTTGTCACTTAAAATGAAGTCAATTTAGTTTTTTGTTGTCACATCGGGACTTTTTTCTTGTCCATTTTTGTAAAAGAGTGTGTTCATCAACCTCAGTTTATTTCTCTCTGCAAATCCCATATCAGCAATTTGAAGGTGCGCATGGTATGCCTAAATGTATAAGGATCTTCGACCGCTATACTAATTTTTCGAACTCAGGAAATCTCTTCAGCTGTTCATACAAGACACCTCTCCGAAAGGCGAAACAGGCTTCTATCGCACATATTTGCGATTTCATGGCCCGTTTATTTTTGTCCTGGGTGTTAGATTCAAGATTACAATCATTTACGGCTATCGGTCAACAGGTAAATGCTGACGCGTGGGTCTCCATGTACGTTTTTCTGTCACCCAAATTTCCCGGGAGAAAGGATTGCACCTGATTTCTCGCTCGAATAGAACCCTATACGGAGGAAACAAAAGCACCATGATCGATGCACACATGGAAAGCTACCGTTCATATTCATCGACAGGTGAGTGCTGGTAATTGTCACCGTGCCGAATTGCTGACGTAAACGCTGTGCATATTTCGCTCACAATGCCTCCAAATTGAAAACGTTGTCATGTTATCCTTGCCACACACTATGGTCGGAGTGGGCATTCTGTTGCTGCACTGGTTTTTGGCGGGCAACAAGGTAAACCCAAATAGGAGCTATTTGATATTGGTCGAAGTTCTTCGCTTGCTGTCGAAGAGTTCCAGTTAAGACGAGAAGAGAATAAATAAATAAAATACATTCCATTAGCAGACACACTATCTGCATCGGACGCAATTTGCCCCGAAAGGCACGAATGCGCGGGCTGTTGTGTTCTAATAGGGTTCTCTAAAATTTGTCCTCGTAAACATTCACACAATATGTCCGGCCGCCGTACTTTTTATTGGTAAACCTAGCCATGGAGGGCCTGATCGTTGCACAACACCGCACCAGCTCTCTATATTTCGAAGACTCATCTCGACCTGGACGCACTGTGCGAACACAGCCGAAAACCTGATGCCGGAATGAACCGGGCCATTCGATCTCTGGCTGAAAGTCCCGTATGCTCCGAACAGCAAACCGTTTTACGGAGCGACCGCTTTGGTGGTTTCTTGTCGTCCCTCGACGTGGGCCTCGATGTATTCAAGAGAACGAAAAAGACACCGAAAATAGTGCCAGCACAAAAGGGGAAGAGTAAAATATGGTGAAATATTGAGGGCGAGGGCGGTGTGCCGAGGTCGAGCAAGGCATGCTTCGCTGTGGCTCGCGCTACGAGATAACTCCACAGTAGCGGGCGCCGTCGTTGATTTGCTCATGACGCGAGCACTTCCTCAGAAGTAGAAGCTATGGAACGACCCTGAGAAGACTTTGCAATTAGCCCTACGCTCAAATTTCGCATTACGAACCATCCGAATTGTCCGCGGAACTTCAGTAAGAATGACAGGCAGCGTCCACACCGATTACCTTATTTGCGTTACTAAATTATATAGGGGTTCAAGACGCCAGGGTCGAATCGGGTAAACAAGCACTCTGAAAATGTTCACTTCACGCATGTATAGACGTGAATTGTGAGCGAAATCATCGAAATACTATGCAAACTACGCCTACCGCCTCTTGCCACCACGTACTACATTTATAAATTTCTAGATTTTGCTTGCCCTTCGGTAGAAATAGATCGAGGAGAAAATGATGAAGCGTTTACTGTCCGCAGAACAGCTCCGCACGCACGACCGCGTCCCTGCTCGCCGGCGGCTCGAACCGACGCATGTCTTGGCAAAAACCCTTGTTGACACATTTTAATATCACATTGATCACAGAAACAAAGTCCCACAATCGCGAATGTGGATGTTAGCGTGTTGAAAACTTTTGCTAGGCAGTTTCATCAGCTGTAATTTTCAAAGCTGTGCATAAATATCTGCCACCATTTACCCCTACCGGCCACGGAGGTCGGTATCGGCAGCACCGGGCTGTTCGCGCACGTTGCGGCGAGTGGCGTAAGGATTGAAATACGTGCCCGGGAGAATCAGCCTAGGCCATGGCGGGTACCTTCATCTCGTTCGCTTAAATTGGAATCACGGCGGATAGAAGGTTACACATACAAGAACTGGTTTGACGGTGTGTTGAAAAGTTGTGTAAGGGATTGCCATTTACTACTGCAACTGTAGCGGCCATTTAATATCTGTCGCGACGCTATGCCTATCGGCGGTCAGCGCGACCACTGGCGCCGCTGAGAAGCGCGCCTCCGTGATGTCGCAATGGGGATTCCCGTATTTGTCGTTTGCTCCCCTCGAGCTCGCTCTCCCTATTGGTTTCTTGCACTCGGCTTATTTCTGATGCTGGTCCGCACCAGATTTTGCGTGTCCGTAAATTTTCATTATAGTAATAGACATAAAATAGCTTACACTAGCTCAAGGCGTGAGGTCAAGCATAAATTTGCACACGGTTACGGAAGCCCATTGCCGGCGTCGCCCCATTACTTGCGAATCCGGTTCTGTGCGGAGTGCGAAGAGTCGTCCCTAGGCGTCAGCTTCTGTATTAAGCAATATTTCTAACAAAGGGAACAGTCAGCTGCTAGTAACCGACAACAGCAAAAATACAAGACCAAAACAAAATGCAGGCCTTCGGGGCCATCGGATTCGGCAGAAGGCATTATGATTCCGGGCAATCATACGTAAGGCAAAACACTTTCTGCAACCTTGAAGAACGCTCGAAAGTATCGTAGCACATTACTTGACGTTTTCATGGCATGAAAGCATGCCTCATGCTCTTATGGGCTCCAAAACCTGCTGATTGAATTCCAAATAACCCACTGTGTGTATTGGCGCCTTCTTGTTTTGTTCTAGGCTTCTAAGCAGTATGGAAGTTTATTGAGCGGAACGAGTCACGTCTACGGCAGTAAATACAGTAACACTGTGTTTGTTCAGACCTGGAGGGACATTTCGGCACATTTCCTAAAGTCATATCTTCCCAATTTTAAGACATGCTTTAGAGGAAAACTTTTACCCAAGAGAAACAGGCGAAGCCGGAGGAGAACACTTTACTTAATAGTAAATCAAGCGTATTAGTGATAAAATCAAATCCAGGACAAGAGATTAAGGGTGATTTTCTTCAATGCATAGAACGCCATCCCGAGTAGACCAGGATTTATTCTTTACGCCTGGAAGGTTTGGGAAACAATAAAGAGCTGCTTGGAAATATTGATTGGGTCCGAATCTTGTAATATCAGCGAATATATGAAGCCTTCAAGACCGTAATTATGTCATAATTGGTCGGGTTGAGAGAGGTCGTCATGATAACGATGGGTATACAATATAAATTCGGAGCACAAAAGCCGCCTTCGAGTACTGTGGGCAACATTTTCTGGGGCGCGAGCGCAGTCCCGTAGCACAAACCTTCTCACTGCATTTGCGTGCGAATAAAAAACGCATACTGCGGATATACACATTCTTGCCAGCAGCCATAACGGATGTTAATTTGTGAACAAGGGATTGTATGTGGTGAAATTGCCCGGTGTGGAGAAATTGCCCGCATAATCTTTGTGAGCTTTGCAAACATCCCCAAACCAACCGATAAGGCGTTTGTGACGGTGCAGAAAAATTAATGCGTTGGGAACAGAACAAAATGAAAACATTCATCTGACACAAGTCAAGAGCAACGGAAGAAATTACAAGACAGCCGCTTTATTTTCTGCTCTGAGATGCGCGTGGAGGGGCCCGCTGCTTGCTAAGCAGAATTTGTCTGTTTAGTCTTCGTAAGAGCATCCCAAAAAGACTGTATGGAAGCCTACTCATTTTAAATACTTACCGAGAAGCTCTGAGCGCCGAACATCGCAAATGAGCTGCAAAGGACGGGTTACACTCGATCTTCTGACCATATTCTGAACAAAGTTGTTCTCTCTCTCCTCGTGTTTTAAACTTGTGGGGGATACAGCTTGAAATTTTTCTGAGGTGGCAGAAGCAGGCAAAAATAACCGAAATACTAGAAATAGGCTTCTTGAGGCCCTAAAGCACCTAAGTGGGCGGTTTCAAGCGAAGGAACTACTGCCCCTCACAAGCGAATGTAGCAGAGTACCGCGACACGTGTCCCTAAGCCGACGTCAAACAAAGGGGACACCACACAAACATCTCATCGCCAATAGTGCCCAGCATCCGACTCCGCGCATCCGAAGCCGTTTGGAAGTTGTTGAAGAACACCCTCTTCTAAAACTCGCCGTACGCAAGTGTGTTGCGATTGGATTCCCCTAACTTCTTGGAGGCCTTAAACGCTTGGTTCCCATATTCTGAAACTCCTCGCTACCACACGACGTATATCGCCACGTACACAGCTGCTCCTTCTGTGAGCAGCGGGGAGTTCTCGAACGGATGCTTGCTTGCTTGCTTGCTTGCTTGCTTGCTTGCTTGCTTGATTGATTGATTGATTGATTGATTGATTGATTGATTGATTGATTGATTGATTGATTGATTGATTGATTGATTGATTGATTGATTGATTGATTGATTGTAGAGGTTTAACGCGCCGACGCAACGCAGGCGACGAGGCGCGCTGTAGTCGAGGGCTCCGGATTAACTTTGACCACCTGGGGATCTTTAACGTGCGCCGAAATCTCGAACACACGGGCATTTTTGCTTTTCGCCTCCATCAGAAAAGCGGCCGCCACGGCCAGGAATCGAACCCGCTACCTCGTTCTCACTAGCGGCAACGCCATAGCCACTTTGATGCTCGACAAAGGCCCAGGATCATTGCAACCAGGCAAAAGCCCCTGTTAAAATTAAAAATTCCCATGGTGAGGTCCTCATTAAAAGTAAACATGGACACGTCCAAACCTTCTCGGAGGCGTTGAAAACTTGCGTTACTACAATACATTGTGGACATGATGTCCCGAAAAGTAAATATAGCCGTAAAAAGTACTGTTGATTGTAATCAAATCAGGGTATAAATACAAAAACTATTGTAGGGGAAATAGGCCCTGCTTAAGAAAAACTGCTTATTGTAGCAGCGCTTTTATGAATGTGCGGAGAAGCAATTCGTTCACCCTTCTTAGTTATTCATTCATTTGCCAGGCAATGCGCGCAGTATGTGCGGTGACGTCACACCTAGGCGAAACGTTTCCGTCGCTGTGGCAAGGTCTATTTTCTTTGCACACACAGTCACGTACATGTGACATCGAAAGTATTTCATAATAAATAACCAGAGTAATTTGTCGTTCCTTAATTGCATCGTCCATGGAGTTAGCTGGCTGTGTACGAGCTGTTGGTGGCGGCGGTAGTATCTATCTAGACGAGGTGGTACCGCCTAGAACAAGGGAGTCGCTGATGGCTGGCCGAGATTTTTTGGTCTGTAGACAACTTTGTCTGTATTTTTTATCAAAACCGTCAAGACGTGGCACATGGTGGCCACAACCAAAGACACGCGGTCGTAAAGCACACGAGATGTGTTCCAGCAGACGACAACCCGGCGTCCTACAACTGACGTTACTCGTAGGTGGCGCAAAAGTTTGTCCTAGAGGTCACGAAGTTTGGTTGTACGTCATACGATGGTTTCTTGGCACAGCCCGTTCGGTCTTTGGCCTTGGCTGTTCAACAAATACATTAAGTATTTCGCGAGCGGAATCAAGGAGACGAGGAGAAGAAAAGCTGTGCAGTGATTCGCCTCGAAGAGGCTGGCCGTACAAGCAGAGTGGGCTCTCTTTCGCTTCCATAACGTTGCCTTGGAAGCGCTACGGGGGCATATCTCGAGCGCAACATGCCAGGAGCCCGACGGGTAATGGAGATCCCTGTGGCACCAAAGCCGACAAAGGAAGTCCGCAGCGTGTGACGCGACCTGAAAACAAGAAAAACAAGAATAACTGGCAGGGCTTATCAAAAGTATAATGTCAAACTGAACAACATATCTGACGAAAAACGAAGGCCACTGGGAAAATAAATCGCGAAACCTTAGTGCGAAAGGAAACAAATCGCCAATAAACTAGGATGAGGGCCAAGGTTAAGCGTACGAGCTTGGAAGAAGCTCCCAGCGATACACGCAGAGAAGGGACCCAAACAACCGGCAAATAGTGAACGAAGGAGATTGATACATTGAAGGGCTAGGAATGCAGGCAAAAAGATGGAAATAGCGAAAGCTTGAACTAGCAGGCGCGCATCTCGTTGATTAAAAAGAAAGGATGGCGGCCGTAGATATCCAAGATGGAGAATGAATTGAAGGGGCTGGGCTGGTTTCGAGAAGACAAGAAACAGGAGTACAGCACTAGACAGAGTAGTGGGGTCTCTTTTCCTAGCGAAGATGTCTGTCAGTGTGGTAAACCTGGATGACCGGGGCCGCTATTTGTTCCCGGAAAGGTTCAAAGGGAAAGAAGGAGAAGGTGGGTAAGGTAAAAGGACTTTGGGATGGCAGGCAATTCGAGTTTACCTGTGAATGCCGCAAATGAAATTACGCCACCCCTTGCAGTGGCCAGTACTCCGGTTCCATTCGGCGGCTCGCTGGGGATGCACACAAAGGAGGCGCTCGTCCCGTGGGCGCACGGCACCGATAGTGCGAGGTGACTGCCGCAGTGGGCAGCAGCCTGATAGTACACATTTACCGCCACCCTCCTCTATTCAAGAGAAAGAGATGTGGAAAGGTGGGCACGAAACGTGAAAACAGAGTGTGGGGAAGCGAGACCGGGTGGAAATACGGCAGACGTTCTATTGACAAATATGCGGTCGTGTAAGACACCGGAAATGCGAGCAGACAGAGAAGGCGGAGCGCTTTGCGAAGAGCCAGGTGAGGTAAAAGAGATGTAGATACTTCGCGGACGGTTTGGAGAGGTGAGAAACTTGACCGTTGAAGAAGCTCTACACCGTCCACGGCGGCTGTACAGGCATGGCATGGTGGCGTTGGAGGAGACGAGCGTCTGTATAAGGCATCAGGGTTTTTTGAAACGATGGAAAGACATTCAGCCTTAAAATTCTGTTTCAGTGTACTCGGTAATGACATGTGTCTCAATGAAAAGTAACGGCTCTACGCGTAAACAGGCACACAAACAAAGACGCAACCTAAGGACGCTCATCGCGACAGGCGGCGTTCTGTTTCCTATTAGGTACGAGCCCAGCACCCCTGTGTGCATCCACCTCCATATACGGGTTCGGTTGGAACCCTCCGGCTATGGTTTCCAACTTCGAACAGAACTCCGTTGTTCATCCTAAGTGATCCAGTTGTAGAATCGTAGGTTTTTAGACGACCTGCCAGAGTTTGTAGCGCTCTAGCTTGCCAGTTCACGAAAATAAAATATTTTATAGGAAAAACCGCGAATTGTTATATTTCTGTTCTCTATGATGAGGTGCACATCATATGTTTGTATTTTTATATAACTGTACTATCTTATTCTCTCGCGGGTTTCAATCCTAATTTTTCCGTAAATTATAAAGTATGTAGTTCCGGTTCGAGCACACTCAAACACGCTTCGGAGCAGGTCATCTTTAGATGCAAAGCATCTCTTGCTCGAGGCCAAGTCCGGCGTTCGTCCGTTGTCTGCACCTCTCCCCCTACAACAAGAAAAAACAGAAATAGCGGCGCCCGGTTTAGATCCCACGACACTCAGGCAGTAACGGCAGGTACGCGGCGCTCTTCCCAGTATGCTACAAAACCGAGACAGGAGCAAGGGCTACGAACGCCCCTTATGTTCTTGACACATTCACACTAGGTCAAGAAGCTACTGATACAACGAAGCCATGCGAAGCTGAACGTCAATAGAAACGACGAACTGAAACCTTTAGAGGAGGATGTTAACGTCTCCTGCTCGGAGGGATGTCCCGCTTCCGTTCCCCGTAAGCAGCACCTCTAATGGTGATTGTGGCAGGATGCCCCTGGCCAACCAAAGAATCCATCACGAGATAGTTTCGCGTTCAACCACCGTTGTCAGCTTCCCGTAGGGAAACCGCTGAAGACAAAGGAGAAGAAGACAAAGGTGCAAAGAGGAGGGTGTGTCCGTTGCTCTCGCCCCGTCCGCAGCGCTTCTGGTGATGATTTTGGCAGGATGCCCCTAGGGATTGGCCAACCAAAGAATCCATAACGAGATAGCTTCGCGTTGAACCACCGTTGTCACCTTCCCGTAGGGGAACCGCTGAATAAGAAGGAGAATATGGCAAAGCTGCGACGACTAGGGGGGCGTGTACGTTTGTCTTAGCCGGTGCACCAACGTTAAGAACCTTTACTTCACCAACGCTGACGGAGACTACCGATTTTACCACAGAAACGACAACATCGACAAGAACATGATGGACGAGTTTCGGCGCGTCGAGCACCACCACATACTCACCGTAACACAACAGTTCTTGCGCGGCTTTGCCACCGGTGTGAACCCGGACGTGGAATTCCCTCTGGCGCTACTAAACACCAGATCCCTCAACGTAATGGCAACACGCCAGCTGCGCGATAAGCGCGCAAGCCCGTCTCTTCTCTCATCTCCGGCGCTCCGCTCCATCTGCTCTATATAATATACCCGGTCCGCGCGCCGCTTCCTTAGTTTCTGCTTCGGTTGAGACAGGCTGCACCATCCAATGCGCTGAATGGACGCCAACAATTCTGCTTTGCATCACCACATAGTTCCCTTTGGGGGAATGCTGCCTGTTTTTTAAATGCAGAGCATTTCTTTAACTCACATGTAGCGTCCGCCGTCCGTCCGCAACAGCTCAGCGCGCAGGTGCGCCCTCTCCCCCACTCCTCCTATCCCGCATCACGCTACCCTCCTCGCTCTCAACAACAGGTCCGCACCCCTCCCGTTACACTATATAAAAAAATAATAGTTGTCGGCGCCTTGTTTCGATCCCACGACCCTGTGGGCGGAACGCGAGGTACATGGTGCTTTTCCCACTGCGCCACAAAAGCGACACAGAATCAAAGGGTACGAACGCGCCTTATATCCGTGACTCATTCAAACTACGTCAAGAAGCTGCTGATACACGGCAGCAGTTGCATCGATCTCGTCTTCACCAGTCGCTGCAACGCGCGACCACTGCTTAAAGACCCCTTAACAGTCCACTTAACGACCAGAAAGCCGTCGTTCCCAGCGTCCAATGCAACGACAACAGCAACAAATAAATAAATAACGACTTACGACAACCTAATCCCTGCCTTCACTTCTTGCGTCACAAAAAAAAGAAAAATTGGGCCCATCTCTCCACGAGGGGGGACTGGAGTCGCAAAATCACGAATGTAATAATTAATATATGAAAGAAATAATAATAATTAATAGTAATAAGCAATAATAGTTAACATATTCACTACCACCCCACCACCACCCAACCAAATACTAACGTTAACGCAATACGCGACGCATTTACTCGAGTCCTCCCTCGTGGGGAGATGGGCCCAATTTTTTCCTTCTTCATATATAACGTATACGAGCTCCGTCATATGGCACCTTCGCCGTGCACCGAAGTTAAAGTATTTCCAATCGCATTTGAGCCGCTTTTCTGGGCATGATGACGCCATTTTTCTTGTTCCTTGCACCCTCACAGCCTGCAAGTCAAACTCTAAACACGTATTGTACTTCCTACTCCCGAACGAGTCACTGTATTCATGCAATCGATGACGCTCATCTAGCCAGTACCGGAACCAACGCCCGCTTTCCTTGCGATCAGAGGCGCAATGATATATTTAGGCCCTAGGATTTTCGGGATTCAGCACCCCTTATCGCATCTGAGCAGGCGCAAACCTCCGTTTCCTGTTCTCCGGACGCCGTTTTTAGTGTTGTTTTGTATTGTTTTTTGCTTCCGTTCTCAAACGACCTTCTTCGACGGCCGTCTTTTTTCTATGGTTACTCGGAGAAAAGTCAATTCCGGGTAGGGTGCTCATGCGAGTTCGCGCACTATAAATGTTCTCGTAATCTTCCCAAATACACGCCAGATCTCAATCAATCAGATATTGGGTAACTTCGTTTCTGAGAATTCCTTTTGGGGATGTCTTATCACAACTCCACCAACGGTGTCTCCCTTTGTTTTTCTTGCACGGCTCTGCCCTGCAGCTTCAACCATTGAGTAAACTCACGCGGCCTTCGTTTCAGACCAGCCGAGATAGACAACGTTTATGGTTTTAGAATTGGAGCGTACTACATGAGCAACAAACTGGGGCGACTCGCTGTAGGCTTTGGTGTTAAGCTTAAGGACAGTAGGTTGCAAAAAAATATTTGCACTACCACTTTGGCGCAAGCAGTGTGTTTTTAAAGCGAAGCTTGAGTGCCCACACTGATGCCGTTGTACGCCAATGCGGCTTGTAAGAAAGCCAAGTTTCTCTGACGATGATGATGAGTTTTAGTACGTGAGGATAAAGAAAAAGGGCTTTCTGTTGCCCAAATCGAACTTGTCTGTCGTTACCAAGCCAGCGTCTTCCCGAATGCTGTATTTCGACACGGTCGAAGGGAACGCCAAGCATAAGCTACCTATTTCCGTCGTACACCCCACACCCAAATGTTAGGACTACAGAGCGCACACACCATATTTCCTGTTGGTATTCTAGGTGATGCGCACATCCAGCGTAGCACAGGCTAGAAGTGTGGGACTTCACAACCAGGGAGTCCATAGCGCGAGAGCTTCGCGTTCAACCATCGCCTTGGTTAGGAGGACGGGTGCATGAATTTTTCAACTTACAAAGGCCCTGAAAGCAAAAAAATGCGTGGGAGGGACGCTTTATTCACTTACAGGTAGGAACGAGAAGGCGATACAATCGCACACGACGAAAGAACTCTAGCGATATTTCTACATGTATTTCCTGTGCAGGGATGTAGATATCTAGTTCCCTGACCAGGCTGCAGATGCGTTATCGGAGTGCAGTACGAGCACCTCCAAATTGGCACATTGAGATTTGGGTGTTCAAAACCAGTTTTATCCTCGAAGACACTCTGTAAATCCGGTTTAGCCAGTCTTATTTCTTTTACCGAGTAGAGGGGCAGCCGAACAGCGATTTCACACAGCAGCTACTCTGTCCACTCCCCAGTGCACGCCCTGAGAAAAATGAAGGTTAACCAATATGGCATGAAGACTCAACCAAACCACACTTTACGCTACGACAGCCATCAGGTACACATATCAGATCCATATTGAAACCGACGTGGCAGGTATTGCCCGTGGCTTAGTAATAGAATGATTTTTTGGGGCGAGTTTGTGAATGACTTAGAATACATTACAGCCCTGAAAGACCGATACAAGGAACGACAAGTCGACGACATCAGGGCACACGCGTCAACTTGTTTTTAGTTGTCTTCGTCCTTAGGCTCCCTAATTTATTCCGAGCCGCCGGTACAGCATGGGGCAGTTCCCGTCAGTACGGCAGAGATACGGACAAGGATTATTCCGTTGAAAGGGTCTGGGCCTCAGCAATAGCGTGGACAGCCGCTTCCACCGGGAAACAGAGATGTATGTTTTCGTGAAATTATGAGAGTCGTGAAAAAAAAACAGGCTTCCTTCATATTGTGTTTTTCAGAAAATATGAAAATAAAATGCAGGAAGCTCGCACTACGCTGCAGCCTTAAATATAGCGAAAGTGTACACAGCCTTTACAACCATCACGAAGGTTTCAGTTCCGGATTGCAGCCGATTTGCCTTTTATTCGCTGCTGTCACGACATTTACTCCATCTGTGTTGCTATAACGGCGGATAAGAGGCAAATCGGCTGCAATCATGGGATGCGAGGGGGAGGAGGTTCCACGAACAAACGAATGAACGGAAGGCGCACACTTAACCTAGGTAGTGCAGGGGTAATGTACACAATCACGTGTTCTTGGTCGTGCAGGTGGCATGATTCCTCTCCCCACAGTCGCGGCCGAGGAGTAAGCCGTTTTCTCGGGTACTAACTCACGGTGGCAGCCGAGAGGGTAAGACGACTGACTACGAAACCGATTCTGATGTCCTGACCGTAGTTCGAGTTTGTTGGAGTTGTTGAATTTTGTGGGTAATGTTGTCCAATCACCCTAAGTGGGTAAGCTTGGCTTGAAGAACTTGCACTCGAGGCACATGGAAAACGCTGGAGTTTTTTCAGTCAATATGAGCTTTGGGTAGAGCTGCTGACCAGCTCCGACCTCTCAGACCAGCGACGTTTGGAGGAGATGGCACGGATGGCCAGCATAATCCAAGACACCATGGACTAAGGAAGCCTCCCACCGGGCAAGTACCTTAACATCAGCACCTGGATTCAAACGAACCTTATTCATTCTCACTTTGTCAATATTCGCCAATCTCCCGAACTAGGCATATGCCTACTGTAACGAACCTGCGCTCGAGGCACGCCTGCATGAGCGCTCGACATTTTCTTGGAATTTTTAACTGTGGACACCATACACAAATGATTTGCTCAAAATCTTCGCTGTTAATTGAAAAACGCCGATTCCCCACAGATGTCGAAAATTGAACTCGATTTTTAAGTAGAATGCCTTAGATGCTTTATAAAACCCGACGAATGACCGTAGCTGCTTGAGACTATACAAACACACCCTAATTAAGGCTGCGTAAAACGAAAATAAGTAGAAATAAATCACACGTAAAAACAGACACGGGTTTCAATGCCATTTGAAACCGCGCCGCCAGATCAGCAGTAAAGTTCTGGCACTATAGCACTCAACTGGTACTGTGCCACAATAGAACAGCAATTGTCCTGATGCGCGCCGTGTGATATCTGAACGTGACGGCGCTGCCAACCAGATGATGCGGTGAAGAAGTCTTCGATGATCACTGGCTTTTGCTTTCAAATCACCGAAGGGACTTAACCGGATGAATTTTTCTGTTAACACTGAAAAGAATATAATTGTTACCTTCTACATCAGGAAAGCGCCAGCAGAGCTTCTATTCTAAAAACCTCCGCAACGATTTCACGTCAAGGCGTTGACTTGAGACACCGCTTTCCTGCCTACAGATTGATAGCATCACAAGTTTTCCTTGAGAAGCGCTCTTTGTTTTCAGTTTTATACTGGTTTGAAGAAACCAAGAAAACGTGTATTTCAGACTTTTCGTGTTTGGTTTTCAACCGATCACATCTCTAACGCGAAGCAGCACACCATCACTAACATATGAACTGACAGCTAGACGGTCAACCCGAGAGGAAGCTGCAGCTTGGCAGCAACTACAGACTAACAAATACCATATCTTAGCTTCCTGCATATCATACACCCCACCATATATCCACCGACACGACTACATCACAGCAAACGTCCAGCACTGCACTACACCACCTGGGCTTGCCACAACACAACTGCAGCCCCATTACTCGCGCTCACTCCTCGAGCAGTGGGAGCCAGTGCTGTGCCGCTCGGACCATGAGGACCCGCGACAATTATTTACCGCGTACGCAGGATCGCAGCCGGGCATAAGCCCTGGATTAGGGTCATCTCCCGCGTCCATTTGCGAACCTGCTATTATTTGAAATAAATGAAGTTTTGCCACCACCACCACCACAATAAAAAAGTCTGGCCCCTGCTGACAACAGTGTTGACAAACTGCGCGGCTTTTTTCTACTGCAAGGAAATATCTACGTAAATAAAGATCAATGAAAGAATGGCCTTAACTTAAGAAAAAAAATGATAATGTCAGACAACAACAAAATCTCATGCGGTGTGTGTCGACACATGATCAACTAGCCCCGACAAGTGTACGAAGTCTGTTTCTTTCCCAAGAAGCGGTATCGACTGTTTACTATAGTAGGCGCATTTCCCGCTTGTTTATTGCAAAGGCTGCACACATTTGTAGCTTCCTTCAATGTACCTCGCGCGTGAGCATCACATTGTCATCAAACAGCGGAACGTAGCAGCTGGAACAACCACGTGTTAATGACCAGCTTCATGTCGACGACCTATCATTACACGCGTGCTTCATAAGTTAATGATTTAGACAACGACATGGCTGCCCTGAGTAAGAGCGTCAGCCGGATAATGGAAACTCGTAGAGGAGGTTTTCAGCCGTAGCGGCTGCATAACTTGTGTTTCATGGAGCGTTTTCGAACACCCTACTTGTGTTGTGTACAACTCTGCGTACGCAGCAACTGTCGCGTATCAACTTCACGCTATATCTTTAGCCTAGCTATAAACGTGGAGGTCTGCCGACGCCACCCAATACCCGAACTTTTAAGGGGGCCTACATGACCACATTCCTCTGGGACTGACTACTTAATGACCCATGGGATTAAAAAGCATCGAGTACGAAAAGGTTTAGATGCTATAGAAATCTTCCTAATAGCATAGTGTTTTAATTTTAAAATACGTTCCTTCTTAAATAGAATAAAAAACACAAAGGAATTCCAGGTTCGTTTATCCAGCATTCACTAAATGGCGCTAGCTGTCTAGCAAGCGAGAGTTCTATTTTTCATTTCGCAACACAAGTGACATATGTCTGAAATAAGCAAATCAGGCCTTCGTAACTATTTTTACGTCTTTGTAAATATTTGTATTCTCGCAGGATGATTTTAAGCCCGTGGGTCATGAACAGTCAGTCCCACAGAAATGTTAGCAGGGGAGTATGCCTTTAGCCACATGCACTCGTTAGACCTATCGTTCAATTTTTTCACCTAACCATATGTAACATTCGGGTCAGCCTTGCGACACGCTAACCAACGTCATACTCATTCTACCTTAACCTACGGTTATGTTGAAGAGGTTTGAAATAAAAGTGTGGCGTTAGAACTAATATCAAACCTCTAAAACCCGGCGCGATAACTTCCCTCAAGTCCGCATCAATATTAGCGCACGTGAGTTATAAACTGGGAAACACGAGAGGTTTCAGGTACTATAAGAGGCTTTGTTCCCTGCACCAGTAAACGCACTCAGGCCTACGAGAGGCCCTGTGACCCCTTTGGACTTCATTATCCTCATCATCAAGAGACTACTCAGGTCTTACAGGGCGAATACTCTCTTATTGACGTACAACCACTCCTGTCTTGCGCTGTTTGAGTCCATTCATTGCACCCAAAAATTTTAAAATTTCGTATCTCCAGTGATTTATTGGCCTTGCCCTTCCTTTAGACCCATCGCTCAGTATCCACTGTGTTACCCTGTTGTTCTACTGGTAGTCATTTTAGCATAACTACGTGGCGAGCCCAAGTTCATTTCTTGTTCTTTATTTGAACTAGAATATCCTACACTTTAGTTTGTTTTCTTCTCAAGGAAGGTCGTTCCCTCTCCCTAAACGAAACACCTATAATTTTTTTCCATACCCCACTGAGCCGACCAAAGTGTACTTTCAAGTTGTTTGCAAGGTGCCAATTTTCTGCTGTATATGACATCACCGGTATGTCGCATTGTTTTTAAATTATTCTGTTCTGTGATACAGGTAGCTTACTTTTCATTATTTGGAAGTATTCGAGGAGTGTACACTAGTCCAAACCTATTCTGCGCCTGATTTTTATCATATGGACGCCCGAACGCCCGCGCTACAAAGAGTACTCCAGGTATGCCCGGCTCCCAGCTCCCTGCACTCGTTTTTTTAGTGCGTCCTGCGAACACAAATATTTCAACCCTTTTGCAAAATATGAACAGTTGCGTCGTGTTTCGTGTAACGATTTTGAAAAGCGCCTGATCATTGTGTATATTGTCTTCCGTATACCCATAGACAATGCGATATTGTATTCCAGGGCCCCATTTTTCCCGCTTGTTTTTTCTTGCGGTGTTTCTCTCGGTGTATTCACCCTATCTTGAGTAGTTAGAGGGGCTTACCTCTTTAGATTTCATTAAAGTTCTACCATTTCTCTCTTTCTCTCTTCAGGCATTATCACACCAGACTCAAAGATGGTTAATCCACGCTTGAGCACGTTAGAATGTTTTATACGGAGCGCCTAGTGTTACTCCTGGTGCACTGCAGCGGCTGCAACTAAAAGCTGCAACTACAGACCCAAACCTGAACGTACCTTTCGCACTGCAGAGATGGTTGGTTATTGCACACATCCGCTTAAGTTAGTCCGAACCTTGTTCAACCCTCTTTCCATGTGAGTTGCGTCCACTTATTAGCAGGTGCCTCTGGGATCATTGTCACTGGCCGTACGTTCTTCGATTCACGGGTGGATTTCTGACATTCTTCGTTCAGGTGCATACCTTGTCTGGCGTCAGCATCCTTCTTCTCTATCTTCTTCTATTAGAAATAAGTGAGCGCTTGAGTCCAAGTACCCACTCTGGCATTCTTTGAGAACAGCTCGTCTATAAATCAAAAGAACCACAGCGCCCCAGTCCCTTTTTCTTCTTGTGAGGGCACTATAAAGCGTACGTACAACCGTTCACCAATATCGATGCTAATAGACGTCAAGCTACGGTAGGACTCCGTTCTACAGAATTAAAGGTGAGCGTTGTGGTATCTCTATATGAGGAAACACTACCATTGAATGTGTGTTCAGTTTTGAGTGTCGTATTTGCAGTTACTGTTTTGATCTGAGTAAAAACAGTTTTTGTCGCAAATTTTTTCAGACGAAATATACTACGCATGCTTGATACGTTCTTGATACAACGCCAAATTTACTTTAAATTTCATCCTTGCAACTATGGAACTGTGGATGTAACTGCAGCAGATTTGGGTGAGTAACAGGAAATAAATGATAAGCGTTGCACATTTGACTTATCCAAGCATAGCGAATAGGGCATTTCTGCTCTTTAAAAGCGAAGGTTTTATATTACAGCTCCGAAGTATTTCATTATTCTTCTGTTTCAGAGCTGTGTGGGGCAAGATGGACATTTCAAATTTTTCAAATTTCCTAGATCAGTTATACAAACGAGCTGTTCGCTGCATTGCTGAGATCCGGAGGAAATCCTAAAATATTTCTGCAAATGCTTATATCTAACATTTATAGGTAAGATTCATTTAGATAATGAAACAGACTAAACTCATTCAGAAATTAGTAAGAACACGCAATTTACTCGAAATACGGTTTCGCATCACTCAGGGAATGGTTGGCAGAAAACCAAAAAAAAAAAACAATTCTTACACAATAGCATGGGTCATCCACGTTCTCAAAAACCAGTTTGATGTGTGAGCGGACCCGTGATAAAAGGGGAATTTCCGGAAGATATAGACATTTTTTATCACTTTTATTTTATCAGGCACGTTTCTTAAAAATTTACGACATACTGAGTCCACCAAATGGTAGGAGTGTTCACCCTCAAATTCTAGAGTTAGACCATCAGTTTGCCCGGCAGCCGCTATCAACTCTTAAGCCATTTCGGTATGTAAAAGGTGATTTCAAAAAATTCAGTTACGCCATCTGACGGCGTCCTATGGCAACTTTATTAAATTTGTCCTTGGGAATTGCTATGGGTGATATTTGTAAGGAAAACCCGAACCGATACTTCCAAAGGCCGAAGAGTTACTGAAAAATCCGCAAGAACACCCAACCCTACTCCCGAATACAGCTTCGTCTATAATGGTCGGTTAAGCGGAGAACGTCAAAGCACTCTCAGACACGTATACGTTTTATTTTTTCGGCAAAAATCGGTTGGATATTTCAAAGGGCCGGCGACATAATCAGAAACTGTGAAAATATAAGCTCGTCCTTTTTCTGCCGCGGTTTTGTAGTTTTTGAAACTCCAGCCCTAATGGGCCCTTTTTTCATGATGCAAATACACTTTTAAAATTTCAGGGATCTACACCTATATTTTGTGGGGGTGCTGAAGAATGAGTCAGTGAGTTGGACACTTTTGTGCAGTATATAGATTCGTTTGCGCGTGCGTTCATGCGTGAGGGTACTCACGAAGGGTCACGGCCATGGCTTAAACGCAGCGCGAGATGTTTTATACATCGCTTGCCCCTCCGGTGAGCATCCGACGTTCTTGTTCTCTATCTTTCCCCGATGCGAACATGAATATGGGGTTATTTACGAGGTTTACTGCGCCGACGCTACACAGGCGAGTAGGCGCGGTGTAGTAGAGGTCGCCGGATTATTTTTGACAACTTGAGGATCTTAAGTGCGCCCTAATCTCAAAAACACGGGCGTTCGCTCTGCTTGCCTCCATCTCAAAAGCGTCCGCCGCGGCCGGGAATCGAATCCGCGTAGTTGTGATCAGCTTCACAGCACCTTTGCCACTGAGGTATCATGGTGGATTTGATAATAGCAATACTGTGGAGTCTCGCACCTCATCTAGTGAGTTCCATCATCGTTATGAACATCCGTCTAATTGTATGAAGCTCCGGACGAAGGCCCCTCTCAAAAACACCCGTAGGCTCCTATCCCACGGTCGTTGATGTGATCCTTTGCCTTCAAAGGTTTTTTTCTCTTCTATTCATCCAGTTATCTGCTTTCCCCGACTTCGGGCCTAGTCTCTGGGTAGCCATTAGGTCCTTTTGACGGCCCACCGATTCTCACTTATCCACTAATGCATACCCTGGCGAATATAGGTTTGCCTCTAAATTTCAGTTAGGATGTCTTCTACCCAAGTTTACTCCGGTGCCCAAACCGATCGTTCTCTATCCCCAGCCCCCAAAAATCTTTCAGCAACAAGACCACGGTACAAAAACGAACACGAAACAAGGCTTGCCATTCGTCATCGGTTCCCAAGTAATCAGATGATGAAAAGCTACCATACCAAGGATATGTAATAAAGATGCATCGCAGAAGTGGGGGAAGCTAAAACAGAGATGAGGCCGTATAGATAAATGAAGGAAGGCAGGACGCTCTAAGTTGTACATTTGCTTTGCAAGAACGGAGAGGCTTTCCACGCGGCGCACCTTCAGATCCCCCAGTGGCCGAAGCGGCCGCCTTTTATCGTTGTCGTCTCCTGAAAACGGCTGGGAACGGCTCCGTATGTCGTCGCACAGTGGGACGCAGCGGAACGCTTCCGTTGCATCACCTCCGCTTCTTCCAGGTTCCTATCGACTGCCGCCATCTTACGGGCCATGCCAATTGAAGTGCACTAGGCAGCCCTACCTCGCTATGTCCGGATTGTTTTTGAGCTGTGTCACTTCCTTCGCTGCTCTTAATTCATTTTTCTGTTTACATTATTATGGCTAGCGGGACATCGAGTGTACAAGAGGCTGTTTTCCGGACAGCGATTCGCATTATTTTCTCTTTTCTCTTTGCTGGGCTACTTTCTATGTAGTGTTTGTACTGCCGTTAGCTTTGTAATTCTTACCTTTGTACGGGTATTTCTTATTACTTGGCTTCGATACAGCATAATATTAGTGAGGAACACTTGAGTTCGACTGAAAGACTGTGCCTAGCCCCTTCAAGACTGGGGTAGCGCTGTTGTAGTGGTGGTGGAAGCGCTGCTGAAATTTTTATTGTTGTTTTCGTTGCTTTTGCCCAGTTGTAGTCATTTGCGACGATGGTACACTACCGACGCGAAGGGGCCATATTCCCTTTCATTGACGATACAATAGGGAACGAATAACGCGTAATAAAGCGTATTTGTCTTTTGTAAGTGGCGAAAACCCCGCAGGGAAAATCCTCTACTTATCAGCCAAGCTGGTTCATGCTTCCCTGTAGTCCTAAAGACTGATTATTCTGCGTCACTGAAGATGTCGGCCAACCACTCACCGTATCGGGAAGGTGGGTTTATTGGGAAACAAAAAGAATGGAGTCTCAACCTGCAAAGTCCTACAGCCGCCTTTGCTCTTTGTAAGCAAACACTGGGCGGTGCTCTTTATGCGGCGGGGTAAAACTTGAACAGTTTGCCGCCCTATTGCCAAAGTTTTGCAACCACCCTCATCGTGCTCTTATTTCCGTAAGCATAGATTTTGCTGCATTGTGCATCCCGTCAACGAAATGTAGTGATTGCGCCCTGAACCTGAAACGGCCTAACATAGAAAATTATCTCTTCCTCGACAAATAAATGTGGCTGTGGGCTGTGGGAGGACGTTGGTACATTGAAACAAGGGTGTTGAACGCAAACAATACCGGTGCCGATGTCTAATTTTTATTGCAGTCCTATCGCTGTCCGAACAAATACCTTTCCAAACCGGTCTGCAAACATTGAACCACCTCAGTAAGTATGAGGACAAAATTAAAAAAAAAAAAACTCGAAGAAAATTGGCCGCGTACCTGCTCACTTTCCTGCAATTGTAGTATGAAGACAGCCTTCTGAAGCCCCTGCACGTGCATTTGCAGGGGGTTTACACTGGTTATCGGTGTTACAGTTATGCTCCAGTGAAACAACAGATATAGAGAAATTCGATGATGAAAAAACGTACTGCAGAAGTTGGAAACCATGATGTCGAAATGAAATCATAAGCATAAATGAAGACACGTATAGCACTGAATGTACCCGGATGTCTGCCAAGGACGAGGAGGGTATATGATGGCTGATATAGCACAGAAAACTACATCTGAGGTGGAAAACTCCAATCTTCTCCATATTTCGAAGTTGTCGACTACAGCCCGTGACCTTCGTAAGGAGCTTGGCAGTATATCTGTGAGTTGGACTAGTCAGGAAGTCTGTACGCCGTGACGCGAAGCAGTTCTATGTGACAAAGCACGATCCAAATTTTACCCCGAAACCAATCCCTGAACAACCCCCTCCACTCATTTGACTTTGGTTGGACATTATTTCACCGCTGCTGATGCATTCCAATGATACCTGTGCGAGCTACATTAGCTTAGTACCCCTTTTCCGCTTCCTGATCTGTTCCATTCGAAACGGGACTGATAATGAGTATATTGAAAACTCGCGCCTCAAGAATGTATCACGCTGAATTCTATAATTATGGGAACCTGCGGTGGCCTTACACTCGGTGTTTTACACACGTATCTTACAAAAGGGTCGCGATGCCTTGGTTTCTTCTTGTTTTTCTATCGCTCCTACGAGAGACCAAAGCAAAAGTATTCTATTTCACCGCAATGACATTCGTTTATACCTTTTCCGAGTAATGTGTAGTTAATAAATGCAGCTGCACGTCATTCGAGCTTCCGTGAAAGAGCTCCTTCAGCGCGAACTGAGGGGTCATTAAACCAATATTCCTGGCACAGTGGGCATGTCTCTTTCTTCCTACTTTTCCCTCTTTTCGTCTTCCATTTCATCGTATATTATTCGTTCTCAATTCTTCACGCAAAAATAAGGAACACATCGCGTCTTTTTTCCGTTATGTTCTCCTCCTCTTTCGCCTTTTTGTCTTTTCAAGAGCTGCAGAGAGAATACAAACTCCACGGCACTTCTGTGGCCCCCACAACGTCTGGCGAGAAAGGAGGAAGCCAAACCGAAAGAGAATAGGGAGGATGGAGAAGATCACTGATGGCCTTGGGCAGCAGCGAGGCCACCACGTCGGTCATCCAGTCGGGAGCTTGCACCGCGACGGCAGCTGATCTCGATTATCTAAGTGGCCTGACGGCATTCGTTTCATCCCGCTGCATAGCATGCCCTACTTGGGTGCTTCTATTTCAACGTCCTATTTTGTTTCCCCACTTTGTTCCCTTTCACTCCCTTCCGCCCTTCATCCTTCGGGACACGGTTGCCGCTCCGGGAACAGGAACCCTGCAAAGAGAAGTCTCAACTGGAGATTTTCGGTAGTTACTTGTTGTTCCTAGGTAGCTCTTTTTCTTTGTGCTGGAAGACCTCTTGTGCTTTTTTTTTTTCAACCAACTTGCGTCCTTCGCTTTCACCACGTCAGTTCGGGCCTTTTGTGGTTGATTTCGCTTGCTCAGGGTGGTATTCAGGGGCGCTGCTGTGGTTTTTGTGAGGTCCTGGTTTACAAAAGGTTAATGATTGATTGATTGTAGGGTTTAACGCGCCGACGCAACGCAGGCGATGAGGCGCGCCGTGTGGAGAGCTCCGGGATAATTTTGACCACCTGGGGATCTTGCACGTGCGCCATAATCTCGTACACGCGGGTGGTTTTGCCTTTCGCCTACAACAGAAAAGCCGCCGCCGCGACCGGAAATCGAACCTGCGACCTCATGCTCAGCAGCACAACTCCTTAACCACTGAGCCAACGCGGCGGTAAGGAAAAAAAGACGGCAGTTGCGAATGTGGTAGAGTCCGGAGGATCCCGCACATTCTGAATAGGTTCCGCCAGAGTGGGTGGGTTAGCGAACTAAAGCGCGTAGAGGTAGGAAAGGTGGTATCATACGACTGAACGCTGTCACACAAATTGGCTGCCCGGACCACGAGGCAAATGTTTGCCGATGCTCAACGTCGGTGTAAGGATATTGTGCACGATTTTAATATAACAGTAAAGCTACAACTACGCAAGGAAACAACAGTAATAAGTTTTTAATGAGAGTTTTTTTTTGCAAGGAAACGAACGTCGGTAAATATTACGAACTAAAATTTTAGTTTGGTTAGGTAATAACGTTACTGAAATGATTGCTGTTGTCTTTTGCTGTGCGCAAGGACAGCCAGACTGGGAATTGTATGGCTTGGTATCGAGCTGATCTTGGTTCGTTGTCCCGCTGTTTACTGTGTGACAGATCCAACTGAAATTTGCGCATGCCAAGTCACAAGTTAAAAGAATTGTTCCACACAAATGGTTATGATAAATGCTTTAAGTACATATGTGCGTACTTAGTATTCATAAATTGCGTCGGAACGGCTTAGTAATGAGTAGGGTAAAGCATTTTATGAATACTTGGCGCATCAATCAATCAATCAATCAATATCAATCAATGGCGCATCAGAAAAAAAAATGATGCTCAGAAATTCTTTGAAATGTCTGCTAACACTGGCGCATTCTTAGGACAGAACACTCGTTTTCATGGGGGCATTTGGAGTGCCTAATGCAATCTTTATTGTGTATTAATTGAGCAGGGTCAGTGGAGTAGATAGACATATTTGAAGTTCCATTTTGAATTCTTTTATACGCAGGCTTCACCATGCTATATATAGGGCGGTATTGGGAAACTTTTTGTTCCCTTCGAATGTGTGCTTTTTGTGTCCTTTTTTGTTCTTAATTCAACGATCAAACACTCTGGATGTATATCCATCAAAGGAATAAATCGCCCACGTCGTATCAGATTGCGGCGTTGAATTAAATAAAACAACTTTCGATCACTGCTCAGGTGGAATTGCTATCTCGAACTCACCGTCCGTCGGAGGACAATCACATACCTGCGGATAAATTAAAAAAACAAAAAGAAACGCCGATAGCGTAATAAAGCAACAGCAATGGCGACGTTACTGCTCTTTGCCCGAAAAACAGTTTTCAAAGGTCTCTCAATGCAAGAAACGTATTTATTGATGCACGAAGACATGCGCGGACAACGCCACTGTAACAATTTTCTGCAACCCCCTTACTTAACCCATAGAAAATTACTGTATTCACTCAATCCTAAACACTCCTTTTCTGCGATCGTGATGTCGAAAGTGAGGGGTAGTTCTTATATTCTAAAACCCTATATTCCGAATCCGCCATTTTTTTCTAAGCCGTTTCTCTGATTAGCCTTTTTATAATTCTTTTGCCCACAACGTCAACTACGGCCCGCTTCCATGCGTCGGCAATGCACCTTGTGATGACTGCTTAGAAAAGGGTGTGTTTAGATTGGCATGCAACTTTTTGTCCAATGTTTTCCGCCGAAAGAAGGGGAGGGTGCTTAGAATCAGGGAATCTTTAGAATCGCAAAAATACTATAGTATCATCCAAAGGAATTGAAGCTGAGCGCAAAGGAACTGTAGCTTCTTTGTCAAACATTGTATACTACTTTTGGTCATGGCCAAATTTTTTTGAGAGTCTTAAAACGAGCAATCTAATGGCTCGCCACCTGGGTTGTTAACCACACATAGTTAACGACCCAGCTACTCCGTAAGGCCTGCTTGCGATGATAACACTGTCATTGTGTAATGAAGTTTGGGAATAATTTAGTGTTGGAGAGCCAGATTTTTTCAACTGTGAAATCCCGCACTCTACCCTGGTTCCACAGGTTTCTCAACAAACTTTGCGCGGATGGGTGGAAGATACGGATGACGAGAAAGACAATGATAACGATGGTGGTAGTGGTAAAGCATGTGTTAACAGTAGAGGTGTTTAAACGTCAGGTTGGTTCGTTGCTATTCGCAAAACAAAAACACTAAGAATATAAATCCTCCATAATGGGGCGCTAGCACGACTTTCGCCCAGCCGCGTAGACGAAGCCAAGCCTTATGTAGCTATGACGTTATCGCACTCGCCGGCACCGCTCGACCATCGAGAACACTTCTCAGTGTTCGTGGGGTGATATGGAAGGAGACGTTACAGTCCGTCGCACGTTAGTCCGCGCTGATTCTACATCGTTCGCAACTAGCTTCGGTTGGCCGGAAGCACCTCGCATTCATTCGTGCAAGTTGACAGAGAAAAAGAATTTCGGGGACACTGGAGCTCACACGACACGCGACAAGCCCTGGCAGCCATTTTTGTAAGCAGGCGTAGTGGAAGGTCGGGTATAGATGGAGGAAGAGTACTAGGCGAAGGGGTTTTTCCTACTTTCGCTAGGATCAGTGTGTAATTCAAAGTCAAATTTCGGGGGTATTCAAATGTCGGGGATGCACTATGAGAGCAAGCGAATTGATGAGTAGTCTGCCTGGACAAGCGTGTACAGGTGCGCAATTAGTAAGGTGAAGATAGAGCCTTCGAATTTCATCCCAGTCCCCTGTGTATGGGGTCTCCAACAGCACGTGGCGTTATCTTATTTATTGAGTTATTAAATATTCCCTATAACAAATGCGCAAAAACTGCTGGATCAGTAGTTGACAACTGGTTGATGTCAAAGTAGCGAATATAGTATAAAAGCACAGGTACGAGCCAGATTGCCTAGATAATTGAGCTGGAGGCATTGCTCACTGCTAAGCGAGAAAGATTGAGCAAAGAGTTCCGAAAAGCAAATCAACAGAGAAAAATAAGAGGCCGCTAATGAAGTTTTTTCATCGTATACGTACAACTCGAAATTCACATGTCATTCTTATAATATTTATACATTTAACAACTGCGTCATTTTGATACGAATGGCAGAAAATCTGCAATATCTTTTTTTTATTTACAACTCAAAATTATGCGGTCATAAAACTGAATGCGCTGTATAGAATAGACGTCCCAATAAACTGGAAAATGTAAGTTGTGTTTCTTCAAATTTCTTGTATACTGAGATGGCGATGTAAAAAAATTAGACACTGTGAGAAATGTCGGCTTCGTTAGCAAACTTACAGACTGATTTCTATTATAACTGAATGGAGTGAATGGGAGTATAGGTAAAGAGCGTAACAAAGGCAAATTGGTTTTGCATATGGTACGATCTGTAAATAAGTGCGTGTCGTTTTTCTAAGCTAAAAACATAAATATATGGTTCTCATTTTGCAGCGATCGTGCTAATGTCTAGTCTTCAACTCTGTGTGACCATCAGGAAAACCACGTGAAACAGAAATGTTGTATCTCTAGCGCCTTTATTTTCCGTTCCCTTTTTCAAGCTCATAAAGTGACGTTTTTTCAAGTCTTTTCCAGGTCCAGACACGATAACTGTGAAGGGCTTGCAGAGCGACGTTTCGGGCGCTCTTTTTGAAGTTCGATGCGCCTATCGCCGGACGCCCCTTTGTACCGTCACGAGGGCGGGCAAAGCTAAACTTTAGCGCTCACCGATGACATCCCCGATGACCGTGGGAGATTTCAAAGTGGACGACTCATCGCCCCATGTGACTTAATTGGTGTCTTCTGTGGTTGAGCAGTTTGGGTTTCTGCGTGTTACATAGTTAGTAAAATGGCTACGTCACGCGATGAAAACGAAAAGGTCTACGTTTGTCCGGCATAACGATACTCTCGAAGTTTCATTAAGGTAGTCAACGAGGTAGCATGGTAAATTGCAAATTACCAATAAACGCTTCTTCTTGTGTGCAATTCTTGCACGGTGCCCAGCTTCACTCGTCACCCATTTTAAACACGTGAAAAGGCAATACATTTTTGAGATCAGGATTCGCAACAATACGTTGAAGGCGCGCAAAAAGAGAGAATTACATTTTAAGCACACTTATAAAGTTTGTTTAATATTTCCAAACCTCAAAACAGGCCTAAACAAAATTTTAAAATACGTTTCGTGATGTTCTTTCTAGTGCAAAATTCAGTATAATAATATCCCCGAGTAATTAAAGTTGTCCACTTCCGCAAGTGTTTGAAACTGAATGGAAATTTTAGGAGAATCCCTTTGATGCGTATTTTTTAAGCTTAAAACACACTACGACTTAATTCTGTACTATCAAAGGCCTGTTTTTTTAAAGTACACCATAAGGAAAATGCATATCTCACCTTTAAGTGTGCTTTAGACCTCTTTAATTGAACTTCCCGTAAAATACAGCACAGTGTCTTTTACGCAAAAGGCTGTTTTCTAAATAATCTAATGTTTAGGAACATCGTTTGCGCGAAGGATAAGGTGAAAGCACAAGGACTGAAGAAGGTTAAGCACAGAAGAGAAAGGGGGGGGGGAAATAAGGGATGCAGGGGTGTGGGATGGCTTACGGAAAAATGTTTACTGCCTTCTCAATTTGGGATGAAGAGTTACAAGCGAAGCATGTTGTTGTTTAAGGAAAGCCCGAAAAACACGTTTGTTTAGGACTTGTGTTTAAACAAATACTTCCGAGATAATCAGCTGGGCGGGACAACCGATTCATTCTACAGAAAGCAAACATTCGACTGTCTGATCCGCTCCCGTGGAAGGTCCTAGTTTAAAGACCGCGGGAACTCTACGATATGTCGCTAGAAAAAAATCCGGCCGACGTGCGAAGCGGCAGATAGTATCTCAGGGAAAGAACAAGCAGTGCGTCGCACGTAGCGGGTGTCAGTGCTGTCGTGACAATGACCACCATGACGTTGGTAGATCGTTCATCATCAAACATGCTTGATGTCCTGCCGACACTTAACAATAATTATAACGTCACTGTAAGTCTGTAAGCATGAAAATAACATGATACTTCACGCAATATTCGGAATTTGTTAGTGGTTCATTGTCATATAATTTTATCTCCAGCATTAAGCATGAAGAAAAATGTACGGTTATTTTCTTGAACAGTACTCCCCCAGTTGAGGAGAACGTTTAACTCCAGAAAGGAATTTTATGACGTTTACAATCTTACTGTGAACTACGCAACTCAGACAATCATAAAAAAACACACAGAAATAGCACAGGGATCCTAGTGGCCAGTGGGCACATGATTTGTTTCGATATAGCTTTGATGATACAAGAGTTGAGCGATTTTCGGTACCTTACCACTCTGAGGCAATTTCCGCTCTACCTTTAACTGGTGGTGCAAGCTATATGCGGAACTGAAACAAAAACAACTTCGCGGTATATACAAAGTGATCAGGCGTGCTAGTGGAACAGTTACAGAAAATGAGGCGGACGGAGCAAGGGGACGGGGCACGAATTGCTGGAAGAGACGGAAGACTCAATTGTTCGAGATAATGATTCAGAGTTCGAAAACACCGGACGGGCTAACATGACGAGATGGCACAACGGGGCGGCGGAGTGAGATCCTGGTTGAGGGCGCACGGATGGCGTTAACGCAGTTAGTATGCTTTTAAGGGTCATAACAGCACCTATCCGACTGAGAAGTACCGGCTGTGCAGAGTAGAACCGGAGCCGCGGCGAACTACACGCATTAATGAGGCTGTGCAAGTATCGTTCTCATACTCAACACGGGCTCTCCGAAAAGCAATCCGGCATTCGCTTTTCACAGATTTCTATGGCGTGAGGAGTCCTCTGAATACCCGGGACTATCGGCGCTGAGTCTTAAACTGTGTTTTCTAAAGTCGCAATCTCGTGTGTTACCCAGGGAATCAATGCGTCTGCACCAATTGCTGAACCAACAGCTCTCACGGTCGCGCACCGAATCAACGACACTTAGAGACCCAGCCAACCGAAATCTTGACCCAGCCAATGGCTGCGCAACAATTTTCGAATCGCACTATGCCAACTGTATCGCAGTGACAGGACGCAACGTGAGAGCTCAGCGGCAGCGTTTGGAAATTTCGAGATGGGCACTGCAAAGACATGAGTCATTTTAAAGCAAAACCTTCTACCTCTACCAGCTAGCAATTCCGTCGCGTGCGGTACAAGAAAACACCAACAATGCTAAATAAAACTACTGGCATCGCGAGGGGTCAACCTGTGCGCAAAAAGAAGCGGAACGAGACCCCGCCGTCTTAGCGACTAAGCTACGCTCACACATGGAAACTGGGACGCAGACGCTGGTTTTGATTCAGTTACTAGGGAGGAGGAGAGTGCTTGGTACTTGACGCATAACACGCCAGTCACTAGGAGGCAGTGTAGCCATGAGTACCGCCCTCCTCCTCACGCTTCGAGAGACACTCCTCTCCGTTTTCTTCGGCGGACGCACAGACGAGAGCTTCGACGCTGCGACATTCCACAATAAAACACAATAAAAACAACGTACTCTACTCTCGCTACCAGACCACTGCTCGGTGGTGATCTCTGCGCCCTCAAGCGTATTTTTTGTTCTTTCTTTTTTTTGTCTTTCCCGGCATGGCGGCTTCTTGTAGCGTATGTGCGGTCGCGCTTTTCAGCAGCGGCGTGTTAACCAACGGATCGCCAGCGATGCGACATGGTGAGTGTGGTAAGTACATACGACCAGTTTGTTACAATTCAATGCTTGTAATACCTCTACGCTTCTTGTTTGCTGTCCCGCCCCGAGACTGTTGTCGCGAGGTTTCACACTCGATCCGCGAGGGCAAATTAAACGGGCGAACATTGTAAATTTACCGCAGCATCAGTGACTGTTAGGATCCGTTGACATTAGCTGTTAATAGTGGCAGACAAGCTGGTTGCTCAACCTGAATGCAAACGAATGAAAACGCAGCACACTATAGGTAGGGAGGGAGCCAGCGACGCGGATGAGACAACTGGCTGCCTTGGCCTTTAATTACAGCAAAATGTTTGCACGAAGAATACTGATCAGCTATAGCGATCGCCATTCATCACGTTAAAACCAAATTCTCGCAATCTGTGTTCCTTAACTGAAAGGTACAAACGTTGCTTTGTACATTGTTCGCGACCCTGTTTCGTCTCACTTTCTCTCGCAGCTTTTTTCAGTCTCTCGCAGGGAATATTGTCGCGGCATAGGTTTATAGTTTGGTATGCACTCGTACGGCTAAAGTCAAGCCTAGGGATTGCCACGCGATGAAAGACTTCGCAACCCCTTTGGCTCTTACTCGGAAATAATGTTGGGGCGTTGCTATACCCAGCGCACAACAAAACAGAGTACAATGCACGTGCCACACGCTTGTCTGTAACAGCGAGCCTCTGAAAACGGCGGTAACAATCTTTTACAAAAACTGTGAGGCCAAAAGTGGTCGGTAAGATTTAAGAACGCCAGGCCATAGTAGTTTTCTTTATAGTCTTTTCGGGCGAGGAAGGATGAGGCTAGAAGTATGTACAGAGAGCAACACACTTATCTATAATAAGTGTGGTGCTCTCTGTACATACTATATGACCGGTGGTTAAGGAGCTAGGGATAAAGGAGTGACTAAGAGGGAAAGGAAAACTGTTCAAGTTGGCTATCATTTTTGACAAGGGACTTTAAGGTACCCGCAACATTCCTTGAAAGTACAAGGGCAGTGTCACCAAAACTGAGAACCCTACAGGATTTAGTAACGTGACGGGTTGGCCTAGTTGATATTCCATTGCTCGAACAGTGGAGGGCAATAAAATGGACAGGGGCTGTGAAAGGACAACACAAGTGCGCTACTACAACTGCAGTTTATTATACAGACACTCTTTTTAAAAACAAGCTAAGGACAAATAAAACTGTGCAGAAAGAAAAGAACAAATAAAGGGGTAATCACGTGTGATTAATTCTGCACGCTCAGACACCCGTCAACCCAAGAGCCATCTACAAAATTGAACTTCAATTCAATTTCTCTGCCTGATGGTGCAAGTGATACACGCCGATACACCTGTCTTATGCAGTCTTGAGTATTTGCTGCTTCTACTTTTTATTTTTGAATTGTTGAAGTTTGCTAATCGGCATAAGAACTACCTCCCTACTGTGCCGATCGCTCGATCGACTGCAGCGGGTGGAGCTGAGATTGGGTAAACCATTCAGGCATCATTGCAATGTACCTGGGACCCACTGCAGTGGCTCAGTGGCTATGGTGTTGTGATGCTGAGCCCAAGGACGCGGGTTCGATTCCCGGCCATGGCGGCTGCTTTTCTGATGGAGGCGGAAAAGCAAAAACGCCCGTATGGTCGAGATTCGGTGCACGCTAAAGATCCCCAGGTGGTCAAAATTAATCCCGAGCCCTCAACTACAGTGTGCCTCTAGCGAAGGTGTAGCTTTGGCACAAACCCCACAAACAATTATTCAAGCATTGTACCAGGTGAAGAAAAAATAACGTAAAAAGGTAAATAAGTTTGCATTGTTTTCCTTTCATGCAAATAAATTAAACATGCTGCTAGTCATAGCAGAAATTTTAGGGTTCAGTTTTTTAAGTATGAAGGCCTCTGGTACTGGTGCTCCCTTTAGTACGTGGGATCAAATGCTGTTTGCTGGCCACCAGACCCACCCGCAGCTTGGAGAACATCTTGTGCAGCCTTCCGCTCAGTTATTGTTGGCTTGGCCATTTTTCCGGGTGCAGCATGATTAGGCTTCCGTTTCGTAGAAACAAATCTGAGCTTTTTTTGTTGCTTGGAGTATTCGCCACCGGATGCTGGTATGCACTTGCAGCTACGCTGAGCTTATCAAGAATTTGTCCCAAAGCTGGCTCCAGCCACGGTGCAACTTTGTCTTCAAGGTCTGGGTTCTGGAGGTACTGAGAAATGGCCTGCATCACTGATGTTTTGTTCCCTCCTCCTTGACAGAGTTCAGGGCAACCAACGAGGCCACGGCATCTTTCACTTCCCTTTCGCTGTTGCAGTCCTGCAGAATAATTAGGGGACAAAGAAATATAGCCGTGAATTGCTGGTCACTGCATCAGTAATGTGTACCTGTCAAGCATGACAACCAGCTTGTCTTAAACATAAAGGACTTTGGCAAAATGACTCAAGCCTTTATGTGGCGAAGGCATTTTATCAATTTTGCTTCCCTGAACAAAGTTTGGAATGCTGAGAGTTGAAGCCAGTTTGGTTATTGATGTGGAAGAGGAGGTATGATCTACGTGAATTGCGGAAATTGTGGTGGGACAGCACTGAAAAAACCAGAGACTAGAGGAGACCTAAATAGGGCTCCTAAATGAGATATGTAAGGGATGTACCAGCACGATAATCCTTCACAATCAAAGCGACAAATTCCCAATCTGTAAGGGAGTGCGACAGGGTGATAACATCTCGCCAAAACTGTTCCCAGTGTGCGTGTCTGGAGGGGGTATTCAGGAAGCTTGCCTGGTAAAACATATGATTAAGGGTAAACATGAAATACTTGAGCCAATTGAGCTTTGCAGGCGACATAGTCTTGTTAAGCGAGTCTGCAGAACACCTGCAAAAAATGCTTGAGGAATGTCGATTTAGTTGTACATATCAGTAACTTTGAAGAAATCATAAGCACGCTAAATGTGCCCTTTTGAGCATAGGTGATGAACTGCTAGAACAAGGTGAATAATATTACTACTAGCACCAGCTGTGAGTGCTGATCTCAATTACGAGAAACCAGTGGGGAACGGGTATGGGCTGGGGTTCATTCTACATGCACCCCAAATGATGAAACATATGCAACCTGTATCACTAAAGAGAATACCATACAACCAATCCATGCAGCAGGTGGTGGCATATCGAGCAGAAATTTGGTGCTTTGCTAAACAACTGGAAAAGAAACTTAAGTCAGCCCAATGGTTCATGGAACAAAGTTGAGTAGGTGATATCGTAGTTCAAATTAAAAAAAAGGAACTTCGACTGATCACGTAACATGATCTGACAGCAGGTGAACCACCAGAACAACACAGCGGCTACTGAGAGATGGGTTTAGAAAAAGGGAAGGCCAATAACTCTATGGAGGAATGAAAATGGGGGCAAAGAGTGGACTCTGGCAGTGCAAGATAGGAGCAGGTGAGGTCAGTGGGAGAGCCCTTCATTCTATCACACTTGTTCTTAGTCAGATGTGCAGAATTTTTAAACTTTTTACATTTTTTTGCTGTCGCTTTTGTTGCTTTTGTTGCATATGCATGTAGCCTGGAACAAGCCCACATCAATATCATTGCTGTACTCAGGAAGAAGTTAAAAAACGGCAATAGCTCACGTACAATATCACTCCACCAGGGCTGTGGGTCCAGATGTCAACTGGCACGGGCATTTTGAAAGGAAATAGCTATGAATGCATGATATTGTCTGCCTTTTGTGATGTAGTTTGTTGTCACTGCAGTAGTTTATGAGCATATTAAGTCCAAAAAATCAAGAACGGTTTGTGCCGCGCTGAGCAGCATCCGGCTGTGGTGATGAGGCACAGTGGCAGCTTCCGTTTCTGTTCTTAACTTGTACCCGAGTATAGTCTCTTTTCCAAAGATGTCTACTGTGAGCTGTGTTTGTTATTGTGAAACGATCACCTTGTCCACTTGAATAAATGCTTAACTTTTGTAAAAGAAAAAACAACGTTGCAACAGCAGATCAAAAGTAGTCGGGTATTCTGTTTATCTGCTGCTAAACTTTATGACCGCATCCGTGGTGGCTTCAAAGTGTGGTGGTAGTGCATGTGCAGCAGCAACCCGCTTCCTTCAATGGTGCCGTTTCCCTTTCCTGGTGTGCTCCAATTCTCTTTTGCAATTCTGTGATTGTCACAATTTTCTGTACCTAACGCGTTCCATGAAACAGGGATCTAAGGCCTTAAAAGCAAATAAAATGAATATTTGTAGGTCTCAAACCCCAGTCACTAGTATGCAGACCTGGCACAGAATTTTTACATTATGAAGCAGAGTAGCCAAGCAATTTTCGCAGATGCTGTATAGACTGCTTTTGTGCAAGGCATGTCTGTTGCTACAGTGTGCAGGGTGTTACTGCTTTTTCTGACAATTTGTAAAAAACTCATTCTGGGAGTCCCGAAAGTATCTTACCCTTAAGGTGGCGGCTCTCTGTAAGCCAAATGTTGTTTTCCAACTGCTAAGGCCCCTGTTGTCTACCTAAGAGCGGCTTGAGAAGTAGTGCGTGTGTGTGTGTGCGAGTGTTGAGTCATGCAAATCAGTTGTAATGTAAACTCAAGGGTAGGCATGCAGGTAAAAGTGTTATTTGGTGTGTTAAACGAAATTAGACTGCTTATCCTTCCGGTTTAATAACCATTCTTTGGTGCTGTCTTCATGTGGCACCCAACTTGTGATTCCCATTATAGCTACTCAGGACCATAGCCAGATTTTTTTTTGGGGGGGTATGGATTTTTGGAAGGAGGTAGTTTTCCCGAAACAACAGTAAGTATTGCTCACATGCTGCCTGGAAAAGATTTCGGGAGGGGTTCAAACCCCCAACCTGCCCCTCTGTGTACGGCCCTGTAGCTACTGCATGTAATTCAGAGTTCAGCTGATCATCATCTGAAGTGAAACTTTGCTTCTTTTGCAGCTTACCATGGCCACGGTGACTGCAACACACTGGGCCATCTTTGCATGTGCAGAAAAATGGAGCAATAAATTTGTACGTTTTAATAACGAAATACTTCTGTTGAATGGTTACCTGTGTTACCAGAAAACTTTTCTTTGAGATTTATGGGCCGATCAAAATTCATCACATTGAGGTAATGGCAGGGCATTATTTTCTAGTACCAGGGTAATTTCACCCGACTGTGGTTCCCAAGAAAGACACGGGGTGCCTGGAAAACCACACCTTTACTGGAAGTCCCGTTCCCCCCCAAGGTCCGATCATCAGCAGGTCACGCTGTGCACACCTAGTCCAGCACTGTTGGCCATGTTCTAATCCAGGCCATGTCGTGCCACATCTTCGTCTTTCCCTGGGACATATCCCGTGGGATATGTCCCAGGGACCACCACCACCGTTGTCCGGTTACCACAATTTGAAACGACGCGCAAGAAACAGTATAAGGGATGAGCAGTTGTGCACAAGCAAATTACATAAAGCAAAGTTACACATGCCGTGATCCCCGGCTAGTCATCATTTGTCTGGCTGAAGTGCAGAATAAATATCTTTCCATTTCTGACCATTTTGGTGTTGCCGTGTCACTTCCTCAGCAAGTGTGACAAGGTCATGCGAGGCAACAAAAGGAGCCATAATGGAGTAAGGGATACAACAGGAGTTGCAAGTTATTTGTTTTCATCACGTTACTATTAGTAGAATACCTATAACAAAGCTACCTTTCAGTTCTTATGAGGTTTCACTGTAAATGCCACGAAAAAGTAAATCCCTGTTAGTCCATGAAGAAAAAATGAACGTTTGGTTCATTGGAATGACTGCCTCATTACTATGACACTGGCACGCATTATGGGACGCAGTGCAACTGGCTGAGGCCAGCAAAAGCAAGCGCAAGTTGTTAAGCAGGGCTTACGAGCTTGAAAAACAATTTTTTTTTCATTTTATAATAGTAAGAATCGGGTGAACAATCGAACTTGAAAAAATTATGTAAACTAAACAAAAGTACCGGTGTGCACTGTTGTGCTGTGCACACTATGCTTGTTAGAGCTGCTCAGCAGTAATCCACTTTAGAGTTTTCTCACAACACTGGCCGATTGGCGTAAGCGACATCGTCTTGCATGACCCTATTTCTTGAGCATACCCTATATTTCACGAAACGATTACTATATGCTGTAACAAAGACAAGCCAGAAATACAAGCCAGGTGCACATACGCTCAAAAACAAAGTGAGTATGGACAGTGGGCCTGAGTTAAGGTCTGAGTGGTATTCATGCGCCATCTAGAGGACCAGCGGTAAACGAAGAAATGAAATTATAAGGCATTTATTTTGCCACAGGGCATAGATGAGGGAGTAGGAGTTGATGATGACAAAAGTTAATTGAACAGGAAAGTGTTCACTCCGCAGATGAAGTCCAAGAGGGAATGATGATGAGGCCCATGTATGCATGTAGTGTATGCAGTTGCGTCGCCTACGCGGAGGCCTGTCACCGCAAGATGTTGCATCCTTGTCGGATGCAAGGCAAGGTTTCCCCATCTGCTGCAGCCCTAGTTAACGTGCTCAACATTCATTTCAAATGCCGGCCCTGGATACATCATCGCTGACATCACGAGACACTATTTAGCGAGAGGATTGAAACTTTGGCTTAAATTGTGTAATCTCTCAAGGAATAAAGCATTATTCGCTGCTTGGCAAGCAGTAGGGGCTCTATAAGACACCCAATGCTGTGAGTGAAACTGGTATTTTGTCCTAATGGCCCCTTTAACGTGAATAAAAGGTTTGCTCTACAACAGGATTTGTAGCAACTGCGAAACTTAGCAAAGAACTGTAATGTTGTGGCACAGCAGATAAGACGAACCATGGTTGAAGGTTATGAGCGATCTATTTACATCATTTACAAAATGGCCATGAGAGAGTCAGTGCTGGCTTCGCCCCCATGCAGCTTCTCCCTCGTCATTGTCATCAATGGTCAGCCATGGGAATTGTCCACCATGCCCCGTGACAGAATGGCACCTGGAAAAATCAAGGAATGGTCAGGGTTACTCATTAAAGGCCAACGGTATCACATTTCAGCTCGGCCAGATTTATCAATTTGTAGTAAGCACCACCCAACGCTGCCTGTATAAACATTGCCTGACACGTCGCGTGCTTTTCAATAGGAAGGGTAGGGACGCTTAGTTCAGCCACTCATCCACTATGTGGTGCGCGCCGGCGGACATTTCGCCCTACGTCACTGCTCTGGAGTCGCAAACGCTGCACCCACTTTTATGACGCGTGTCTGTCGGCTTCCCTGTTGGGTTTCAAGAGCCGTTTCGGTCACATCTTAGGCGCGACGGGGTGATAGTTCTGGGGCGCGCTGGCGATCTCGTTCAACATGTTGCTCGCTTTATACTTGCTGCATTTTTCCAAAGATAACTGACGGAGGAGGAACTGAAATATATGTGTAAGAACATATTAATTGTCAGGTAGACAAATAGTGAACAGAAAAACTATATTTTAGGAAGGTGCAGCCATTATTTTACTGATGTTTTTTTCTCTCTGGAGGATTTCGGGAGGAAAAAATTACCTGCACATTTTTCATTCAGGCGCTCGCTTCCACTATTACTTTCGAAAAATATCACGTGCTTGTAAAGTTTAGAAGATTATAGAAAAAAAAGGATAAGCAGCTGAGGGTTCCGCCACGCTGTCCGGACGCCTCTACAGTACAGTCCTCAATTTTAAAGGTGCATACCGATGCGGAGTGCGAACAGTGGGGAGAAAACAAGACCGAAATGCAGAGGGGACTGAGGGGGGTATGGCGCACTCAGAAAATTTCGGGGCCCGTGATTCAAGTAGATAAGAGCGCAAAGCTGGCACCAGCCGGCGGCTGGTGCCAGCTTTGCGCTCCAAAAGGCGGTTTTATCAGGGACAGACGAAGACAGACAGGCATGGTGAAAAACAAGGCGTAGGAGCGCCACCTGGGGAACCCTAAACAAACTTTAAACTATTCTGCATAGTTTCCGAGAAGCGGTGCTGGCCGGCGGACATGAAAGCACAAAGGAAGGCTACGGAGCGGGGAAGGGTAGGAGAGAGCAACAGGAGAGTGGCTGTTTGGCCATTTTTTCGATCACGTGTTAGGCAATAATTATACAGGCGGCGTTGGTACCACCAAATCAGCTGGGACACTAGTGGTGGCCCCGCGAAACGCTTCGTTGATCAGTCAGAAGAAAGCTCCGCGTCAGACCACGCTACACCTGCCAGCGCATCACAAACAGCCATGACGCACCTGTTATGCTCCAGCCGACGGGGGCTTCTTTCTCCAGCCAGCCACGCAACTGGAGAACCAGTCGAGCTCTGCTGTGAACACTTCACCCTATTTGCTGCCCCATGCGCACGCACAACTTGCGCGCAGGCTCGCTCCCAAGCTGCTGACCGTCCGGCCGCTCGCTGGACAGCCGCAACATCACTCCAATGGCTGCGCTCTTCTGGATTTTGGTTTCAAAATCGACGATTTTTACTGACCGCTTGCGGCTTCCACGCAAGTATTTCAGCTGTTGTATTTTCATCTCATTTCTTTTTCAGCAGACCATACAGAAATATTGTATTCAAGAGGTTGAAATTTTAGTGCAGTTGGCCTTTAAGAAAAATGATTTTGGTGAGGGTAGTTTGCAAATTTTAATACTGCATAATTAGTGTTTACTCTATTGCTAAGTTCCAAGCACATTTGCAGCATTGTGGAACACCTTTATTAAAATAACGGGAAGGGGAAACAGAAAAAGAAGCAGTGGGTGGTTATTCTAGTCCCGTAGGTGGTAGGCTGCGTGCATTCACAGCTGTACTGCCCTGGGAGATCATCAACTCACTGTCTGAGCAAGTTGCTGTGCAGCAAGCCCTTCCACTGCTTTGAGGAGGGGGAGAGAGGTAGGGAGTTTGTGGGAGAGCCATGCCAGGTGGGGTGTAGTGTGGGGGGGTATTGAGGCAGTAACAGCAATTGTTGTGTTAGATGAAATCCTGTGAAGTTTGCGCAAAGGTGGTGATAGTGAGCGTGGGTTTAACGATCGTTTTAAATGCACCCATCTGCCATGGCAAAAGAGTGGGGGGGGGGGGGTGGGGGGGAGAGAGGTAGGAGGCCCGGCAGAGGTAAACATTCTTAGCTTTGAGAGAAGGTACAGGATGGGACAGTCTTGGAGCAGGGTGTAAATGCCTTGAACGCAAGGTCAGAGAGCACGTGCCACATTATTCCAATGAAGAGATGCATGGGCAGGGACAATGACAGTCTAGGGCCACTGAAAGAAAATGGTCGCTGTGAAAGTCCCAAGGAAAAGCACCCGCATGCTGCCTGCAAGTTTGTGAGTACGCTAATACAGAAGGAAGAGCCAATGCAATGGCTGCCGCTTCGGCTGGGTCTCGAAGATGGTGAGGAATCCAGGGAGAGTTACACCACTGGCATGGATGGCTTTTCCACATTACACCAGAGCTGTGCAGAACAGCCCTGAATATGTGGGTAAGTTTTAAAAAAAAGCAGTAATTGTGAATTGTTTTTGATCACGCACGCCAGGCACAGAAGTGCCGTCTTTCTTCCGTTACCCCTCCTGGCTACCTGGCTCTGGCTCCCCCGATCCCTCGCTGTGCGGAAGTATTCGTCAACAAAGCTAGGGCCAACGCAGCTCTCACACCCCACATCACTAGAAAATGGATTTACCCAACGGGATCTCCACCTGTCGGCCATTGCCGGATGACCGTATTCGCCACCCTTGACCACCTAATCTGGCGCTGCTCCGCGTTTTCACTGTACGGGCCTATCCTCACCAATGCTATGCCTCCCGATGCCTCAGAAGATGAAGTTTTAGTACCCAGATTAGTACCTAATTAATCATAGTTATTAACCATGATTAGATGTTCATATGGAGAACATGCAACAGGGTTGCCGCTATTTAATACTGCAAAAATTCCTGAACAATTCGCAGCTTCTGTTTTGATGTCTAAATAAATCATTGGTTTTCTTGGTTTGCTGGTGTGATTATTGGACCTGCTTGGTACGCTGGTCATACGCGCGCACCTGGACAACAAATTCGTCATGTATTTATATTTGGCAGAGGCATAAAGAGTAATATTGAACAGCCTCTGAATGCATTGCAACACCATAACGAATGTGATGCATTGTACGGAAGAAGCAGGACATGGAATATTATTGGGGCTCTTCGATCGTGCATAGTCTGTAGACGCTTCCTCGTATTCGTCAAGGATCGTTCGTTTAAATTGTCCTCGCGGATCGAGTGTGAAACCTCGCGACAACTGTCTCGGTCCGGGACAGCAAAGAAGGCAGCGTAGACGTATTAAAAGCATTGAATTGTAACAAACTGGTCGTATGTATTCACCACACTCACCATGTCGCATCGCTGGCGATCCGTTGGTTAACCGACCGCTGCTGAAAAACGACGACCGCACCTACGCTACAACACAGCCGCTATCACGCCGATTCACGCGAGAGACAAAAAAAAAGAAAAAGAAGAAAAAGTACGCTTGAGGGCGCAGAGATCACGACCGAGCAGTTGTCTGGTAGCGAGGGTAGAGTACGTTGTTTTTATTGTGTTTTATTGTGGAATGTCGCAGCTGCGAAGCTCTCGTGACGCACAGCCGGGCTACAGCGGGGGCGTCCGCCGCTCCAGCCCGGCCATGGCCGAGGCTGCTGCGGTCCGGAAACTACCTCCGCGAATCTCAGGTAACAGGTAAAGCGGAACCATTATATCGACGCCTCTAGTTCATCGCAGGCTGCTATGGGGAGATCACGCAAAGTGAAAATGGCAGAAGAGCGGAACTAGAAAGCGCCAGAAAAAGAAGAGTAGCGTCTCTCTCGATAGCGCCGTAAGCGGGATCCGACACATAGTCCTAGACCCAGACGTGTGAATGTAAACGACGTCGAAAGACCAATATTTGTAGAAGGCACTCACAGCTTTGCTTTCCAAGCACCTTCACAGCGTAGTCGAGCCAATTTTAAAGATAACTTATCGTTCTGAGTATTGCGACCTTTCAGATATTTCTGTCATTTCCTTGTGTGTTTTTATCTTCACTGTATAAAACTTTTGGTGATTGGTACTTTAACGGTGGGATATATTTCTTCATAATGAATGGTAGCCTACCATTGTCACTGAAGAAGTTGTTGTATGACAGCTGCATCTTACCTGTATTCACCTACAGGGCAGAAAATTGGAGGCTCGCTAAGAGGGTTGAACATAAATTGAGGACGACTTAGCGCGCAAGGGAACGGAAGATGATAGGTGTAATATTAAGGAAAAGAAGAAACGAAGTAGGTCAGGGAACAAACGCATGTTAAGGAAATATTAGTAGAAATTAAGCAGAAAGATGGACGTGGACAGTGTATGTTATGCGAATGTAGGATAACCGTTGGTCAATAAGGGTAACAGAGTGGGACCCTAGAGAATGCAAGCGTGGCAGTGGGCGGCAGAAAGTTAGTTGGGCAGATGGGATCAAGACTTTTGCGGGGAAGAATTGCTCGTAGTTAGCACGGGACCGGGGTAATTGGAGATTAATGGGAGAGGCGTTTGCCCTGCAGTGGGCGTAGATAGGCTGGTGATTATGATGGTGACGAGGATGACGATGGTAATGATGATGGTGATGATGATGATGCTGATGGTGATGATGATGATGATGATGATGATGATGGTAATGAATATGATGATGATATTTCTTCAAATCAGAAGACACTGGAATATTAAAACTGAACTTCCTAAAAAACATATAGCCGTTTGATGCAGTTAGTTTTTAAAAAAAGGTAATGTTTAAATACAATAAAAAATTTTGGTGCATACGAGATGGTCACGCAATGCTTAATAAAAATACATAATTTACTTCACACAAACGGAAAAAGTCTAAACTTATTTTCTATTTGATGGTTCTAATAAAAGCATAAATCTACACTAAAACGAAAGAAAATTCTCTCCTAACTTCATCGTTGATGTTGTCTTCACAATAGCACATAGGGTTAGCACGTAGGGCTTAGTAATGGCTCTAAGGTACTGAGTGGCGAAGTCGCGAGGATGACAATGACAACGATGATTCTTACTGTAGAGAGCTTATGGCTGCACCTCTGCAGCTTCTTCATGTGTATATTTCACGTACATGATGGACAAATTACTCTACTAGCGAGTTATTGTCGATTGATATACCCTATTTATTATTGCGTAAGACACCGCCCTGTTGGTTCTCCACACAAAATGTTGTGATGATCATTTTTTTTTAAATTCCATTGGTGCAGCCGCAATCTAGACTGAGAGAGCCCACTTTCAGTACTTCTGAAGTGGAGATTCTTTCAAAACAATATCTACTAAACCGTGCTTGATAACATACAAAAAATAAACTGTAGATTTTGTCGTTGATTTCAGATTTAGTATGTATTGAATTTGTCAATGCTTCTAGGAGTCTACATTTTACGAAGTTTTATAACTCGGCTCAAATAAACCTACTTTTCCTCCTATGTGTGTACGCTACAACCGCATTTCATTAACAAAGGCAAAAAAAAAACCGCTTGCGCAGTCGGCGGTGGCCCCACCAACATCGGCACTGACGTAAAACAACGCGCAAGGAGCTTAAGGTGTGATTTGGCTGCATGGAATTCCTGAAAATACGTTTTTGCGCTCTTGTGGCTGCGTTAATAGTACTTTTTCGTAAGGGCGAAACAGAACTAATATTCGGAAAACGTATATCGGCCAGAATCTAGTTCTTTTCCGGGACGCCCAAGTTAGCTTCGGTTTTGTTCCACGCAATGCCATAGGGATAGTTCGACGTTAGCCTTGGTTACGCCTTCTTGATGGTTTAGAAATAGATGTGCCATGCTTCTCCCATGTTGTTGGATGCAACATATGCAGGATGAGCCTGCTAGCCTCACCGCAGACACAGGTCAGGGCGTGGAAGTATTTTTCCATTCAGTGTCAACAGACAAGCCCAGCCGTACACAGTGGCTCATCGCGTTCGGCGTCACGGCCGGCGCTCAACCGCAAGCCCTTCCGTCGTCCGGCACCTCACTCTTTTCTGAAGTAGCACGGGGGTGGGAAACGGCGTGGTCACACCAGGCATACAGTCAGTCGGCTCGGCACCGTGGCGACAACTTGCCGGCCTTTATGGCAAATGGCGGTGATGGATACCATCTCCTGGTGCGTCACCTTGGGTAAAATGTCACAGGCGTGTCGGCATTTTCAATCAATACGCCGACTCACCGGTGGGGAAGTAAAACTTCCAAAGCAAAATCGCACAAAAAACATTGAGTTCGATCTTCAAACATTGCTACATAACAATAAACTACAAGCACAAACTTACAAAAAGTGCTGAGATTGAATTGAAAGTTAGTTGACATTACTCATTACAGTGTTGGCAGTCAGGTGACTTTGAATAAACATTTTGTATTCAGTTCTCCTTGGAAAATGACCGCCGTGTTACGATTCAAACTCAATGCTATGTTTTATTAAAAAAATCACACATCTCCACGCCCCTATCCATGCCGAGGGTGCGAAGCACTGGGAAGCAAGTTGTGTATTGCCTGTATGATGAGCGTCATCATCTGTGCGTGCTGATGTACTCTGAGTTTTAAATGATTTTGAAGTGCAGTAAATGCACTGTAAATGACAAGCGCCACACGAAAGACAATTCGCGTCCCAGTACTTCGCACCCTCGTCATCGTTCACGGCGTCTTTTTCCGCGAATTATCGTTAGATAGTTAAGGGCTTTTGCTTTATTTTTGCGTTTTGGACCCTTTGCAATTTGCGCTCTTTGCTACTGCAGTTACCGGCGCTCCCCCTAGATGGCGCGCGGATGCTACTACAGTTAGAGTTCCTCTATATAGCTCCCGCAGGGAAAGAGTTCCTCTATATAGCTCCAGCAGGGAGCTAAGAGTTGCTATCCGGAATGCTCCGGGAAAGCCGCCCGTCTCGAGTGTAGGAGCACGGCCGCTGGATGAAAGAGCACGCGTCAGTGCGCCTTTCATCCAGCGGCCGTGGTAGGAGCCTCGCCGCTACGCTTCCGACGGCGGGCCGATGAGCAGTGGGGGCGCTTCGGTCGGCGGCGCCTTAGGGCAGCTACGCTGGATTCCTGCGATGTTGCTCACGCTGCTGCTGCTGCTGTTCCTGGGCGGGGCGCGGTGGCCGCCCGCGGCGCAGCCGTAGGGGGGCTTTTCTGCGCGGCATGGATAACCAGAGTGAAGTAATCACAGCGGCGCGTGGAAAAGGATCGCGCAACTCTTAGCTCCCTGCGGGAGCTATATGCAGGAACTCTAACTACAGTTAGGGTCCCTTAAATTACTAAGATAGCGCCAACTGCTCCCTCCTTCTCCGCTCACCCGAGGTGCCGCAATACCTTTAATTCCTTGGTGGTGCCGCCATTTTTGTTGGCTGCATCAGAGCAGACGTCCTCGCAACGCTTCGGGCCGCTCGCTGCAATGTTTTGTGCAGTTTGCTCTTGTTTTCGCGCCGCAATCGCTCTTTGGTAGCATTTATAGGATTTCTAGAGCCCCGCTTTACTAACACGAACTGAGGGAGGGTGTTTTGTTTTATTCTTTTGTCTACATTTGCGGGGCGGATGCCGCTGGCACATACGCACAGCGCGGTTTTTGTTTACGTGTGCAGCATTCTGTACCACCTCAGGATACCTCCTGAATGCGAAAGGATCGAGCGTGGACATTCCAAACTGCTCTGTTACGTTAGTTCAGTTCTTTCATTCGCGTACTGTGGTGTGCAATCACTGCACAGAGGTCTTGCGCACGGTTCGCGGCAGTATCCAGAACGCTTCTTTCGCAACCGCCGTCGTTCGAGCGCTGCGCTGGCGTCCTTGCACTCGACTTTCTTGCGATGGTTGTGAATCCTCAGCGGCGTTCACACTGCGCCCGCTTTTACTAACGACCTACATCCTACCTTAATTCCGCGCAGTTTAGAGTGTTTTGCTGTTTTTGTGGAAATGTTTCCTTCACCTTCATGTCGTTATAGGCTGCTGTGAATAGATTAAAAACATACACATGCTGTTGTGCGTGTGTGCACGTACAGCGACGTGAAAAGTCCCTGCTTCCCCGACTTCGCAGCCGGATACACTAAACTGCACTCGCGGCCGTACGTTCATGTGCGAACCGAGTGAAAACGCAGGCTTGTAATTGTGGGAATACGCGCCAAAGAAGACTGCTATAAATCGATCGGGTAAACTGAAATTACAGATTTGTGGCCTCTTATTTCTCATACGAACCAGAGATCGAGTCCCTCTAGGTACAAATTATGTAACTAGTTACTGCAGTTAATTAATCATGCAATGCGTTTTTCCACCGGGCGCGGTCGTTTACAGCCGTTATTAATGGAGGCGCCTGGACAGAATTGTTTTGTGCTGGGATATATTATGGCATATTTGTACATTGCACTAACACAGGAATACACCCGAAAGAAATTCGAAAGAGAACCAATGTCACGAAAACATTCAATCAGAAAAATGAATTGGTGCCACCAAATAGATATTTTATTGGAACAAACGTCCGTGATGACGTCGTGCAGGTGGCTTGTGCTGCTGACGTGGCTTCCTGCGAGAAAAAATGTTGGGAGTGGCATTTGGGTTTAGTTTTTTTAACGCCAAGCTTCTCCAATATCCGTTGCTCAAATTGATCCTTGAAATAATCCTATTGAGAAGTGAAAAAAATGTCGCCACCGAGTTTGAGATGCACCACAAACACTCCGCAAATATACGCAATAATGCATTGCAGAAGAGAGTTACTTACCATTCCACCGTAGCATGGTCAAATTCGTGTTGACGCATCTGCTCAGTGCCACATCCGCTCAACTCGCTTACACTAAACCCGTTTAGCAACCGCTTTGCTGGAACAAATAGGTCCGCTGAAACAATATAGTCGCCCAGTGTGTTTTGGTTCAAATCGCAATGACTGGATACGCTGCGCCGTTGACTACTAACATGAAGTGCGCACACTGCAAATGAACGGCATCACGTGTAATGCAAACGTAAGATGTAATTAAGGTTCCTCTGTGCATACACGGAAGAAAGGGCGTACAGCCGTTACAGTGCAAATATGCATTTGAAGTGCCCGTTCAAACGTGCGCGAATTTAACGAAGCGATAACAGAAATTTCGAATCAAACGTGCGTTAACGGCGCGGTCACGATATTACCTGGCCTTAAATTGTTTTACCTAGCCGTAATTTTGTTTTCTCGCAACAGCCTCAGTTTGCGCCGCACCGACCAAGCCCATATTACGCAGCAAATCACCCCTAATGTCATAACAACGGGATTATAATTCCACCCGGTTCGCTAACACCACAAAACATGACTTCACGCCTAAAAGAGCGTACACGCACTCGGAACGCACACGCTGCATGGTCAGACGCAAGCTGCCGTCGGCCAAAACAAGCGCGAATTTAGGTGAACAATTATCGCGTCACAAATATGCTACGACAACCGAGTGAACATGCTACGCCGCTGATAATTATGCTGGAAGTTAAGCGCGCACATGACAAATACACGGCCTCTTATCCAAAGCAAAGCTTACGACGGGACGAACTCGGCGCTGCGCGCAATGCCTACTCAGAAGAAAGGGTGGTCGACGGTCGGGGAGGGAATACGCATTTGTTCGTAAGTGACCGCTCCCGCACAAAATTTAACAGAGCAAGAACAAGCATTCAGAAAATTACCTCGGAAAAGAGTGATGGCAGCGTCGGCCTGAAGTATGCCCGTTCAAATCTATGCAACCAAATTTTTCTCCTTTGTGCGTCGCATTTCCCGGACGGAATAACGAAGTCTTTTGCCCTCCCTGAGGATATTTGCGCTGCCTAAGGCGCAACCGAGAGGCAACATAAAGCGACAGCGGTGCGACATTTGTTTGGAACCAGCAGCTAATTCTTACTTTGCTATTAGCTGGCGCCTACGATAAAGCCGGTACTGAAGCTCCATGGGTCGGCAGCCAGCAATGGCGTCGCAGCGGCGGTGTTGCGCAATCTCCCAGTCGGCGAGGCATCGGCGAGGCGACACGGCGGCAGGCAAAAAAAAAAAAAAAAGACCACGTGACTTTTTTGTTGGCCAATGGCGCGCGGCGTTGGCCGGCGAAAAAGAAAATGGCAAAAAACGAAGGAGGAAAGGAGCGCGGGCGAGGGAGAAAGGCGGCGAGATCTAAAGATGGCGCTACCTTAGTAATTTTAGGGACATTAACTATATTGTGCGCCGATCTCGATAGATGGCGTACAATGCTGTGCGCACGTGAAGCCCTTTGCCCACGGATAACTCTCCAGACATCGACACGGGCAATGCGAGGTCGTAAAGGGCTGAACCATTAAAAGTGTGTAGCTATTGCTAACCTGTCTGTCGGTTTGCAGATGACTTTCCTTCGACTCTCAATACACTTTTCCTGATGAGTTACTGTCGAGACATATCAAATGGAAGTGTAGAGACAGAGGTCTGTTGAGTTCCAGTCGAGTGTTTGTTTAGTCTGTAATGATACAATTTCCTGTTGAGTTCATCTTGAGATATGTGAAAGGAAAACTTATTCAGCATATTCAACACAGCTTGTTTGATTATCTTTTAGTTTTTTTATCAAGCTATTTCAAAAATTATCTAGTAAAGTTGAATGGACAGTACAAATTAGTTGTTAATGAGCCTCTTTAAATAATGCAGAATAATTCCGATAACTGGTCGCTTCAAAATTGCTGCAGGGGATCCATTGAGCAGGTGAAATAGTGAGAGTGGTTCCAGGGCAAAGCTTGCTTTATCGCTCACGAAAGCATCTTGGCAAGAATGTAGCCTCGGAGGGTTTCCTTGGCTACTTGACTGTGTAGCCTGAAAAATATAAGAAACAGACTTGTTTGTATGCACCAGTAGAGTACGAAATGATGATTGTAGCCCTTGTCCATGAAGCTTGCTCGTCTTAGTACCGGGCTATATTAGAAGTTAGATGGTTTGTACTGGTAAGGAAACAACATGGCAAGGAAACAGCAGTTCAATAAATGTATAGGCTTTTTAAAATTTTTGTGTCTCAAAGCAACCTCCCAACATGAGATATTTCTACAATGGGTAGAAATTGGAATGCGTTCACTCATGTGCCTTCCGCATTAAAGTGCCTGAATAATACAGGAACAAAACATTTTGAAGGCAGGCAGGTAGTCAGAAAATTTCCCGCATGGGTTAGCTACGGTGTCTTCCACATCTTTCAGGCCTAACGGTAATACACGTTGAACTATCAAGCCCGTTTGAGCCACTACATGACAGGAGAGACCTGGCCCAAACCTGTGCAAACGCATTCTTGTGAACCTATGGTTTGTAATATTCATAAAATTTCCATGCTCGTAGTTTCAAAAAACAAAATTATAAAATCGTGAACTTGCATGAGCTGGATAACAAAACTCTAACCTTAATCAAAAAACAAGTCCCAGATGGTACTGTAAACCAAAGTTATTACGACTTAAAATCATTGCTGATGGTTTTAAGAATAGATGAACATATGGTGCTTTGTGCTTCCCGGCTAGTGGAAAAATATAAATGAAATGTCCAGAAAAAACGTGAGAGGAAAATTATGTTGTAACTTGAATATCGTAGTTTATCACACTCTTGTAACGCTGAAGTACGGTGTATGCACTGCAGAACGCTTTAACAAGAAGTAGCACTTAAAAAGTAGCAATAAGCAGCAGCTTGAAGAAACATAAGGGACAGGGAATATCCACGTTTTTGCTGTAATTGTAGCAATGTCATCGGCATGTTCCAGTACAACAACGTCGCCTGATATAAATTTACACACAAAGAGAACACGAAACTATTTTGCTCGGTGACGGAAAAACAGTAGAGTAGCTGCAAACGAGAAGTAATTTAAGTCTCCTTTTTGCTTCGCTTGATTATCTATACAGTAGCATCACAATACAATTTAGCCATACCGTGCCGAGCAATCACTTCTGTCATTCCTAGGGGCAGAAAATCTGCCACAAGGAATTGGCTGAGCCGTGGCTCAGTCAGTGGCGCGTGTGAAATCACGTTCAGCCATCATGCAATTCAGTGATTTCGCTATTAGTGTCCACATTCAGTCCAACGCATTCAAAATTATGCCGAGACAGGCAGTCGCAAAGTTGTGAATAAAATCAAAGGCGGGTATCAATTTACTCTAGAGTGTCGATGAAGCGCTAAAATTAAAAGTGGCATTTACTGATTACCCGACTAGCTGCCTGTGCAAGCTCTTGAAGAAGATGATAAACCGCAGGCTCGTGTACTTTCTTGGTTACAATGGACTTCTAGAAAGCGTCTAGGCAGGATTCCGGGTTGGAAGATCGATGAACGATCAACTCGTCGCACTTGCCCCGTGTATCAACCACACCTTCGTGCATAAACAGTAATGTGTAACTGTGTTTTTAGACTTCGAGAAGGCCTACGACACCCCTTGGTGTAACGGGATCCTCAGCGAACACAAGTCATTCGGTGTTTCGGGTAACATGTTGAACACCCTTGTTAGTTACCTGTCGGAGAGAACCTTTGGAGTGAGAGTTGGTTGCGCGCCCTCAAAGATTCACGTGCATGAAAATGGTGTGCCGCGAGGTGGAATATTGAGGTGCACTGTTTTCATAGTTAATATGAACTCTTTTGGTAAGGCATTGCGACCAACGATCTCTTATTTCATGTACGTAGACGACGTTCAGATGTCCTTAAATCATGTAATATGTCAATCCCTGAACATCAAGTCCAGCTGGGCGTCAAAAAACTTGCCGGTGGGGCAGACAAGAATGGTTTTTAACTTCACCCTGGAAATAGCTCTGGCGTTGTGTTCTCCAGGAAGCGTTGAGTCCATGCAGACCCAGATCCAGATATTACTCATGGTGGCATGCCCATTCCTGTTAACAAGGTGAACCAGTTTTTAGGTGTTGTGCTTGACCAGAAACTCACATTGATTCCCCACATCAAGACACTTAAGCGTAAATATATGCAAGAATGATTATCATTAAGGTTTTCTCCCACCAATCTAATGTGCCGAAAAAGAACTCTTGCTGCTCTTGTATAGTACTTTCGTTAAGTCTCGTTTGAATGGCACTTTGGCATGGTTCGGCTACTAAAATCGCAGTGCGAATGCTTGACCCAGCGCTACACTTGGGGCTTAGGCTTGCATCGGGTGCTTTCCGCACTAGCTGGGTCCAAAGTCTGTATGCCGAGTTTAACAAGGGGTGTCCTGAGAACCAACGGACATGCGTGGGCTTTATTTCTGTTTATAAAATTACATCGCTGAATAACTATCCTTTTCATCCTGTCTTCAATAATACATCCGCATCTCTGGTGTTTGTAAATCGCCAGTTCGTTCTTCTCTCCTTTTCGCTTGGAAAGAGAGTGCTGGATTCGGATCTCAGCGTTTCGTTTTTAGATGGGCAAAAATCATCCTTTTGAGACATTTTTACCGCCTTGGCAAGCTTGCTCTGCGGCTAGGGATTTCGTTTTATGAAGCGTGGTAAAAATCGCGTACAACGAGCTGCAATACTGCAGCACTTTCCGTCTCTGCAGGGCAAACAGAATTCTGCAGAATTTTGCAGTGATGCTTCTAAAAACCTTCACTATGGTGTGTTGTGCTGCTCCCTGTCCGAATTTCAATGCAGCCAGAACCGTGAGCGTACACACTAACTTTTTTCAGCACAAGCATAAGGAGTTTTCCCCATTGTACAAGACATTCTTGAACATCGAACTCTCAATTCCATCATCTCTAAAGATTGCATGAGTGTTGTAAAACACAGTCACCCCACAAGCCCAGAAAACAAACAACGTAGTAAATCTCGTTTTCAACAACATTATGTCTGTCTATGCACAAACCCATGAGCTGATCCTCTGCTGGGTCGCAGGACACCCTGGAATCACTTGCAGCGAGTCGGCATACGAGAGGGCCGCTGCTGTTGCACTCAGGAACAGGCAGGCAGGCAGGCAGGCAGGCGGCAGCCAGTCGGGCAGGTGGGTGGGTGGGTAGGTAGGTAGGTAGGTAGGTAGTGAGTGAGTGAACAACTTTAACGGAGCTTTAAATAAAGAATGGTGCGCGCCGGGCAATCACTCATGGTTCCCTATTCGCGGGACCCAATGTGTCCAGTAATTCTTCTCCTCGAGCCACCAGCTGTTGCTGAATGGCGAGGTCAGAGCTGGACAGTAAGGTCTCCCATCGCTCGAGCGGGTTGGAATTGGGGGAGGGGGAAAGGTGTAGGGAGGTGTCTTGAGTTTTTTGCACTCCCCAATAATGTGCGCGAGAGTGCCGTCTCCCCGGCAGAACGGACATGTGTTGTCGTGTTCTGCAGGGTACATTTTGTGCAGAAGCGCCGGGTGTGCGAGCGAACCTGCCTGTAAGCGGCGCAATATCATTTGCTGCCGTCTGCTTAGTTGCTTGTGTGGCTTCGGAAGCCTCGTTCTACTTTCTTTGTGGTAGGTAGGTAGGTAGGTAGGTAGGTAGGTAGGTAGGTAGGTAGGTAGGTAGGTAGGCAGGTAGGCGGGCAAGCAGACAGACAGACAGACAGACAGACAGGCAGGCAGGCAGGCAGGCAGGCAAAGGTAGGTAGGTAGGTAGGTAGGTAGGTAGGTAGGTAGGCAGATAGATAGATAGATAGATAGATAGATAGATAGATAGATAGATAGATAGATAGATAGATAGATAAGATAGATAGATAGATAGATAGATAGATAGATAGATAGATAGATAGATAGATAGATTGATTGATTGATGATTGATTGACAGACAGAGTGATAAATAGATAGATAGATAGATAGATAGATAGATAGATAGATAGATAGATAGATAGATAGATAGATAGATAGATAGATAGATAGATAGATAGATAGATAGACAGACAGACAGACAGACAGACAGACAGACAGACAGACAGACAGACATACAGACAGACAGACAGACAGATAGATAGATAGATAGATAGATAGATAGATAGATAGATAGATAGATAGATAGATAGATAGATAGATAGATAGATAGATAGATAGATAGATAGATAGATAGACAGACATACAGACGATAGATAGATAGATAGATAGATAGATAGATAGATAGATAGATAGATAGATAGATAGATAATAGATAGATAGATAGATAGATAGATAGATAGAAGATAGATAGATAGATAGATAGATAGATAGATAGATAGATAGATAGATAGATAGATAGATAGATAGATAGATAGATAATACGACAGACAGACAGACAGACAGACAGACAGACAGACAGACAGACAGACGATGGATGGATGGATGATGGATGGATGGATGGATAGATGATAGATAGATAGAATAGATAGATAGAAGATAGATAGATAGATCGATAGATAGATAGATAGATAGATAGTATAGATAGTAGATAGATAGATAGATAGATAGATAGATAGATAGATAGATAGATCTATTTATCTATTTCTCAGTCCGTCCGTCCCTCCTTCCGTCCGTCCGTCCGTCCGTCCGTCCATCCATCCATCCATCCATCCATCCATCCATCCATCCATCCATCCATCCATCCATCCATCCATCCATCCATTCATCCTTTCATCCGTCCGTACATCCATCCGTCTATTTCTCTATATACATGTCGCTCTTTGTCCCTATCTGCCACCCCCAGCCATCTCTCTGTTTTCTCTCTCGTTCTTCCTCTTCCCCTCTATCTTTCACTCGTAGTTTTGTAGAAGGAATACCCGCGTAAAATTCACGCAGATAACTGCCCATGATGCCCCCGAAACCATCCAGAAACCTTAGATGGCTGAGTTGTGCCTGAAACATTTTCATTTTGCAAGTCGCCTCTTATCCCCCCGGAAGCCAGGGAAGAACAGGCTGACTGGGGAACCCTTTTGCACTGATAGCGTGCTAAAACGCTGTCACATAGGTCTGGTCCTAAAAGAGGGTTTCTAACTGGGTTAGTTGGTTCATTGCATTGCAAGTTCTGGTCCTGAACTTCACGGTTTTCACCCCCCCCTCCCAAAACCACAGAGAAACATGCCGAACCACTTTAACTAAACGTCTCATTCATGCATCAATCAGTGAGTCTAGTTTCAAACTAGTTTTACCATTTTCTTGTGCGACTTTCTTTTTCGGCATGAAGTATTTTTGTTTCGCTTGAACGTTTCATAAATATTGTTGTTTTCTTTGGCGTGCTGATTTTTTTAATGTACGACTGTAGAGACAAGATCTCGTTTGTGGCATGTGAGTTTTGTGTTTCTTGCAGAGGTTCTTCTTCCTTCTGGTTAATAGAAACAACTCAACATTGACTCGAGAAGCACATGAAGCGACTCAAAGCAACAGTTTTTCCACCCTCATATTTCAGACTACCGCGTTAGAAAGTTATCGCACAGGTAAAGAGTGGGCATCCTGGATTTACGATTCGTAAATAATCCACGGCTAGTCGAATGACTGCCCTCGACGGGAGGCTTCGCAGGAAGACATAAGGAAGTCGAGCGCCTGATTGCGCTTCGGACCGTCTGGGGCAAATTACCTGGCAGGCCCAGTATAACAGATCAAACAAGAGTAAGAAAAATTGTGCACACAGTTTCACCTCATCAATGTTTCGCCTCGGAAGTACACTTATTCCCGAATGTTCTGAAAGCTGAACGAGTAGTCAACAATGGAAGCCTGTTTTTTCAACTTTTATGGCTAAACTACCTAAAAACACTTTATAAACAATTTAAAAAGCCGTATTTTGTATTATTGCATCAAATACATCGATGGAGAAGAGGACGCTCACCAAATGCTCCCTGCCGGGTCTTAGCGACGTCGCAGCACCATGCTTTTGCGATTGGCAGGCGCCTTCTAGTGCACCGACCTAGATACACAACATTGTGATTGATCGACCATATTGAAGGAAAATCCCAAGGTGGAGTAAGTTTCTGCGTAGGAAAGTTTGGGCATTCACCTGAATGCAACCATACGGCTACAAAGGAAAGCTATACAGCTTTCTCAGAAACTTCGCATTTGAAGAAAATTCGTTCTCGTCCAGGATTAGAACCCGGGACCACCGCGTAACAGGAGCAGTCGCTCTATCAACTGAGCTATCCATGAGGCTAGTCGTTTGTAGGGCGAGAACGAATTGATCAACAACTCGAAGTAATGGACAGGGATTATTCTACCAGGTTTAGGGGAAATCCCCAAGGTGGAGTAAGTTTCTGGGAAGGAAAGTTTTACATCCACCTGAATGCAGCCATACGGCTACAAAGGAAAGCTATACAGCTTCCTCAGAGACTTCACAGGTGACGAAAATCGTCCTCGTCAAGGATTCGAAACCGGGACCGCCGCTTAACCGGAGCAGTCGCTCTATCAACTGAGCTAACCAGGAGGCTAGTCATTCGTAGGGCGAGAACGAATTGCTCAACAACTCGAAGTAATGGACAGGTGTTAATCGACCACGTTTAGGGGAAATCACCATGGATGAGTAAGTTTCTGCGAAATAAATGTTAATAAAAAGCAGCCGTACTGCTACAAGGGCAAGTTATACAGCTTTCTAAGAATTTTTCGCATTTGAAGAAAAATTTGTCCTGGCCCGGGATTCGAACCCGTTCAACCGCTTAAACCACAGCAGTCGCTCTATCAACTGAGCTTTCCAGGAGGCTAGTCATTTGTAGAGTGAGAACGAAGTGATCACAAACAGGTGTTAATCGACCAGATTTAGGGGAAATCCGCAAAGGGAAGTAAGTTTCTGAGAAAGATTGACAGCTACTAGTACGCAGCCCTGCGGCTACAAATTAGAGCTATAAAGCTTCCTCAGAAACTTCGCAGTTGAAGAAAAATTGGTGCTGGTCTTGTATTCAAAACGTTACTTCGCAGACATTGGATTTTAGTGGTGCTACTAGTTCCGCCTGGTCGTACCACTTCGCTGTTAACGGGCAATTAACACTCATAAGAATATTTTTAGTGGTCCTCTATATTATTACCGCTGATATGTAGGGAGAAATTTGAAATCTTTTCAATAACTCTGGCGTTGACTCCCCCCCCCCCAAAAAAAAAAGGAAAGACGCATGAATAGCTGGAATATAGTAAGCTTAGAAAGCAGGGGCTAGTTTTCTAAAAAATAAAGTTGATTTTTGTCATGAGCGGGGTTCAATGGCGTCGCTGTCTGAGCAGTATAAAACATACAGAATGCGGAGTGCACTGGGAAATTAAGGACAGTGATAGCGAAGAGAATGCGAGATGGAGAATGGGGGAAGGTACAGCGGCAGCATGAGGAATAAAGGCAGCAGCGAACGAGAACAAACAGCGCTGCGTGAGCAGTGGTCTGTCCGCGGTGACTGCTTGCTTAACGCGTCCACGTAGCAGCATCACAAACCTTCAGGAGACCTCTATTTTAGCAAGGCGACGAGCCACACTCCTCTCAGTTATGCAATATATGACACAACAGATTGTCTGCGCCAGCCGCGCTGCTGACAGAGCTCTGTTTAAAACAATACCTGTAAAGGGGGTTCTGTAAGCTTGTCAAGTTTTTTCTGGTCAAAATGGCACGGGCTGACAGCCCTGTACGAAGTAAACACTTAAATGATATTCTCTGCATTAAAAATAGAGATGAATTCAGCGCCCACTGCAGTTCAAATGATGAAACACCGGACGCGTTATTCAAAGCTTGTTGGTTGGGTCCAACCCACAGCGGAAGTTTTTCTCCAATTGTCTTCGTCTCATACTATCGGAAATCCGCTATCGTACGCTAAAGGAGACGACCTACTTCTCTTATGTTCTCCCTGGTGTTCTTAACTGTCAGTATTCATTACTACACACACAGGCATGTATGGACGCAAGCACCCACGCACCCACGCACGCAAGCCCGCCCGCCCGCTCGCTCACGTTACCTCACACAAGCACAACAGGACAAGTCTTCGGGCTGAAACATTGGAAGGCGAAATTTTTGTCTCTCGTTTGCCCACCATCTTCAAGTTTAATTTTTCTCAGGGCAACATATAACGTCTTAGATTCATGCAAAAGCCCTCTTCAATTCTTACATTTTTTCTATTTTAATTTGTCACCCTCCGCCTTCTGTTGGCGAAGCCTACGTCTGGATTTGGGCCCCTCGGCTTCGATTTTCTGAAGTTTGCGCGCTTTAACGAAATATCGCGGTCGACTAAAAAGCGCAGTGGCTTGTCTTTCTGATTTTATACAGCCCAATGGTTTGCAAATGCCCGCACTTTTTATTCCCGCAGGGCATTTGCACTCGACCGATTTTGGTAGATTCAGGAACTCAAAGGTAATTTCTTCTTTTTGTTGTTTTCCAGTTTTGATGAAATTGCTCTCTCCAACAGCCTTCTGTTTTCGCATCTTCCGGCTTCGAATTTCGAATTTCCGACGGCGCACTATTTTTCGCTATTTTCTCGATGTGTTCCTTCCCAGGCTTTTTCCTTGCAGTGCACTACAGCGCGCGCGCGAAAACGCACATGTACCAAACAAATCTTCCATTTAGCTACAATATGAATATACTTATTTGTTTTTGGTCATCGCTTTCCCCGTTCAGTAGGAACACAATAAGCAAACCAACACAGAATTTTGATTTTTTTTAATTCAACTCACTCAAATTTTGTTCTTTTATTGACACGCCACTTTCGGTAATTCACTTGATGCGCTGTTGAACACCAACCGTATTGTTTTAACTTACTTTGGATACTTTTCTTATTGTGCAGAAGGTCACACGCCAGCACGCAGTCTGCCAGTTCAGCGTAGTGAAAATGTTCGCTGCACTGTTGCAAATGAATAAAAAAATAATGCCCACCCCTCTGTCTTACGCCGACGATGGGTGAACGTGAAGCTTTCTTCTTATGAATTATTTTGTTGGCCAATCCCACACTGGGAGTATGTGCCACTCCGTAAGTACTAAGCACTTCCCTCAAAATCCAACAGCAGCCCTCGGGTGTGCACTTTGCAGCCTAGTGTTTGCGTTTGCGGTGTACAGGGCACACGAATCGGTGCATGCTGCTTGGCGTTCGCTTCGACCATGTCGAAATGGTGCATTCAGTGCGATGCCGGCTTCGCAACTCGACGGACCCAGGTTCAATTCCGGCCACGGGAAGCGTCTTTTTTTTCACTTCACCCGCGATGATCCATCATCATTGTCACTGAAAGTGGGCTTTTCTGCAGGTCGTATTGCCGTACAACGGCATCGGTGGGGACACCAACGCTTCGTTTTGAAAGTATCCTGACATTGCTTGAAAACTGCGTTAAATAAGGGGCCGTACGGCTATTGTTACGTGTCGGCGAGCATAGAAGAAGGCAGAAGAAACCGGAAAAGAGAATTTCGAACGAAAATAGCATGTCTCCGAGGAAGCAAGAAGAAATAGAGCGTATTAAATTTGGCGAATGCAATGCGGATATTTCATGTGCACACAAAGCCAGCGCAGTTTCGTGGCTCCGTTGGAAATGCTCGACGCTATGAATTATGTAAGCAGGCACCGGAAAAATAATTAAACCATCTCCGTTTCAATATGTTGATGGTTGATCAAATGGCCAACAGCCAAAATCAAAAGGCCAAGCGCCAACTTCCATGCAGTTATAATCAAAGTGAAAGCATGAACGTTCAAGGTGCAAAGTGGCTGTGAGGCAAAACACAAACTTAATTAGACGAGGGCCACCGAATCATTCAAGAAAAAGCTGAGCGCCCCTTACCCATTATCGATGGGGCCGTAATCATCAACCGTGTCGGAATGGCGCATTAGGATAAACTTCGGCTTCGCAACGCGAGGGACCGAGGTTTCGACCTTCTTGTGTCATCATCATCGTCCTTATGCTCTGCCCTTTCATTGTGAAAGTTCTATTTCTTGCAGTGCGTTTTGGACCACAACGCCATCAGCAAAACTTAGAAAGCTTCGCTTTGAAGCACATACTAAAGAAAGACGAACTGTACTAGTCATGAAATACATTATAAATAAAGTGAGATTGATTCAATGTAAAGTGATAGTAGAGCGGGGCTGTTAAGGGGGTATCTAAAATTAGAGGTAAATTTTTTGAACCATATCTTTTATTGAAGAACAGCATTTTTATACATGCATTTATGTCTTTTCAGTAGCAATTGCTCGGATGTAAATGCGTAGTAACGCGGATTCTAGCACCTGCGCTTATCCCGTTGGCATCGCTGCATATCAATCCTGCCGCAGTTTAACTGTCTAATCTCTGATAAGAGGACTCGGAGCGTTCTCGGGTCGTTTCAAGCCTCTGTTTACTTGGTACATATGAGTACGCCGTACAGCTGTGATAGTGGCAGGAAAGTGTTTCTTAGTTCGGTGCTCCTAGTTCAACACGACATACAGTTTTTAGCGCGCACAACATAGGCGCACGCACCGCTTCGGTTGCGTGTCGGCGTCGCCGACCTTGTAACCGAATGAACGAAGGAGGCACAAAAGACAGAGAGGGAACGGGGCGAAGGTGTGAGGGGGAGGATACTATGCCGAAGCAGCGTGAGATGCTCCCCGGCAGAAAGGCGCTACGCGATAACCGAGACAACGGAGACGTCACCGAATATAAACCTGCAGTAAAGCAGAGGATGAAAGTATGGTGAGAGAAAGCGGGCATGACATTATGCCGACGCCGTGCCACAGAAGCCCCCAGCACGATCTGCGTGATGCACGTGCGTCTGTTCTTCAGCGTCCTCCTCGTTACGTGGATCACTCGAACCACGTGACGCCGGCGCAGGAGGCTCAAACTCAATTCACAACATTCTGTGCGGCGGCTAAGCATTACCATATAACACCAGAGCAACGCGCGCCGCCGTTTGTCCGTTTGTCACGCCATCGATAAGACTGAAGTTCGCGCTGCGCACGAATTTCGTAATAGGAATTATAGTAACCGTGAGCCATTTTCTGCTTCAAATAGTTTTTAGCTGAAATGGCCGTTGGAATAACTTTCGCAGCATGTCGTGCAGCTGAAGACTCACCTCGCATAAACACTTGACGCTAATTGGCTAACAAGCCGCCGTAGCACGCACTTTCCAGGCAAGGCCAAATTTCATGTGAACGCTCAGCACTCTTTTATGTCGTGTAAATACCTTCAAAAATATGAGCAATTGGCTGATTTGAAAGCTATCATTTTTGTTGGTTTACCTTTGCCTACACTCTAAAATTTTTCGCGCTTAGCAAGCGTGAGTCTCGACGATTTTTTGCACGCTTGTTCCAAGCGTGATGTGTTTTCACGCTAAAAAATCACGCTTGCTAAGCATTATTCGCGGGATCTGTAACGCTTGCTAGGCGTGAGAGAACGATATTTTTTGCACACTTGTTTTAGGCATGGCGCGCTTTCACGCTAAGCGCTCACGCTTGCTATCCGTGACTGGCAACCTTCTTAACGCTTCAAGAAGATGAAAGAGAGTATTTTTACTTACTTCGCGCGACATTCTCCTGCTCTCCAAAATGCACTTCTGGACATAAGATGTCACTTAAAAAAGATAGCTGAAGGAGGTTAATATTTTCTGTGCCATATTTATGTGCCTGGCGGCAGTTTGGAGAATTTATAGAAATGCCCGCCATCAAATAGCTAACTGCGAAAATCAACGTTCACTTTGCACCTTGCATATGTTCAAACTTTATAGAACATTGCAATGTGGCAGCATAACACGAACTTGCTAGCTTTACTATAAGGAATGCGGTTTAGAGCACAGGTAGTAAGCAAAAAATAAAAGTTGAGTTTAGTAATTAGTTATTTATTGGCGGACATAAGTAAGAATTGCCCAAGCAGCCACCAAGCCCATAAATATTACCCTCTGTTTTCTCCCCTACCCCGTCCTTGCTTTTCAATAAACGTTCTCTCTCTCTCTCTCTCTCTCTCTCTCTCTCTCTGTCAGCGTTCCTTTTAAATATTTATGACGTTCAGAAATGCATCGTACAGAGCAGGAGAATTCCGCATCATGTAAGTGAAAATTCCCTCTTTCACCTTCACTATAAGGCTTGCGAAGATCGCCAGTCACGCATTGACAATCCTCACCTGGCGATTGCAGCATTCAATATGGCGCCAAATGGCTCAAAACTGAGCAGTGTTAACAGCACGAAAACATTCTCGATTAAATCTCAAACTTTGGTTGTAATAGATCTAAGCAATGTTGACAGCAGTGCAAGAAAAACTTTTATAGGCCATCTTTTCTGCGACAATTGCTATGATGGCGTACGTTTCGAAATAAATCTGAGAACGAAATAGAACAAGAAATTTGCACAAATTTTATGCTTGAGTAGAACTTTTTATTCACAAAAATTCTAACAAGTTTCAATATATAGAACAACAATCGAAGATTGAGAACACAAGATAGGATGGGTTCAACCTGAACTTTTGATGGCGCTTTAAAGCCGCACGCGAACTTGGCAATGAACGTTACTCAAACGAAATGCAGTTTCGTAAGCAAATCCCTGAGCCTTTTCTGCGCCCATGGAATTTCTTCTATTCCGGCTCGTCGAAGAAAAACTTCCACGAAGCCTAACAACTGGCCGAAAGCCGAAGGATATGTGATGTCCTTTACGTAATATACGCACAGACACAGCACCAGCGCTTTTTGTAGCGATGTTTCTTCGTTTCGTTTGATGATCTCTTCGGGCTATTTGCCGCTAACTAGTTGCTTCACGTCACCCCATACAATGCATGGGCCAACGATGTCCACCGGTGGAACCTGACAAAGATAAAATTAACAAAATAAATTATTACCGGATGTAATAAACCGCTGACGAATTTTACGTCCCGGAGAATGACAAATTCATCAAACTTATTTAATAGACGATCCTCACACTGCATTTGCTGCATGAAATCTTCGTAATAGGAGGCAAACACGCAACCCAACAATGTGGGTTACCTTGGAGGACTCGGCGTGGACGCCACAAGGCTAGCAGGGGTTGCGACTGGCTTTGGTCACTCACTGTTAACAGGGCGGTTTTTCCCTTCTGCTAGCATACAAGGAAGGCGGGTTGAGTATTCCCCTTTCTCAGTTCCAGAAAAAGCGCCCGAAGATACCGTTAAGTTCCAAGAGAACACCCACCACGAAACATCCGCCACCTCCCTTTAGGGGGGGGGGAATATTTAATTTACTAAAAGAACATAAACATCGTCCACCCTCTAAAACCGATGACTTCAGCGCCGATAAGTGAACAAAAAAAAAGTGAATCCTCTCTTCACGTGTTGATGCGGTTTACTTATTGTCCTTTCCGCGCTTAACCCGAAAGTTCGCCCATCTCGTATTTTTCTTCATATCTCAGCAGTTTTGGTTGGCGGCGCAGGCCACTTTTTTGTAGTTTTTCGCACCTAACCCGAAGATCTCCCATCCCGTATTTTTCACTCGATATCTCCGTATTTTTGGGTCGGCGTTCTTTCGAGACTTTACGGTATAGCGGCAAGATTTTCAGGAAGTCATAGCTAAAACCCCGTAAGACCAAGACCTTGGCCCTTCTCAATTGGTTGCGTTTCGGGAGGCTAGAAAAAGAAGCCTGCAAAAAGACAACAGGGCATCTTGCACGTGTTTTTCTGTGCCAACGACGCACAAACCCGGTTATCCTTTCAGGGCGCTTTTCACAAGAGAAGGTTCTTTCCATATAGTGGTGTTCCGTCTTTAAAGAATTCTCTAGAGGGGGTGGTGCCCAACAGACCCCTTTCTGGTGCAAAGTTCAAAGGGCCGGATTTATTGCCTTGACAGCGGATTTATTAGTGTTCAAGCAGCCTTTTCGGTGGACACTGAGGACTTGTATTGGTTCCAAAACTGAGTAGAGTTAGCACAATGAAGGCATTTTGGATTGCCCTCGAAACTTCAGTTGTTACAAAACATTTTACTCACCGTTGAAATTAGGGCGCTTTTGGCGAGCCTTGGCCGCAGATACGTGTCAACGCATGTGTACGATGGCTCGTCTACGGATGCCAGTGTCCCCAATTCCGGTTAGGACTTTTTTCAGGTGTTTTTCATTATCCCCGACATTTGCTCGAAAACATCAGCTCACTTTCAAAGCCAAGCTGAAAGAGGACGTGGAATTATATTTCCCGAAAACATATTACAGAGCATAATCATGAAGACTCCGTGGCTGCTTGTCTTAATAATTACAGCGGAATTATGAACCAGTAAGAAGAGTACAAAAGAGTTTTGAAGTCCTAATTTCAAGCATAATGTGTACGTCGCCATCAAAGGTAAAATCAGTGCGCAGATTGCACTTGCGCCAATAAAATCTTCTGAGAAATGGCAGTTTCAACAAATTAAGAGGGATCTTATAAGAATACGCATGACGTTCTCACCAGTTCCTCGTTCAGCAGGTAAGCTGGTAATGGTGATACTGGAGACGTGCTCCTAAGCCTAAACGATGCTTTCAAAAGTGCCTTCACAAGGGGTACATCTATTTCATTCTCAGAGTGTGCTTGTTCATCTATGGTCTGCACAGACAAACAATTTTAAACAGAAGAGATTCTTACAGAGATAAACAGAGGTCGGAGAAGCAAGACAAATGCATCTTCCCAAACTCTAGAAAAGCTTTCACAGCAGTGGGCAGCGCAATAAACGGGGACGAAGCGGAGCGGACACAACCCAAGCGCTTGTGTTTGTGTATGTCTCGTCTCGGCTTTCGTCCCATTCATTGCGCTGCCCACTGCTCTCAAAGTTATGTACCAACCGGCTCAAGCTTCAACTATTCTACACATTTACGCTCGTTTAAAACGAAATTTTGTTGTAACGGACACAAACTGCGTTGGATCCGCCATTATACATTCTCGAGACGAAAGTCCGGAAGTTAACCGCTAGTGTTACATGAATAATCTCTCCGCATTTTTTCGCCCAAATAAAGGTACGTTAGGGAGCATCCGCTCACACTGAAACAGCTGAAGGATAAAAAAATACGCAGTAAACTCTTTATGGCTAAGTACAAAAAAGATTTATAAGCGGTCTCTATTTCGAAAAAAAGCTTACTTTTAGAACAAGAAGAGCTGATTCTGGCGGACACTCTTCCTGTGCTGGGAGATTGCTGTCATTATTTGAAGAGGAAGACCGCCGAATTTCGCCTTTGCGTCCCCTCCATTTAAGGCTCCGCCTTGCTTCAGACAAGCGGGCGATGAAGATGCTCTGTCAAAACAGAACGGTGTATTTACCTGAAAGGGCAAGTATAGCTTTGCCACAGGCACTTACCCATTCGTTGTTCCTAGTGAAGCGCGGGCGGGTTCCTGGGTTTGCAGACTCCCATTTCATGGCAGGGTACGCTGCTACGAGGCAGCGTCCAAGGTCGTTGTATTTCCAGCGACGCAGGCCGTCAGAACCGTCGTTGATAAGATTGTGTGGTTGATTGGTTGATAACATTGTTGTTAAGCTACCTGGCTACATTATGAATTTGTATAAATGTCGCAGACTTACTTGAGATAGGCTATGACTTCATGGCGCATTTGCTTGCACAGCGCTTGTGTTTGTCCCCGTCAAAAACTTCTCCGTTAAGGAGGGGTTGCAAGACCGGCGAAAATCTGGGTAGTTGATGTGTCGTGCTCCGTGCGGTTTTTTGGCAATTCTTGCCGTTATATTAAGCACTTTTTACAAAAAATAGACATAGACGGATTGTTCCACAGTCATACTTTTGCCCCATTTTATTTCATCAACAAGAAGCCAGGCACACTTCGATCTCACGTTAGCCGGTTACGTACACAGGCTATTAAGAAATTGATTACAAAGACATAAATGCAAAAACATCACAAGTTTGAAAAAATTGCAGTGAAGCTTAGTAAAACTGATCAAGGATTACAAGCCAAATGCAGGACAGTGATAATACATCAATCCTGTCTCTTTCAGTTCAGCGAAATGTGGGAAGAAAAAGGAATAGAAGCCAGTATTGCGTAGAGTCCTTCAGGAGTGCAATAGGTGTATGCAGGCCACGGGCACAAGAACATTTCAGAACGGATGACTTTCACAATACCGGTTTCTTTTAAGGAGAGACGCATTTACTCTCTCATTGTATTTTACATTGCACATAATCATGCAAACAAAACGACGTCGCTTGTTGTAAGTGACAATTTCCTCGACCCTTGCAAATAAGGGCGTAGAAGAAGAAAAGGGTAATTAAAACGTTCGATAGTTAAATCTTCATGTTTATTAACGCTAATAGATGTGACCAAAAAGCCGATCTCTCCGATTCGGTCTTGCAGGCCCCAACTTCTGCAAACCTATCGTCCAAGAGAATGGTATTTTTTACAGTGCGCTGTGGCTGCGCTTCATGGGAGGAAAGAGGATTTGGCCCACCGTTTCCACACCACAAAGCGAAGGAATGAGTCACCTGATAGTAATTCGCTACCGAATACAGAGTGTTCTTGAGTTAAAGAATTTCTTCATTTCCGGCAGTGGAATTCTTGCTCTCCATCCTTCATGGTCCAGTGATGGCCGCCCAGGACCAACAGTTTTAATTGGTCACGCATGTGAATACAGCATGTGGTGCTTCGAAGTCAGCGCACCGGATCCACAGCACGAACAGTACAGTTGATGATGTTCTGCAATCAACTCTTCCAGATCACTGATTGTATCAGCGCTGACAATCGGTGACAAACAAACTTGAGTGATTTGAGCCACAAGAACGAGAGTTCTCACAAACTTTTGAGACTGTGGTGGCAACAGTGGCCGCAGTATCAGAGGTAAGTGAAGAATAAGAACGAGTGCGGCCCTCGCCGAAGCGATGAGTCGTAAGTCACGCTCAAATGACCTAGGGTAATTGCTTTTTGAGACGGAGGAGTGAAACCTGAACTCCGTTAGAGTGCCATTAAGTTGCTTTCGCGAAAAAAAGCTGTGCTCTTTCACAGCGACGCGAAGAAAAGCGAGTGACTTCTCTCGGAATGATCCCTTCTAGGAGAACATGCATAGGATCATACAAGACTGCTTTAGTTACTCGAAAATGCGGTAACAATGTCAGCACTGATTTGCCATTGATCCCAAACTGCATGGATAATCTCTTTCTTTCTTTTTTATCGCGAGCGCTTCCAATTGATTTTAGCTGAATTTCAATCTCATTTTCATTTCTCAGTGGGCACTGTGAGTGATATTTGTAGTTGGATATCTCCTTTGACAGCACAGAACACGTTCTGAAGGAACGATGCACATTCGGACCGAAACGATTCTTTGAACCCAACGATATTACCTTTGCGGCAAGGGCATCGCCTGTGAAGCATGCGACGAACGCATGAAAGAGTTCTTTGCCACTTGGCTTATGAAACTCAGTGCCATCGGTTGCTAACCGTTTAAGGATACCAACTGGTTCCATCAGAAGTTCACAATTTGCCCCATACGATTTTAAAGAGCGTGCGTTCCCGACAGCCAGCAAATATATTTGGTTTACAATTGAGCGTAGATGTGCAGGCAGATTCAAAATCTAGACGTAAAAAACGGTAAGCTTTCCCTTGCCACCTGGTTTTGCACCTATGGGGTTCGCAATTTCCAAGTCGTCGCAGTAGTAAATGATTAGGGCAATTTACGTTCTTGCGGTGGCTTTTGATTACCGGGTGGGAGGAGAACCATGCTCCGTCTTTGAAGTCATACATAGTGCCGTCTTTTGATGGTTCTAGGGGTCTCTTACAGTGTATGGAGATGTCTGGATGTTTAATAGGTTTTCTAAAAGACGTTCGAGAGGCACAAAGTATTCTTTGCGACCGCAAGAAAGTACCACTTTGCTTGCTGGTACATAAATTCCCATTGTCTATAGTGAAATCTCCTAGCCTGGTAGACAATAACAAATGCGTTTGCAAAAAAAATTTCTTGTTCTGCTAGCAAGCTGCATACGCCCATTTACAAACTGCATTCCACTGCTTTTTTGCTGCATCTATGGCGACCTTCAAGCTCTCTGCAAATATCTCGTAGTCGTGATGAAACTGCCTGGGGTGAAGGCGGATGAATTTATATTGACAGGATCGTCTATAGTGCCGGCAGAGGTCTATTACGGGCAGTCACTGCTTCAATGGCACACAGTTGCGTGTTTTTAGCTTGAGACAGTGCCTCTGCACCTTTGTTACACTGAACAAGGTGTCGGCTGTATACTTTGAACAACCCAAACTTAGATCCAGAAGACCGACAGCAATATTTTAAGAAAGGGTGATTTGTGTTCGAGGATGTAGCTGCTTGATGTCTAACATGGCACTGAGAGCACTGAACATGACTGACCTCGCCCGTACACAATACAGTTTGGTTTGCTTCGTCAAGCACATCGCAGTTTGGGGAATTTGGCTTCTGGGAGAGTTTTCAGGTACATCTTCGAGTACCAGGTCCATAGGTTGTGCAGAAATACCAGCGTCTGCAGTAGTAAAAAAAGCCCACATCAGATGCAACCCCAAAACCGCCATCACAAACTTCACAAATTGAGCCGCTATACGAATCGACTGACGTGACAAAGAAAGCATCTACCAAAACGCGATCTGGGGAAACCAAAACAGTATTTATAATACCTGTTGGTGTTGAAGCCAACAATCGGATTCTCCTAAAACCATTACTTTTTTTATTTTTACAGCACTTTTCAGTATTTGATAATTTTGTATCACTATCACTGCATGCTTCAAACCTATAGGGTTCGTTTCAAGGACACCACTTTTGACCAGTGAAGGTTTCTTACAATGAAGGTTTCAAGCACCACGATATTTTGGGGGGCTTCTGACTGCCTAGTTTGTTTAGTCGCAGTCATGGCTGATCGCATGGATGTCGCATGCAAAATAGCCGGTCTGTTCCAAGCGCAATAGCTTTTGCTTAAAAAGCTCGCTTAAAGCCCCTGTTTTAATAAATTTAAGCCATCTTCGAATAGACTTGACTCTTATTACGATTATGAAGCAATACTCATTCAAAAATATGATGAAGTGCAGATATATAGGAACTTGCCATGAGCAGACGTGGTGGTTGCTCGCCGGCCATCCTCACTCGCTGCGGCCTCCTGATTCTGTTGGTGCCGTTGTGCAGATGGTGTGCAGGCAGGTCTGAGAACAAAAACAATTATTACTGGCACCTTGTGAAGAGTTGTATTGAAAGTGCGTAAATTTTTGTGTCCCATGGCTGTGTTTCGAATTGCCCCCTGCCAATTCCACTCCCTCCGCGACAGATACCAATCTTTTCGGAGCTACCAGGTGTACGACGCAACTCAAAATTTTCACGAAATCATTAATTTCTCGCAGTTACCATCACCACCAACACCAAACCCCCCGCAAAAGCGCTAATCCACTACTTCCAAGTTTAAAACTATTTTGCCCCACAAGGGGAAAAATTTGCAAAACGGTGAAATTCTTGGAACCTTTGGGAATTGTTGGGTGATTTTAATCGCCAAAGTATGTTTTGGTGTCGCGGCACCAGTATTTTTTTCGGCTGTGCCAGATTTTTGGAAAAGCCGATTTGGGAAAATTCATAAAAAAGCATAACTTTTGTTTGGGTTTCTACAATTTGCGAAAATTCGCTTGCGAAAGTGCAGAAAAAAGGCACAATTTTACGTGCCTAAGCGGCCGTTCGTAGAAGGCACAATTTTTTTGCGCCTCGTAAGGGGCACGCGACAGCGAAAGCGGCATACAAATTTTGGGGGAAACCCAAAAAGGGGTGCTGTCCTCCTCATATTATTTAGGCCCCCTTGTAAAAGGGGTTTTATTGAAAATGGCCCCGTTTTGTTTTTGAAATTTTTTCTGATGGCGGGGACTTGTTAATAAAATTTCCCCCCCCTTTTCGCGCGCCGGGGTCCCATTTTAAGGGCTGCCAGTGTGCGACCCCCAGGCAAAAAAGCGCTCCCTGGAATTCTCGCGAAAACCCCCACCAAGACCCCGCCCGCAAAAACGGGAACCCAAAGGACGTGGGGCTTTGGCTGCCCGCAAAGCCCAAATAGGTTAAGAAAGAGACCTTTCCCGGGAACGGGGAAGGGATGCCGTACCCAAAGGGAGGTTTTCGGGCAAGAAATTCCGTCCCCGAGCGGGAACGGCCCAGGAAACGGCTTCGGAAAATGCATAGACTCGGGGGGCGTCTCAAAAAGCATTTAGGGCGAGTCACCCCCAAAGGGGGCCGAAAGCGGCCCTTTTAAAGGAACTTTTTCTAAGGACGTTACGTTCCCGGAACAATTAGGGGCGAACTTTTCCCAAGGCCGGGGGTTTTTCCCCGATGATTCCCCTCAAGGGGGTTTCGGACACCCCATCATTTTTACCCCGTAATATGAAAAATGTTGGATTTTTTTTCATCTTTTGCGGTTGCGATGGCGGGGAGCGGAAAAAATTTTTGCCCCCTCCCCCCAGGTAAGGCCCCGGTTCACCCCGAAAACGGGCCCCAAAGGGCGAAAAGCGCCGAAAACCGGTGAACAAGAGGGAACGGGGTTTTGGTTCGGGACGACGCCCCCAAGTTCCCCTTTTTTGGCAAGGCCCGGTCACCGGGAAAGGCCAGGCCCCGCCTAGGGAAGGGCCCTTTCCCGAAAAAAAAGTTTGGCAAGGGGGGGAAAAAGGGCTATCCGGAAACCCTTAAAAAGCCGGGGGTCTGAAAAATCCAAAACTAAATGGAAATTTAAAGGGGAAAATTTTGCTTACCTTGGGAAAAATAAGGGGGAAACCCCTGAAGGCAGGGGATTTTCCCCAATTAGGCCCCACCCTTCCCGGGAATGTGGAATTTTTTTTCCGCCGTTTTGCGAGGAAAAGGGGAGCAACCATTTTTTGCCCCCTTTCCCCCCGGGCCCCCAAACCCGGGGTTTAACGAAAAGGGACCAGGGCCAAAAACCCCCACCGGGGAACCCCAAAGGGGAAACATTCCGCACAGCGAAAACCCTTTCCCCGTCAATTTCCCGGCACCCCACGAACCCAAAAAAGGGGTTTCCCCACAAAAAGGCCCAGCGGGTTTTGGTTTTCCCGCCAAAAACCAAAACGAAAAAGGAAATGGAATTTTGCTTAAAAAGAAACCCAAGGCCACAGGAGGGGGGGGCCCACTGGCCCCTCCCGGGGGGAAAATGGATTTGGGGGTATACGGGAACCCCGGGGGGAAAGGCTTGATTCCCCGGGGGGCCCCGGGGTTTTCCTTAAGCATTATTTTTCCCCCATTTAAAACCCCCATAAGGAAAAAATTTGGGATTCCCCACGAAAAAGGGGGAAAAGGGGGGTTTTTTCCCGCCAAAAAACCCGGGGGAAAGGAAACCCCAAAGCTTTTGTGTAAAAAAAAGGGGGAACCCCAAAAGGAAAATTTCCCCACGTCCGGGCTCCCTTCCCCTATTTTCGGGGTAAAAATTTAGGGGGGGTTGAGGCGGGGCCCGGGGTTTTCCAAGCTTTTTTTCCCTTTTTAAACTGAACTTTAACCCGAAAAGGGGAAAAAGGGGGGTTTTCTTTTTATTTTTTCCCCTTATGGAAAGGAAAAAACGCGAACCAATGGGGAAAAAAGGTTTGAGTAAACCCCTTTTACCTTATTTTAAAGGGATGAGGGCCGTTTGGGCTTCCCCCCCCCAGAAATTTTCCCGGGGTGGAACAACTGGCCCTATGTACAATCTCTTGCTTTCCATTTTTCCTTTCGGGAACATTTCCCCCTGGCGGGAAGGGGAAGTCCTTTTACTTACAAAGGGCCAGGAAAGGGTTTGGGTTGCCCCCAAAAAATTTTTGGGGGGGGGCCGCCAGAATTTTGTTATCTTTTTACATTTTCCCCCCGGGAACCCCTTTTCCCTCAAATAAACCCGGTAAATATTGGAAAGACCCCCCGGGCCCCGGAACCCCCTTGTCAGTTCGGAAAAAAGGGCCCAACCCTTTAATCCAAATTTCATTGCAAGGATTTAGCTCCCGCGTTCTTGAATTCCTGATGTCAGCATTCATACGTTATCTCTTTTATTTGGTTTCCGGCTTGGAAAGAAAGGGGTAGTGGCAATGCATGTAACGCTATCCTTTTCTCACTCTCTCTCTCTCTCTCTCTCTCTCTCTCTCTCTCTCAATTTTCCCCCAATTTACCCCTCCCTCTTAATCAAGATTTTTGCCTGTAGCTCCTTCTCTCTATTTCTCGATACGGCCAACTTCCTTCCAATTTGTTCTGAGAAAATTCAAAATCACACAAAAGTGCCCAATACAGGAAAGCTCACACACGCATATAAAAATAATCTGATAGGGCCCAGGACATGCGTACCCCGAGAAGTTTCGTCCATCACTTGTGTCGCCCGTTTCTTCATTCGTATTTCCTCAACTGTTTACTCCATATTTAGGCACCTCAATCACTCCCCCCGCCTCTTAAAAGTGATTGCCTTTTGTATATGTTTACAATCTGCGGCTTTCTTCGGCGGTTCTATGTGCCTGTGTGTAAACCAATCTTTGAAACTTTTCACCCTTCAGCCAATTTAAGCGCCTTCAATTATATGCACCGGCTTTTGCTCTTCACCGCCGCGATCTGCTACTAGAATTGGACCATGATGAAACGTTGTTGCGACATCGAAGGCCGATGCATAGGAAGTTTAAAGTCAGAAACAACTGCCGGCCTTATAGGCGAAAACCTTATGTGGCATCAAACGTGAAAAGTGGTCGCTTTCGTCTTTACCGAACGCGAAAAGTAAGTGCTGTTGAGGTCGTCAGCGGCGGCTGCGGCGGCGTTAACACCAGTGGAATCAAAATAGCCGTCACTTTGGTGCACTAAATAAACTTTATGCCACAGCAAATGCGACCTGCGTGCGCTCTTCCGGTTAGAGGTGGCCTCGGTCCAAAGTACGTCTAGCTGGGGAGATGGGGCTCCGTGCAACAACGTAGTCTGGGCGGCTGGGGCCGCGCAGGTCAGCAGCAACATCTAGTGCGTGAATGTAATGTTAGAGAGCGGTGAGAAGGCTGGGGAGTGTGTACTTGCAACTTTCTTGTGAAACAGTGTGCCTAATTGTGGGATGTGTTGGCTTGAGCGGTGTATGGTGCGGGAGACACAAAGCAAAGAGAAAACAAAAGCACTTTTGTGTTTGTATGGTATTTGAAGCCCGATCTCCAGGGCTGGAGCCATGTCAGTTACCATTCCGGCACCCTGAGAGACGGATTACACGAGTTAGTCTGACGTACGCCGTTTCAGGAATATGTGTCGAGACACAATGAATGACAAATAATTATACATAAGTACATGTAATAAAATTTTTACTAATATTGGAATAGAGATATATGACACAATCACTAAGGAGGTATTACGGTGAATTAATATGAATTTAAGTTGACGTTTGCTTGACATGTTGTAAAGAGTGCGTGCAAATGATAATGCAGAAGCAGATCCCCTACTGAAAAGCGTATGAATGCGATTCATAAAGATTGTGATTATGAACGGGGGTTCCGATCGGTTAACGTAATAATGAAAGAGTTACTACGTATCATTGTAGGATTAAAGTTGATAAGATTTGTTTCGGGGATATTGGGGTAGATTACACTGATCTAGCCTCCAAATGCAAGACTGGTACAAGTATTAGAGATTTTCTTTTCTGACACCAAAATAGGCTACACTTCTCTGCGTCTCTGCAGCCGTTACCAAATCATTTTTTTTCTCACGGTTAGTGGTGTCTGTCTCTTTTTGCCTTTTATTCATAATGTGGGCGTTCTTTATTTTAGCTCCTTCTCTGTTCTTCGCATATGGAATTGCTCGGCTTGTATGGGGTTTTTCGTCACTCCGTCGTTACGCTTCCCTTGTAGATGTCCCTAACGGTTTCACCTGCCTATGTTAGGCTCCCACTCGCTGTATTCCCTACATGAGCGTCTGTTTTTGCGTGGAAATCTATTATTTCGATCATGTAGAATTGCTCGCTTGGTTGCATTATTCTGTGCTCTGCCGTCTGAGGATTGAAAATTCTCACAGTTTCTTTACGGCAGTGGAGCCTGGGCTATCAAGACGGTGACAAGATGCCGTCACCTGATCGGTTAGCTACAATGGGCCATCCAGCGTTTTCCGTTCGGCTAATATGAAAGGTTGACCAAAAACGCGATACTTTTCGTCACATTACAAGGGCTTGAGAAACATTCTCACAAATATTTCAGCCATGTTGTTGCTTGAGCCCGCGCTTTGGCACTGTTGATAAGAAAAATCTACATCTGACACAACAGGAACTTCCCAGGCTTACACGCCACACAGTATACGAGTATGCTGGATGTCACCAGCGAAACCCAGCATCTATACAGTTATTCTCATTTTTTAGGGATTTGGGAATATGCTAATTACATTTTGCGGGTAATTAATAATACATCCACCATTTCTTAAAACCGCGAAGGTTTTCACCTAGGTTGTAGTCATTCTCTTCACCTTCTATATATTGGTCTATGTGATTTCTTACCAGGAGACAAAAAATCTGAATCGCTCCATGTACCATGTTCTTGTTGCATGAATATTCCATGTTCTTTTTTCTGTTCCGAAGAGCAGGTATAGAAGCATGTCTGGTGTGCCGGCACCATTTTGCTACGAGGCCACTCCAGGTAAATTACAGATCGAACCACTTACGATACCAAACGTTTGAAGGACTGCGACAGCAGGCTCTTATCTTGCAGTCCTTGCAATTCTCATTTAAAATAAAATAATATGGATCCTATAGTGCGGTTTTGGGACTTCACGCATAAATCGCAGTTTTACACAAGTTAAAGTACGGGTACGATAATTGTTTGATACACTGGCTGTTCCAAGGAGAAGCTCAATATTTATATAGAAACATACGTTATCGAAATAACATGTGTGGCATAAATATTCCCACAGCTACTATCATATCTTCCCTCCTGTTTTATTACTTTTCAAGATCTAAATCCCATTTCGGAGTACGCTCACGACAATCTTTCAATAAGGCGCATCTATGACCCGATGGCTAGTGAAGTAGGAACCACAAAGGGAATAATAATAGTTTAGTACACTGTAAACGCAAACTAGCCGGAAATTTAGTTTAAGTAAGTAATGTGCCCTGAAAAGTACTTATAGCAAAAAATGTACTCCCTAGGCATGGTCTAAAAAAGTGGACGAACCTCCATGGTAGTACCGTTGCCCATCCGTGTAGCAAAAGGGAGGATTTAGAACAACTTAACACCAATTGTGAGATGGCGTTCGGTTCCTTGTATACAACCACGTCCACAATAAACACCCCATCTGGGGTAATCATCTCAAGCGGGCGGTCGCCATGTTAGTCTTGTTGTTTCCGTGTTTCCTAATGCTAATTAGAACGAGAAAGCAGGACGTGACGGTTGCATGCAGCTACAAAACCGATACCGTACGTATACCCGTATAGATGCTTCAGCCAGCGCGATCAGAAGCAGACAGCGCGGCCGTGTTGTTTCAATCCGTTTATTTTGGCGGTAGGTGTTGTCAAACTCTGCTGCTAACAAAGAGACAGTTCTCGCCGTTGCAAAGAATTGCAATATTCATCTGCTTCGCTTGCTTGCGCATATATAGACAATTTAAATTCTCGTGCCAGCGCGCCAACGCACCCGACTACAGCGACGCAACTTGCCCTGGCGGCACGACTTGCTGCCCGGATGTAAACAACCTCCGTGCTATCGCGGCCAGCGCGGCCTGTGACTTGGTGCGGCCGGAGCTTCAAGCGCCTCGCCTTGGGCCATCATTTTTTCTTATTTGAGAAGGACTAGTAGTGCCATTTTGTGGAAAGATTTTTATGTGCCCCTGTCACACGAGAAACGGCCCCTAACAGCATTTGGATACGGCGACAGCTGCGGACAGCTCGCTGGTAAGTGGTCTGTCATCAGTCGATGCGTTTGTCAAACGTTTGGATAGGGTTAACTGCGAAGTACCCGTGCCGCTCACAGCACGTACACGCACGGGCAAAGAAAAAAGCGCACACTCGTTTTATTGTACTTGTTTGTGGCTTTTGGGGCATGCCTTCGCATTCTTTTGTAGGCCGGTTTGTAACAGGGCATTCGAGATGAAATTGTTTGTTGCGCGCGGCGTCGTTTCAAAGCAACGTGACGGTTACGCAGGTAGCCGAATCGCCTGCGACAGCGGTGCATCGTAGGGCCCGGTCGGTGAATATTGTGTGTCTCTCATATGCATCGAACTGCTCGTGTTCTTTTTAGTTAACTGCTATACTTTGTAATATCTATTTGTTAACGCTCCTGATGGCTTGCCTGTCCAAATATGTCTTTGTGTTGTTTTCATTGAAGGCTCTGACTCATTCTTAGCGCTCTGGTCGCCGAAAGCCGCAGATCAGACGGCCACCCCCTTCGAAAACTGCGCCCTGTGGATTCGGTGGGGTTGTTTGCTCGCTTGAGTCGACTCTTCACATCTAACAGCGCACCCTATTAAGGAAACAGTGACATGCGTAAAAGATGCTAAATGCCCATCGAATGATTAAATGCACATAGTGTGGACCACAACGGCGGCGTGGTTCGAAACCGAAATGTTTTTTATTCCCTTTCGGATGATAATGAGGGGTCTGTATACAATCGGGGCCCGTCAGTCGCCAGCTAAGCCCCCGTAATTAAAAACACAAATTCATGCCCTTATGGAAGAGAACCGACTTTGCCGTAGCATGACACAAGTCTGCCGGGCATAAAAAAGGGTATCATTTTTAGAGAACAACATCACACACACTCTTCTTTTGTTGGTAATAACTTTGTCATAATCAATAGTAAGACCATACACAAAAATTACTCGATTCATCTGACACTTGATTTTGACACGGAGCTTGCAGCTCCAAAAAGTGCACTGTGGTTTTGCGTGACGGAAACTTATACAATCACGGTAAATTAACTAAGGCAGGTGTGTGTGGCATGCAGCGTTGGTAAGTTTGCGAGAATAGCGTTTCCATTTCAGCTGTTTTTTTTGTTGTCATGCATCACAAGTAATTTAGTGCCATGAACGAGGTTTACGTTAGCTAACAAGGCTGTAGTAACGGTTGCGGCTACAAATGACCTTATGCACCAATCATGCTTGTCAGCTCGGTGACACAGAATATTAAGGTGTCAGAATACGGATGACTGATTCGCCTAGTTTATCACTACTGTTAAAAAAGAAAGTGTTTTCTGACCCAGTGAAGGACTCTTCCTGTATGACTAGCTGTGTGTATGACAATGACCATACTTGATGAGACATGCCTCGTAACAAATTAGCTTTGGATGTAACACCAGGAGGGAAATAGGTGGAGGTATCTGCAAGTATAATGAAACAGTGGGTGCTGTCCGGCATGAATCATATTTGCTGACACGATTTTCTTCTGCAGATCCTGATACATGATCGAGTTGAATTACTTCATAGATCTTAAGGCAGGATAGGCTGTGCTGTACAAGGCAAGGCCGGCATTCGGAAACCAAGTTGGCCCCTCCCAGCAGAAGTGAGTATTGCCACGGCTTGCAACAGCCGTCCAGCTCGCAAAAAAGCTGCACTTTTTCTATGTAAGTGAGTAATCCACTGGTAGGAGAGAGGCAGTGTAAGGGTTTTGCATCTTTTAACTGTGTGCCCACTCACTTGAATAGATGCAAGCTTGCATCTTAAAGCAAGAAACAGCATTTAACAAAATCATGCAATACCAAAGTGTTTTTCAGTCAAAAACAAACCAATCTATCAACCTTCAGAGACTTGCATTTTATCTTCACTGTCATTAAAGTTGTGCTCGAGTATATTGTGCGGGAGTAATATCTTTTTTATTGCTGCAAAAGCCACGACGGTTAATGTACTGGCACTTGGTTTGTGAAGCCTTTGCATTCCTAATTTAGGCACTGGAATTCGCAGGGACCTGGCCTTACAATTTTATTACTGTACCGAATTATTAAGTTCATTTACCCCATAGTGTCTGTTTTGAATTTTACGGTGTGGGGATTTTTTTTCTTTTTGCTTTTTCAGGAAGATGTTCCTCGACTCCCTGCCTGCATCCCGTGAACGGGAAGTTAGCTCCACATCAATGGCCAGCGTGTCTTGACTGCATATCTTAACTGGAGGACTGTGTAGTCTGTCTGCATCGTTCTGGGTTTTCAACATTCAATATCCCAAGAAGGCACACACGAGCTCTAACGTTTGTGTAACATGCCTTTTTGGACTTTGCAGCACCCAAACCACGTGTGAAGGATTAGAACTAATTAACTTTTATCGCATCAATATCGCTCACTAATATTTGTTTTCAATCCTGTAATCATTGGATAGTATTTCAAACAGAATCCGTATTATATTTCTGACTTTTTCTTTTTTTCTTTTTTTACTGAAAAGGGGGTATTTGATGGCCGTTCTGTATGCTGATAATACAGCTATCTTTCAGTGAACAATAATATAACAAATTAATTTAACTTGGAAACAATTATCTAAATAATATTGGCAACTGGTGCGAAAATGAATTCAACTAAAAATTATCCGAAAACACGAATTTCATAGGCTTTTTGTTCTCACTCTAAAGAAGCTGTCGCGATACCACCCATTCTGTTCTATATCATTGCAATTAACCTGTCAGACTCGGTCCCTTTCTTGGCGCATTTGTGTCTTTATCAAACGCACTTGTATTTTCCGCAGCATATTTTTCGTTCTTTATATTACTCATTTATCCTAGCCATCTCACGCAGTCTGTCTCCTACATCATTTATCTCTTGGGCCTTTACCACTTACAAAATGCTGTTACCTTTCAATATCAATTGCTGCACAGTTCTCGCTCGTTTCACCACAAATTGAAAAATTGTTTTGTTGTGTAAACCACTCTCAAACCAATTTTTCTTCACTTTGTGTCCTTAGTACTGATGCGTACTGATAAGTTCTGATAAATACTGAGCGCGTTCTCGATCCTCTAGTATTATCTAATGATTTCACTTACCATGCGGTTGTTGTTTTGGCCTATCTGTTTTTCAAGTATTTCCAGTTCTTGTATATTATTGTTTCTACAATTTGTTCAACTAGCACAACAGCTTCTCGCTCATTTCATCTACCTACTGAATTTTTTTGTTGTAAACCACTGCAAACCATTTTTTACTGATATGCGTACTGATTGTTCTGATAACTACTGACGCGTTCTCGATTCGCTAGTATTCTATAATGATTTCACTTACCATGCGGTTGTGTTTGTGCCTATCTTGTTTTTCGCGTGTTTCCAGTTCTTGTAGAAACATTGTTTCTACGGTTTGTTCAACTATCATCGTATTGCTGTCTTCAGTTCCTAACTCGCGTGTTATTTAGCAATGTACCATTTGTGATTTCCAATATGAGGTCGCCATAAGTATTTATTTCAGAACCTCCTTGTGTACACCATGTACCATGTAAAGTTGTCTGCGAAAGTTCGTTTGAAATAAACCTGAAATCGAGAAAAACCGTGTCAAATCAGTACTCCCGCAGGGAACTAGAAATTCTCCCTTGTGGCCTTGAAAACCTCCTTTCAGAAGGCCTACAAAACTCCCCAAGCTTTCGTCAAACTCCATTCAAAAGAATAAATGCTTCCCTTGAACCTCCTAAAAACGTCCCTAAACTAACATAAGTACTTCCAAAGGGAGCCATAATAGGCTCCTTTTCAACCGCCTGAAAATTCCATAAACATCACTTAAAACGCCCTTCAGGAAGTAAAGAATACTCCATTTTGACCTCTTTAAATTCTCCCGAACATTTCTTAACACTCCCTAAATACCTCCTTTCTCTCACCTAAAAACGCCCTGTTTTGAGGAGGTAAACAAAACCTCCCTGTTCCATGTAGTAAAAAACTCCTACAAGGAGGACCACTACAGGACAGGCGAAAAAGGAACCTCTAGGGAGTATATGGGAATAAAAAAAAGTTTAGAGTGTAGGTTCTCGGGCACACTGCGATACGCGGAAATTCGCGAGCCGAGCAACTTGCTGCAGCAGCTCACACACATTGTGTGTGTAGCATCATTCCTTTCCTTCAGATGATGTGAAGCTTTAGCACAAACAGATAAGGACTCACTGTGAAAACTCGACTAACAGATAAATACCACTCATCTCTCATGTACCATGTGGACCGGTCCGTTGTTTATCCATGTGCGTCTTATCTTGGTTGTTCCATTGACACACAATTACGTCTCCTCCGTCTAGATGTCGCCTACACCGTGAAATTTCTATACCGAATTCATTTCGCTGACGACACCTGCTGCACTTGGGGACACCCATCTTAAGACGTGCGTCCCGTACAACTCGAATCCCTCCTTTATGCGACCGAGCGAAAGGATTTGAGTGATAAGCTGAGCCCGTTATAAGGGACACCCCTATCTTTGTGAAAGCTACTAGGGCCGTGGGACGATCTACAACTTCGGGACAAAGCATTCCGTCGCTTAAGATATTTCTTTCAAGGAACGCAGATATGCAACATTGCTTGCTGCACGTATGCTCTCCTTCACAATTGTAACAACACTGATCCGACTTATGCATTTTTCTTTATGCACACGAATATTTGTATATATATTTCATTAGGCCAATTTTGTTCGTTTTGTATATCGATGCATATACTTTTACTACATGACGCTACTTTATTTGCAGGTGCATACAAACTATGGCCTCAATGCTCTAGGTGCTTGTGTGCATTGTACACAGCATTATTTTCCCTCAGCGCGCGTTGGATGTTTCAATGCTGGCCAGTAATGTGATTTAAAAAGGCCGTCACAATACCTTTTTATAGCTCTGATGCTCGGAGTAGGCAGCTCTTTTTTTGGACCTAACCTCTCCAATAACGCCATATTACTCTCTCCTCTCCCTCCCCCCTCCCCCCCCCCCTCTCCTCTCTCTCTCTCTCTCTCTCTCTCTCTCTCTCTCTCTCTCTCTCTCTCTCTCGAGTGCTCTATCCACACCCAGTCAAAACTTCATTGGCCCCACCGCAGCAGTCAAGTTGCTAAAATCGTGCATACGCTGCAGAAGTTAAACTTGCAAGGCATACCTGGTTGCTTCCGTGTTAGTTTGCACATTGGCTGGCTTGGTTAGGCGTCTTGCTCGTTCAGAATTAAATTTCGCCGATTCAAACAATATAATTACATTTGATATCGCATAGTTTCTTTACGCTCTCGTACTCCCTTACATCGCGGAACAGAGTGCGGTACGCTCAGTTGTTTGATTCGAATTTGTAGCTGGACCACGTGGGATAACCCATTTGCAATTGCCTGGGATATGCAAATGCATCCATTGAAAATCTGCGTAGTTCAATGCTACTCCAGTGGTTTGCTTGGCATGGGGAGGTAGTTGTTCTCTTCCTGCAAGCTCGTGGAGTTCTAAGATGTCAGTGCTTTATTTGGGAAGTGGCGGGATTTGTAACGTCTTTGAAGGGTTATGTCTTCTTTATAGTGCAAATGCCGCTCTTAAAGGCCCCATGTTCAGAAATGGACACTTTTTCATACTTACATGACTTTTGCCCCGGTTTCGATTCGACGTAAATTTTAAATGAATTTCGGAGCTCTTTTGGGTGTGCTGAAATTACCTGAAGTGTCGCCTTAGAAATTTCTTTTTTAAACCGTTACAGCAAGCTTCTGTCAGCCCATGATCACTTTGATATCTTGATGGGTTTGTGGTGTTTAGCCAGCGCAACCGCTTCCTCTTCAGCCAGCTGAGTTAGTGCCTCCGCACGTTTTCGTTGCGACCATTGTAGCTGACCACGCCAAGTCTATGCAGTCGTTTGATGACTGAGTTTACGTATTCAACCCCGTCATGTATTTGGGTCGGTAGTTGTTTTTTGGCATGATAGTTGCTGCACTCTGGCTTCTCTGGCCCCTTCTGTTAGAGAAGGAGTACATATTTCGTGTGATATTTTTCATTACGCTATGTGTCCATAAATCGAGGAGTACGCGTGTTCTTTCGAAACGCAGGCCCTGCAAGTTGGGTAAGCCCGTTCTTGTAGGTTTTATGCACTTATGGGGGCTTCTCTGTGGATTTCGACTATTTTATCCCACCTATTGTGCACTCCTGGTTCCAGGAGGTATGGGCTCGAGGTCCTGGCTAATATTCCTTGTGTCTTTCTGTATGTGCGACAGACTAAGGTGTATAATCGATATCTTGCTGCTATTTTAGGCAAATGTTAAGTGTGTTTTACGCTAATACATTTATTATCCGCGCTATACCCGTTCTAACTTTATGCCCTTCGTTCGGCCAGGATTTTCGGTTGTTATACTTTTGACCTGGTGTGGGACGTAGGCAATGGTATATTGTGATTTCTGAAGGGCGACGGATCCCACCCCGTCTTTTGGACGGCCAAATTCAATCAAAGAATGATGAATCTACCCGCGTCAGTGAAAGCTCGTTCAGGTCTACAATACACTATATCTGCCAACGAGAGTACTGTTTGGACGACAAAGGACTCAACCGTCACAGAGCAGGTTGATATAGAGAAAGTAGTAAGACACAAAAAACGAAACCTAATAATTGTGGTCTTCCCCTAGCCTCGGAAGACTGTTCTTTGTCTGAATAATAAAGCACCATGCTGGCAGCGACGAGCACATAATTTGCATGGAGAAGCCACAAGAATTACGTGCGAAAAAATTACACCATCTCCCCGAAGGGAACTATGTGATGATGCAAAGCATGGGGGTTCCGTGCAGGTTCCACACAGAAGCAGAACTGGCGCAGGCGGTGTCTCGGAGCAGACTGAACGCCGCGCAGCGCGCGCAGCTTCATTTGTACAGCTGGAGGAGAGGAAAATGGCGGAGAGACACGCATGCGCAGTGGGGGTGTGGACAGAGCAACAACAAGGGAGGGACATAGCCCCGACCATGAGATGGCTCCTGGAGCTACAATGTCGACGGTGCCTTCCTGGGCCGGCACGACACGAGCAGGCTTCCCCTTTAAGGGTGGGCCCTTTCCGGTGCTACAGACCCGGGGCCCGAGACGAGCCGAGCGGCGAGGAAGAGAGCGGCGTTATCACATCTGGTTAGGGCTCCTGGAGCGACAGTGTTGCCGGTGTCTTCCTGAGCCCGGCACCAAAGGGGGGACTAAGGGGCCCGGAGCGGGGCCTGGAGGAGGGAGGGAGCGGCGCTATCACATACTGGTTAGGGCTCCTGGAGCGACAGTGTTGCCGGTGTCTTCCTGAGCCGGTGCGCGAAAAGCCGAGCTGCGAGGAGGAGAACGGCGTTATCACAGCTGGCGTGGAGAGGGGGACAGCGAGGAGAGGTGCGGACGCCGGACGCGGAGGGACGACGGAGCGTTGACTAAGATATGCTTTGCATCTAAAACAGTTCGACGCAACACCACGACATCCGTCAGTGATATCTACTCCGGCCGGCCAATCAGTAAGCAGCGGCGTCTCACGAAGACACCAGCCTAAGAGAAGAACAAAATCAGAGAAGCGACACCTTTTTCCGACACAGGAATGAGTGAGACAAGCTCCAAATATGGCTGAAAAACGCATGGCATTTGAACGTCTGCCGCGACGCGGCGGGCGATCATCCACTTTGTAGGCCTGGGGTAGAGATTGCGACCATTAAAAGCCGTCCTTCGAGGCTTATCTTGGGCATTTTACAGCTGAAAACATGGTAGAGGCCGGTATGGGGACTATTGAGGCATCGAGAATGCCTATCCAATGATAACGTCAGAGGTCAAGCATGCTGTTTTACAGAACCCAAACTGAAACCTGTTCGTATGCTAATCTTGGACATCGTCCAATCACGGTGCACCTCCTACTGACGTCACAGCCTTTAGTTGGTGCGGCCGCCGCAGACCGCGCATGGTAGTTTTTCTTTTTTCAGGCTTTATAAGTAATTACTGACTTATCAACCAGATAAACGATGAAAAGTGTGTTAATTTGAGCAAGTCTACGCAGCGCAAGCAAAAGCAAGAGTTTGACAAATTCACTTCAGTGTTCCTTTAAAGATATTCTACGGTTTCGGTCGGTCATTTCTCTCAGTACTTGCCACTCCTTGTCTACTAATGTATCCCTGTTCTAGCATGGCCTTACGCTTCAAGTAGTAAACCCGTTTCCCGTGTTCACTTCATTTCTTCAAAATGCCTCGACGCCGCGTCCAAAATCAATTTCCAAGGGGGAAAAAGGCTGAGCCTGCAGTAAGCAATGAGCACGCCGCCCCTGGCTTCCGTAATGCGGCCGTTCGTCTTGCCTGGCAAGGCCTGGTGCGTAGCATCGCTCGGGGGAGACCGTGTACACAGCCAGCCAGTTCCCTACTGCGAGAAACAAAATGACGAAAAGGAACAGCAGATGAGGGGGGACGGGAGATAAACGTAAATGTCTTGGGATATAGGTGAAAGAGGGCTGAGATGCATTAAGGTGTCCTGCGTACCACACATCATGCATATAATCTCGCGGTGACCTGCTCGTGCAGCACGGGTTTGCTGCTACTGCATCCTCCCTTAGCGGGGGAGCGCATCTCGGGGGAGATGAGGGCCTTGGCTTCCTATGCGCAACGGGAAAAAGGAACATAAGGATGGATATGGAAGAAGCTATTTTGGGCTTCCTATGGCTCACCATCGTGTGAGCGCTAAGAAAGTGGCTTCGCGGGGAGTAAAATAACACACGCAGTAGAAGTGGTGACGAAACTGAGCGGCTGGCACTAAGGTTGGGGAACGTGTTTCCTGGGCGAGAAACTCCTGTTCCTCGTCGGTGTTGTCATCTTTGCTTCTTCTTCAAAGGCACGGTGTCACAGCTTGCGGCCGCCATGCGAAAGGTTGTGGTGGGATGAGAAGTGGAGAGAAGGAGAGAAGAAAATGGATGTTAGTCTTGGGGTGCTGGGGAGTAGATGGTGAAACGGCCACCGTAACTGTTTTCGGTGCCGTAATGTACCTTCCCCGAAGCCTGGGTGGAGAGACGGAAGCAACAACATGGGGGCAGACTTCTCTTGATGCTTCGCAGTAATATAGGGTGGGATATTCAGCCTTTTTCACACTCAAAATTAAAGAAAGAGCTCTGAGGGTTTGGGTGAAGAAGACGCCAGTAAACATCTAGAGGCTAGGCAAACAACTATCTCGCTGCTTCTGGGCCAGCTGACACTCCGTGGGAGATAATGCAAGTTGCGCATATGAGAAAAAGAAATAGGTGGCAGAGCTTCCCCAACTTTTTGTTGAATGAATAAATCTTAGTGCTGCTCTGCATTAGAAGTTATACGCAGCTTTTTGTTGGCATTTACTACTTGGCATGATACGCAAAATACGGCTCCCGGGCGCTCGCAAGAAAGAAACAGCGTACAGTACGCGTGAAAGTCCGAGCGGCTCTTAAATAAAGGATACACGCAATTAAACCCCATTTTAAATGCAATTTAAACGTTATATTTGCCTAATTTTAGGAGGAAAGAAAGTTATTACTCACAAGGTAACACATGTTACAAGGTATTTATTTAAAGAATGTCTAAGGTTATTACACCCGATTCAGTTCGCATTTATTGAGCGTGTATTATGCGCGTTGGCACTGATTACGACTGGCTAAACGTATCCGAATCAATGCTCGCTGTTATCGCCTGTCACCGAGTAGTGGTTTTTACTTGAAATTATATGTTGCCTTGCATTCTATAGTATTTCTGTCAGCCTAAATATTGGCTGGTACACGTTTGGGTATAGATAATATTTGGTAACAGTGTACGAGCACGGCCGCTCGATGAGAACTAGTTTCCAACGAGCGGCCGTGGCATGTGTGACGTTTCCGGCAAAATGCAGTTTAGTCTGGTCAAAACCAAACCAACAGTGAAGCTGGAACCATTATCTAACTGCTCTGTTTAGAAAACGCAACTGCAGCATGGTTAGGTTACGGCTCTAACATTTATGAACACCAGCAATTGTAAGACAGAACGATACCGTTTCTCATTGACACTAGATTAGGTGCGAAGCTCTGATACTTAGCATGCACGTCTTGAAAGGGAATCAAAGACATGATAATCGATATATGACACCACCTCATGTACACTCCCAACTAAAAAGATGAGGCTACACTCATGTAGTCTCCTCTTTTTCTTTCTGTACCTCCGTCCATCCTTTCGGCCATCCGTCCGTACGTTCGTCCCTCCGTCCGTGTACGTGCGTGTCTGTGTATGCATGCGTTGTTTGTGTGTGGGTGTGCGGGTGTGTTTGTGTGTGCGTGTACGTGTGTGTGCTTCAGCGCCGGAGTTCTTGCGTTCGTGTGTGCGTGTGTGTGCTTGCGCGTTCGTGCATGTGTGTGCGTGTGTTCATTCGTGTGGGCCTTTTGTGTCTGTGTGTGAGTGTTCGCGTCTGGGCGTGTCCGCTGTTAATATCAGCCTCCAGCGATGAATGTGCACATCATAAAAGCTCGCCCACCAGGTTTCAGCTGTAGCGTTCTTCTAGAACCACGAACTATGTCACGTATGTTGAAATGTTCGCCAGTCATTTGAGCAATTAATTGATCTAAGCTTCTCTCAGTCCCGAGGGATTGGCAGAACATGTGAACAAAAAAAGGAGGCGGCGCGCCGAGTAAATGATCACAGCAGGAACATTGTTAAAAACCACCGGACACGTTGCATTTATTCCGCTTCAGTGTAAGATAGAGTTGTACACCTCAAAGCTGTCACGACGTAATTTGTCGCCAAAATGATGCAAAGTAATTCCAGAGCAATTCTTCAAATTGTCTACTAACGCGTAAAAATATTTCTTCGTGTTTTGCTACAGACCAAGCGATTTTTAAATTTGGCTTTGCTATGACAGAGGCTGTGCTAGGGAGACAATTTATACGTCGCAATATAGACACCCTTGTTTCATATAGGTTAGACCCGGTGTATTTGTATTAAACATAGTCGTCTAGCCACTGTAAACTCAGCTTCGTTGTTTTGCACACACGCAATTCTCGGAAGGCATTTTACCAGAAGCAGTGTATGCGGCATTGTGTTAAAGAATGAAAGCCCCTTGTTTCCTTACAGAGCGTTATAGACACGGTCCTTTGCAGTACCAAATATAAACCGTGGGGCCTACAAAATATCGTACGGAAAGCCCATTTTTGTATTTATGTCACCTAACTCTAATTTCCACTCCGTCTTTGCATGATGTGAGCCCTCCCTTTAAAGAGAAACTAAAATGAATTTGTCAAGCTCGACTTTTTGCTTGCGCTGCGTAGACTGGCTCAAATTAGCACACTTTTCATCGTTTATCCGGTTGACAAGTCGGTAATTATTTTACAAACCCCGAAAGAAGAACAACTACCATGCGCGGTTTGCGGAGGGCGCACCAATTAAAGGCTGTGACTAAGGGAGGAGGCGCACCGTGAGTGGACTATGTCCAAAGTAGGCATTCAGACAAGTTTCGGCTTCGGTTCTGTAAAATAACATGCTTCACATCCGATGGCATCGTTCAATGGGCATTCTCTGTATCTCAATAATCATCCTACCGCCCTTCTGCCATGTTGTCGGCTGTAAAATGCATAAAATAAGCCTCCAAGAACAGCTTGAAATCGTAGAAATGACTAGCCCAGGCCTACGCAGTGGATGAACGCCCTCCGCATCCCCGCAGACGCTCAAATGCCATGCGCTTTTCCCTATATTTGGAGCTTGCCTCACTAAGGCCTGTATCGTAAAAAGCGTGTTCGCACCAGGCCAAGGGTCTGTTGATTCTGGCCTGTGCCCACTGCCCGCAAGCAGTCGGCGCTTATGGCAACAGCACGCCAACGAGAACTCGCTAGCGCGCCAGTGACAGCCTGCGCTTGATCTGTGAACTAGTTTGTGGAGCAAGGAACGTTAAGGCCCAAAAAAAGGTGAACTCAGTACAGAAAATGTCGGCCGAAAACGAAAAAGTCAACTTACAAAAAAAACATGTACCGCCGGGAATTCGAACTCGTGACTTGAAAAACACCTGGAGTAACATGCCTAGCGCCCCACACCACTCGGCCACCGAATATTTTTTTTTCTTTAATAAATATGTTCACAACACTCATTACAAAATCAGCCTTTGATGTTGAGAAAAACAGGAACAGTACCCACACTTTTAGTTGGCATTTACATGTTTATGTACTTTCAATGCCGTCAACTCATTTAACAAACTCAAAAACTCTTCATGACAATCATCATTGTTCAGCACTTCACGAAGACTACAGACATGTTCAACAAAATAAATATTTACAGTACGCGCGTCAGCGTCATTGTGACGAACGTCAATTCTGCTACGCCAAATTGAGTGTAAACCGTAAAGAAAAAGCAGGTCACATGAAATACCGTCAGATATCACAGAAAGATATCGGATCCCTTCAGCAGTCAATGGCAAGTCCTTTTTGATAGTCCTTTTGAAGTACATCAAAAAAAAAGGCAGCGTCGCAGCAATCTAGGAAAACGGGCTTCACAGTTTCTTGCTTCTTGCACAAAATCAGTCCGACCCCCATGGCAGAAAAAAAAACCCCTTGCTCTTCCCATGTCAATACTAGCGGGGCGTCCGTGTGAAGCTGAACGAAAAACGTTTTTACTGCTCCTTGCACAGACATTTCCTTTACACGTTTTAAAACATCGCGTCCGGAACTGTTACGATATCTTAAACGGTGCATTGGTTCCGGAAACAAGATTCAATTAAGTCTTTAGTTAAGCGCATTCGTGTAACATTGGATAGGTATTCCATTGAAAAACGTGCTCACAGAAAACGTAAAGACGTGACTACTTCTCGCAGAAAACCGCTGCCACTGGGCCTTAAATAACGAACGGTGGAAACAATGAAATTGGGCAGTACCGTCGCTAAAGTCAACTGCAAGCAGGTACGCACAAAAGGGTCTATCTGGTTTCTCAAAAAGAAAAAACTTGTAATAGCCTGCTTAACAAAAAGATGCGGTAATGCCAGGTAACCGTCCTTTAGTCTCCGAAACAAATTGCTACGGCTTGTTCGCTCGAAAGACGATTGTCAAACAAAAACAGCAAACAGCCGGTGAAACTTTTGCACATGCCTCCTGGAACACGCCAGCACGTGCATGAGGTAACACACTTTGGCCACAAGGAACACGTTGCATACAGTTGCTCGCGCAAAGATTGACAATTTTTTACCGCCTCTTGTTGCTGTCTGCGCATGCATTTCTTGCACTCTTTCGCTGCGTACGCCGCGTTTTCACGATACCTATCCAACGGAATCCCTAAATACCTTGACGGAGTTGTCAACCACTGCACACTTTCAAAAACGGCAGGCGCCTCCTCTCACTCCCCGTGCCACAACCCAACAGATTTATCGACGTTTAATTTGCTACCCGTGACATCACAGTACCGTTCCGTGAGGGCAGGTGCGTTACTCACGCTTATTTTGTCCGAACAGAAAATAGCCACATCATCTGCAAATGCCAAAACCTTCAGTTCACACGACTAGAGGCAAAAACCACGCACGCTGCTACTCGCAATTATCTTTGCCCACAAGGGTTCTAGGTACAGGGCGAAAAGTAACGGGCTCAGTGTGCACCCCTGCCGTACTGACGTTTTAACGCATATCATATCCGTTAGCTCTTTATTAACAATGATTCTAGTATTGCAGTTGCCGTAGGCCATTTTAACTCCATCTGTAATTACAGAGACTAATTTTACATACTCGAGTATTTTGAAAAGTATTTCATGGCAAACACGGTCAAAAGCCTTTTTTAAGTCTATTTGAATCATGGCTACCTTTCTAAAGTCAGCGTCGCAGTACTCAAGCACGCACCGTGCAGCACGAATGTTCGTAAAAATGGTTCTTCCTTTGATACGATATGTTTGGTGTGGCGCGATTAAGGATTTGATGACACTTTGCATTCTTTTCGCAAGCACTTTCATTAGAATCTTGTAGTCAGTGTTGGTGAGCGTGATAGGCCTATAACCAGTAACTTTAATCAGCTGTTCGGGGTCCTCCCCCTTCTTAATAAGCACCGTATGGGCACTTGCACACGACGGCGGCAAACTCCCGCGCCCATAAGACTGAAAAATCACCGTGTAGTAGTACCGCCATTTCGGATTTGAACTTCTTGTAAAATGCTGCGCCAATGCCGTCAGGCCCGGATGATTTTCCACTATTCAACTCATTTATGGCTTCTTCGATTTCGTATAACATTATATATTTGTTCAAAATTTTCGTCTCCTCATGTAAGAACTCTGTTCAAAACCCATATCTTTCAGATTTCGCATTGCAAAAAGATCGCGATAGTACTCTGTGAAAGCAAGAGCTATCTGATCCTTGTTTTATGTCAAAATGCCCCCTCTTTCAATTTGTACGATATATTTTTTACGTGCATATCTTTTTTCGTCAGCCAGAGCCCGCTTCGTCGGTTGTTCATCGGCTGGCATTTATTCGGCACGTGCCCTTACAGTTGTCCCTTAAATTTTTCTACGTCCAGTGCCTCAAGGCCCGTTCCGTGTTTCTTATCTCCTCTATAAACTTTCCAGGTTCTTTGGCCTTCTCCTGTACCAACTGTTTAAGGTTGCTACGCAGGCCTGCCTCTTGTTGTCTTTCATTCCTCTAGATCTCGCTGGATCGTTCTAGAGCCATCATTTTTATGTTGTGTTTAAAATTTTCCCACGCGGCGCTTCTGCTGTTACATCCCAGCCCGTACTTACTTTCAAAGACATTTTTAACGTTTTCAGTAAAAATGTTATCGTCGAGCACTGTCACATTCATTTTCCAGAGGGACCACCTAAAATTTGACTTTAATCTTGATTTTTTCCCTAACGAAACAGCAACCAAACAGTGATTGCTAAAAGACACGTCGTGTACTTCATAGTCATGGCATTTATGCGTCAGAGCCTCAGAAACATAAATACGATCTAACCGCGCGTGATTTGCGCCTTGGAAATGCGTGTAACGAACGCCTTTACCGCCTTCCACTACCATTGCCACATCTTCTAACAGATTATCAGCTGCAATCCTTCCGAGTAGCTTCGCGCTGCGCGCGACTGTCCTTTCTACATCTGACCTATCTTCTGGAAAGCACACACAATTGAAATCACCGAATACAAGCAAAACTTTCTCTGTTTGAAAAAAGCTTTCAAGGCTTTCAAAAAATTCATAGCGTGGCTTTGGTTTTGTTGGGGCGTACACACACAACGCCCTAAACTCTACGCGCTCATAAACAAAATCACATATAAAAATCGACCGATTTCAATACTTGCAACATTATCCACAACTATACCTAAAGACTAACTTAACAACAGACAGCAACCAGCCAAAAGACCGACTGAGTGGCTTACAGCAACATAGAAATCCTCAACAAAAGGTTCTACCATTCTGTCTTTGTGAACTTCACTCTCAACCTTAGTTTCTTGGATGCCAATGACATCCAAATCTTTTTCTCCAAGGAGGCTGCGAAGGTTTAACTGGCGCCTTTTTGACCCGAGTCCCCGGACATTCACCGTCCCTACTCTGAATGGCGTCCGCAAGTTTACAGTCATGAAGGTTAGTTGCACCCTAACAGCATAATATCTCTCTCTCTCTCTCTCTCTCTCTCTCTCTCTCTCTCTCTCTCTCTCTCTCTCACACACACACACACACACACACACACACACACACACACACACGCGCGCGCGCGCGCACACGCACACGCACACCACACACACACACAAAACATAAAAACTAGGAAACAGTACCGCCACTACTTCAACCGGTGCAGACGAGTCAAAGGCGCGGCCCACGGTTCTCTGAAGGACTTGGCCTTTGTCGTTGATGCTTTTCTCAATTCGTATTCCAGCCGCTTCAGTTTCTGCTCGTTGCTTTCCTTGGTGAATTCCTCTCCCTCGTTCCGGTGTAGTTTAGCTGATGCATCCTTGGCGTCCATGGACAGCGTGCTTACGTCGGCTGCGCTGTTTCGTTCCTCCGGTGGCTGCGGTTCCGTTGTTTTCGCGTTGTCGGTATCCTGTTCATTTTCTTCACCCTGGCGTGGCGGCTGGGGGGGCGTCGCCACCTCCGCCACCGCATGGTTTTCCTCAATTGCAACAGCCACTTTTGTCGCGGCTGTCAAAGCCGCCTCCGCTTCTTCGGCTTCTATCAAGTTCTCGTTGACTTCGGGTTCCCCGTCATTGCCTCCCAACAGCCTGGCGTACGTCCTCACACATTCGTCGGCCGTGTGGCGGAAAGAACGGCACTTGAAACACCTCGGCACACGGCATTTGCGCCTCATGTGGCCCGCACGCTGGCAGTGAAGGCACAGCGGCGCACGTCCATCACGACGACGAGCACCTGGCCGCCGTAGAAAGACAACACGTGTGGTAGGTCGTCGGGCATGACGTCCGGCTTAAGCGTCTTCTGGAAAAGCCGGGTGGTAGATTCAGCCATATCGATACCGTTTACCTCCCACGCATCATGATTCATGCCCTTGATTTCCCCGAAATCTTGCAGCGCCCTACTCAGACACTCACCAGGAATGTCGAAGGGCACCCAGTGCACCTTGAAGCTTACATCCCGATGAATTAGGTCAATGACGGCACATAAGTGCCCCTTCACTTGCAGCGAACCTTTCTTCAAAATACGCTCACGTGCGGCCGGGGTGCGGAACTTGACAAGCCAAATATGGTTCATCTGGTAGGGCCCGATACCCCCGACTTCCTTCAGCAGGTCCAATTCACGGAAGGGTACACAGAAATTATCTATCCGGTTCGGGTGCTTTGACGGGTCGCAGTGCAGAAAAACATATGCCTTCATGCTGTCGTCAGACGGCAAAGTAGGCAGCAACCACCGATAACCATCTGGCTCGCCGAAAGAGCGGCCGCCGCGGCTGCAAACAGCCGCTTTATCGCCTAGCGCAGAGCTAGCCATCCCACGTCCGCACCCACTGGGGCTTACTTACTTACTTGGCTTACTTCCTGGACTTCTGCCCAGGAAGTAAGCCAATGCTAGTCAAGTCAAGCCTGTAGGCACAAGAATACGAAACGAGGCGCGGCTGAATTTGCTGACGGGCTTCCGCTATGTGTTGCATACCATCTAAGAAGGGGAATAGGAGAAAGAAAAAAAAAACAAAGTATAAGCTTTGCGGCATCATGCACCTACAAATCCACACAAGGGACTCGGGTGTGTCTTTGTGCCTGGCGAAAGCATGAGCTGCGGGTTCGAGAATGAGGTAAACAGAGAAATTTGCAGGGCACAGCCATTGCCCTTCTTTTGGTAAGCAGGGTGGGTGAGAGTGTTCTCATAAACTTAAGGAAAACAAAGCCGTTACTTTTTTTCCGAGCGAGCGAGTACAACATACCAGGTCCTTGAGTGATCCCGGTTGACTTGTAGGGGCGAAGCCACTTAGGGGCTGGGGCTGTTGGCGTCTCCTGTCATCGTCGCAATCGTTGTCACATGTAGTCACGGTACTAAAATACCGGGAAACTCGTTTATGCCTCGCGCTAGAAAGTAACGCGTGTTACAAAAACACACGGACACTCATTTAGGCCTCACGCAGCAGCGCTTCGTGGTTCACAGACAAGGTACTTTTGCAGCAAAGCGGTATACTTTTACCCCCCAACTGTTTCATCTCTGTTTGCAAAACCGCCAAGGCTCCAAGAATACACTCATACACTGCATGCTTAGCCGCTCTTCAGGTTTCACGTTAGTGGACATGGCCGGCGAGTTTCTTTATAAGACATGCGAAATGTTTCTTTTTTCGATATACTTCGTCTACTCGCCTGATTTCTCTTTCGCATCTCTCCGGCCCGCTGCTCCTTCACTTCCTAATGTGCGTCCTCAAGCACCCTAGCGTAAACATGCCAGTTCCAGGTTCACGGGCGGAGGGATTGAAAGGTATACGGCGATTTGTCTTCGGCGCGATATGGCATCGTGGGAACGTTTTAACGCTGACCATGCGTCGCAACAAGATACGGCGCAGCGGATTACTCCTGGCGTTAAGTTATAGAACGAAACTAGGGGTTCATTTAATGCAATTAAAAGCGAATGTTTTCCTCTAAGGGGCGAAGTTCGTTAGGGGCTCGAGCTGTCGGTGTTTCCAGTCGTCGTCGTCGTTGTTTCGTGTAGTAACGGTACTAAAACACTGGGAAAGTCGTTTTCAAAGATATTGCGCTAGAATGCTTCGTGCCTGAAAAACACGGGACTTTTACAGCAAAGGTGTATGGCTCTATCGCCCAATGGTTTCATCTCGGTTGAAGAGAACGACAAGGCGCCGAGAATACACTGAAAAACTGCATGTTTCGCCCTCCCCCAGGTTTAACGTTAGTGGGGACCTCCCAGTTTTTAGATGCGACGCTCAGAGCATCTCTTTGTCGGCGGCCCTCTCCTTCCTGCGTGCGTGCGTTGTTGTCCGCGGCGTGCGTCCGTTGTCCGCAGCCACTCTCCCGCTCTCCTCCCCGATAGTGAACACTCTCTCGCTAGGGGCGTTGGATTGGATTCGATTGGCTTGGCTTGGCTTGGCTTGGCTTGGCTTGGATTGGGTTGGATTTTATTGGATTGGATTATATTTTGATTGGATTGCATTAGATTTGGATTGGATTGGATTAAAGTGGATTGTGTTGGATTGTGCTGCGTCATAGCCGTGCAGACGCACTGGCGTCGGCGCGTGCCCAGGTGAGAGCGTGTGCGACCCAGCGCGCTCTCACTCCGCCGGTGGGCGGCGCTGCGCGCGGTGCTGCGCATGTGCAGTACTGTCTCTCTCCGCGGTTTGCTCTCCTTCGGGCGCGCTGCGCATATTTAGTGCCTAGAATATAACCAGTGTACCGCTCTCCGGCGGCCTTTCGGTCGACGGTTTGCTCTCCGCTTGCGCTTGAACCCCCTCAGCGTCGCATCACACCAGGGATGTGGGCGTAATTTTTTTTAGTTTGGTTCGAATACGGCGCGCAAACCGTAAGTGATATTTTTCACATTCTATGTACCTGCCATATGGGGCAAAGAAAAATTGGGCACATCTCCCCGCGAGGGGGACTCGAGTAAATGCGTCACATAGGGGGTGGGTGTATTGCGTTAACGTTTAGTGTTTGGGGAGTTGGTGGTAGTGAATGCGTTGTATCAGCAGCTTCTTGACGTAGTTTGAATGAGTCAAGGATATAAGGCGCGTTCGTAGCCTCCCATTCTGTGTCGGCTGTGTGGCGCAGTGGGTAGAGCACCATGTACATTGCGTTCCGCCCGCAGGGTCGAGGGATCGAAACCAGGCGCCGGATAGTATTTTTTTATATAGTGTAGGGGGAGGGGGGCGGACTACGACTACGGATGTCTTTGCGGGTGATATCGTGAGTTACTGAAATGCTCTGCATTTAAAAAAAAATATTATTTGATGATGTCATAAAGCAGCGCGGGAGGGTGGTTGGGGAAGGTCGGCTGCATACGTTTTCGGCAATGTTATCACTTTGTACGCTTCGGTAACACTTTTAACGAATACACCACCGAGACGAAGATATACCATATTAGGTTGGCTGTGGGTGCACCATTCCGCTTTTAACTATACGCACAAACTTGCTTGTTCTAGACGTGGCTGCTGAATACGTTCTTCAGCCTTTCTCTGGATCAAAACGCGGCACTCGACGACGACTATGATGACGACAAGGGGAAGGAAGACGAGGAGGTGGACGAGGAGCAGGAGGAAGAGGAGGAGGACAAGGAAAACTTTTTTTTGTCAACCTTGAGTTGTTCCGTGAGTTGTTAGGTTAATGAGGCGGTTCTCCTTTACTCCGCGATGTGGCCAGAAGACTTTGGCTTATGACGACTTTTAAAGACCAGTCCACGATCTGAATTTGGCTCTCCGGCTCGGAGCTGGTCTTCCCAGTCTCCCATTCTATTCGGTTCTGGATATGTCTTTCGGCTTCAGTTTAGAGCTTCTTCCTAAATTTGTTCCCAAAGAGGAGGAGGGAAAACATTCGATTTCGCTCTGTCACTGTGCGACCATGGACTCCCGGTGGCTTGCCAAGGAATAGTGGGAAACGCTATTAGCCCCAAACCGCGAGTGCCCAGCTCTGCAAAGATGACTCTAGCTCGCTCAGTGCTCCGATGGTGCAGTATAAAGACGTACGTTCCTCTGAAGTCTTCTTAACGCCGTGACTATGCCTTCTGCATGTAATCCGAGTGTTGCCAATGACAGTTGGTTTGGTGTGGCTATAGTGGCCTGGGGAGTCCAGTGCAACAAGCTGACAACATAAATCTTCCTTAGGGTAATAGTCCAACTTTCCAGGTAGCAGTGACGGCTGCGGTAGTGAAGAAGTCTAATGAGAGTGCCGGTTAATTTAACGTTAAAGAGCACACGATCCAAATGTGTCATACATATCGGTGTGTAATAAAGAACACACGCAGTAATTTAAGTAAAGGAAGTACTACACCCCTGCTTGGGCGGGCATCATATTAGTCATTCGGCGCGACCTCGAACGTAAAACTTTTACTTTTATGCCTAAACCGAACGTCCGACCAAATCAAGCCATTGATCGCATGGCGAGTGACATAACGTACCACTGGTTTTACTAAGGAATTCAAACCACTTGCAGCCATACCGCCCTCCTCTTCTGACTTTAATGACCATTTGGTCTCCGAAGAGCAAAACACGAATACCGTAATGAATCGTCCCGCAGTATTTAACCGGCAGGGGAATTTACCCAGTAACATCTGTTCCGTTTCGTTTGCCGAAATGGAGCCGATATTCATTAGCAAATCTCGCAAGACGCAGACGATGTTGTATCTCGCCACCATTGTGAGCGGCATCAATATTTCGTTTTTTCGGGATCCCCGTCCTGAGCTAACCAACGGATCCGGTCATTTCTTTTTTCACAAACTAGGACTCCTTTTTGGGGCGCGTTCCCAAGAATAGGTGGTTTGCACTGCAGTTTAAAGGCGTTCCCCAAAGCTCAACACTTGGTCCTTTTCTCTTCGTGATATACATCAATGACGTGCCTTATCGTGTTTCCAACTCCGAGCCCTTCTTGTACGCTGACGATACTAAATATTAGCTACTGACAAATGCTTTATTTCACTGACAGAAAATCTTACCGCTCTCATTAACAACATTTTGCTATGTTGCCGCCAAAACTGTTCGAATATTAATGCATCTAAAACAATGTTCATTATCTTCTGTTCCAGTCAGCGGCACCTTTCACATGAACCAATAATAAGTATTAGCAATCGCACCATCCAAGTAGTCAACCAATGCATGTTTCTTGGAGTTGTTCTTGAGAGTCATTTAAAATATACGAAGAACAATACATATTTAAAGACAGAAGCTTCTCATGCCATCAGGACATTACTGAAAGCACCCTATTTTTCTTTGTGCCCACCTTACTTTCCCTTTACCATGCTTTTATACGTAGCCATTTTATGTACTGCTTATCTTCATAGGGTAACACGTACCCCACTTATTTCATTCCATTACAATCTTGTTGTTTATGTCAATACATAACATGGTTCCATTGAATGTTTTCACTCGAACAAGCCTTGTTAACTTAAATTCCACGAGGTTTACCTCTCATCATAACTTGCTCTTACCTATCGCCCACAGTAATTATGGGAAAAAAAACGCCCACTTTGCAGCTCTCGCGCTATGGACTCCCCTGCCAACTAACGTTAAACTCTCTTCGTCGTTACATGTATTAAAACAGGTCTTCTTGAGTTTTATCGGCAGTCATAACCACATTCGCACTTTATAGTGGTAAAGGGTGAACTGAAGGGCTTGCTGGTACATCATAACGTTTGAATACAGCGCCGAAGACGGGACGGAGCAAGGATTAGACGACACAAGCGCTGCCCGAACAACTGAGCGATTTAATTCGCAAGAAAATATATACATAAAAAACTAGGGGAAGAGAAGGAAAAGATACGAAATAAAATTTTGAGAAAAAGGTCATAGCTACTGATTAGTAAGTATGACAACGACAATCTTTCGCCGCGTGACGATTTGAAGACAACTAGTCACGTGGGTACGCAAATTTCCTTATCCAACAGTGCCACGGATAGTGTTGATTTGCAACTTCCTGTCTTCTGCTACCCTTGACTATGTGTAAATTTTGCTGATTTATTTGGTCTACTGTCAATATTTCATGTACCATTGGCTATGCACTTACTTACAGGAGGTACCATTTAGGCCTCTGGCTCTGGGACCTCCTTCTGTATGGTCACTCATGCACACATTATCTTTCATCAAATAAATACTTTTTCTGATTCTGATTCTGACATCACCTCCCTCACTCTCTCCATGTTATATGTCCCCGACCAGATCACACCCCACCTCTGTCGCTCACCGTTTCCTTCCTATTCATGAATGCACTATAGAAGCGGTCGTTTTTCTGGTCACCGGACACCGACGCTCCCATTGAAAAAAATACACAAAAAGCATACTTGTGTGACCCGCCATAGGACTTCATAATCATAAGACCTTAACGTTATCTCACTGTAGTAGGCACAACCTCGCTTTGTAATTTTGCGCGTGCATTCTCTTGACTTTTCCCCTTAATTCGGGGTCTGCTGATGAGCAGTTACAGAGCTTGATTATTGATTTTGGAAGAAAGAAACGCCAGCAGGGTTTTTTAATTTGGTGCCCGTTCTTTGCCAAAGATCAGAAGAAACGCACACAACGCCATTGCAACGTTTTCTTTGTCGTTTCTCTTGTTTTCGTTTGTTACGTAACACTGGGTTTCTGGTTCCCGTTCAATTACGTTCCCCACTCGGGTTTCCCGGTGTGTGCGCAAGATGAGACCTCGATGCTGAGGACCCGTTAATTACGGCTTCGTTAAGGACGTCATTGTGTGTTTCAATGCTGAAAACGGGGACGAAATGCAATTTCGCTCTTCTAGCACATTCCTTAATCAGCAAACGAGGCCCTCTCGGAGTGTGTGATGCGCTCCTAAGTAAAAGTCGCCTCTTTTTTGTTACTTTCGTGGAGGGTGATGCATGGTTGGTTTTTTTCCCCAATGGCGTGCCTCTCGTGCCTGAGAAAGGAATCCTTTGATATGGCACAATGTGGCGAATCATAAATGCGCATACGTGTATTTCAGATGTTGAATTCCCTTCCAAGTGCATGGTGGCTACATTTCCTAAAAATGTCGCCGTTACCGGAGCAACGGAAGAAATATAAATACCTCGAGCACACGCCAACACTTCTTATGAGTGGTGAATAAGAAGCGCGAATTTCAAGTTGTCACACCTTGCTTCCGCGTTGCGTTGTCGAACGACTTTGCAATCTTTCCAGTGGGACATTACTTTGCTATAGGCGTTGACGTTTTTCGGTTAGCTTCGATAAGCTTCTTATACATTGCGCCGCTTCGCTTCTTCTTTCCGCAGTGTAATGGTAGAGTAGCCGATGATGGGGAATTTATATGCTTGTCTATTGGATCTGTTCGGCAACGTTCTCCCGCTCTCTTGACATGGTGTTGACTGGTGCTATCGGCCCCTTCCAGCTACGGCTGAGTTTTCACTCGTGGTGCGAGACACCTATATCTACGAAAAGCTTCCGAATTATGTAACTCTCGCTACATCAAGATCACGCTTGAGAACGCTCGTGGGATGAAACGTTTCCGCAGAAGCCGTTTCTGTTACGGACTCTGGACGCCAGCTTTTACAGCGAAGATGTATATGCATAGGGGAAACGTCTGTCCGCAGCGGGAAGGGCACTCCGCAGAAACCAGTGCGCATGCTCAAAAAAAAAAAATAAAACGAGTTGTGGAGGAGCCAGGAACCAGACGAGAAGGAATGCCGGATTTCTTCACCTTGGAGCACCACCGGTTGGTGACGTACGTAACTCTCCCTGCGTTGGCGTTGGGCCCAGCCCGCAACAAGTGTGAGGGAACAGGACGGAAAGAAAGGTGTGGATTTTTTGCAGCGTCTATGTGACTTAGAACTGCCTGGAGAAGTGCGCACGCGTGAGGTGTGAAGGTGCAAGAGGAGAGAAACGTCGCCGACTTAAGCCGGCGCCTGTAACGAGCATGCTAACGAGTCCACCTGTAACGAGCATGCTACCAGCGCGAGCGTCAACGACGGGGTGACCCTGAAGGCTTTCCGTTGAGAGTGGTATTTCGAAGGAGCATAGAATGCAATTAAATTAGCATTGCTATAAACCCAAGTCAAATGCGTCCGCGTCGTCGTTGCTCGGCATAAAGGGCCGCGTAAAGTGACACTCCATAATGCCGAAAAGAAGATCCCGACTTTTCATTTCATGCATGGCTAAAAACGACACCTGCATGCCCTTTTTCACGCGCTTTTGATGGCTTTAGGCAGGCAACCACTTTTCATGTCGTCCGAACAGCGCCCCTTTTTTCTCGAAACTTAACACACAACTCCTTCGGAGAACACAAGCTCTGCAAGCGCGACCAACCTTCAGCATTGCTGCTAAACGGGGCCTCGAACGTCCATTTTCCGTGGAGCGCTTTCTTTCTGATAGTCGTTTGTCCCAAGGATTTGTTCGGAGATCAACATCCATTTCTCGCCGTGCCTTAAAACGGCAAAAGTACGGGGTGCGACGCTTGCGATGTGTTTCGCACTCCGCGCAAATGACGTACTGCAAGGGAAGCCTTCGGCTCCAAAGTGTAACGGCTCTTTGTATTCGTGATTGCAGATATTTGAGCGACAACAGAAACTTACAAAACAGCAACACCGATCGAGAGCAAGTATCGAACAATCTGGGAAGGCGTTTTTGTTTTGCTTTGCTTCCCCTTATAACATCGTGGAAAACTCACTTAGTGTCTTTCCTTCGAGACATGATGGTTTCGAGACAGGATTTATGTTCGTGTATGTATGTATGTTTTTATATATATGTATGTATGTACGTATGTGTGTATGTATGGATGCATGTATGTATGGTGGCCGGCATTTTCTTTAGGGAAATTTTAAAAAAGCGAAATCTTAGTGCCCTCACTTATGCCGTTGTTGGCCAATATGCCCTTCAGGAAAGTCACGTTTCTGTGACGATGATAATTAATAAATGTGAGGGTAGTGAAAGGGAAAAGAACGCCCCCCCGGGGTGGAAACCAAACCTGAGTTCCTCGCATTATGAAGTCGACGTCTATCCCATTGCTCCATTTTGACATGGTCGAAGCGAACACCAAGCAGCAGGTAGTGATTAGCCCCGTAGGCTCCAAACCCAAAGGTTAGGCCTCTGGATGGCACACCCGATACAGTTGTGGGTATTGTGTGTACCTCCACAGTGCTGTGCGCACGGTGGATAGCTCCACTGTAGCACATATTCGCAGTGTGGTATTGGCGGACCCAAGAATCCATCACGAGAACGCTTCGAGTTCAACATCATCGTCAGACGGAGGGGTGCATGAGTTTTTTTTTTGTAATACTCACCGTCCAATAGCCAGGACCTAATCTTTCATTTCTGTAATTCGCCTGAGAGCTTTTGCATTTAAAGGCACTTTTTCTGTGAGATTTTTAAATCCTTACTAGGGAGTACTACATTTATGCCGCCGTTTCTGGCGCACCAGGCCGATTATCGCCTGCCCCAAATTTTTCTTTGCGTCCCAAGCTCCCCTTCACACTATATATTCATACATTTCACCATCGCTATGCAGTGGAATACAAACGATACCTAGACCCCTCCACCATGCGTGTGTACTGATATTTTAGTGTTGTTTGTTCCGCCCATCCCGAGATTTTTTTTTCTTCATCGAGAACTTTGAAACGCAAAGAATAGCTTACCCCTAGCAGTCGCATGTCACGTCAGGCAGGCACGGCAGCGAAAGTAAAAACAGGGAAATGCGCGCCGGAACTACACTGCTTTTGTACCTAGCTTTCTTTATAAATTTCTTGCACCCTTCTTTTTCGCCCGTAGCCTGTTGCAAACCCGCAATCACCGCTGTAATTTTTTGTAGCGCGTTAGATCCCTCGAGTCCGTTATTGAGTTGTCAATATTTCATTTTTTTTATGCAAGTGGGTTCGGAATACATTTCCGCTCGCTTGTCATTTCGTATTCCATCGATCCTTTCAGAAATATTCCTTCTCATTTTGTGTGGTGCTTGGTTTCGTTTTGTTGCTTTGTTGCTGGTTTTGGGGCATGTTTTCTGCCGTGTCCCGTCTGTGGTTTTTTATTGCTTTAGGGGCCCCCATGGTTTAAGAATTCGATGCATCGAAGCGCGTTGTATTTAGTACATTTATGCTGCCAAAAGCATGAAAGTTTATGACACCGCTGAACTCAAGATAATAGCTTTACATTTGGGCGGGCTGGCCGAGACGGTTGCTGTCATAGGGGTTGCTCGGCCTCTCCAGCAAATGAGGTATGATGGCCTCCACTTGGCCGCTGCTCTGGTCTGCGGGAGTATATCGTGGTCCACCGCCTGAAACGATTCGGTTTGAAACATCCGCTCCTTTGATTTATAGAAAAGGCAGACTTACCTGTCCCCATGGCTCCTCGAACTTCTGCTGCCTTGGCCTTCTTCCATTTCTGCTTAAGGTTATCCCACAACTTGCGGAGTTGTTTCACAGTACGCGGGCGCACGTTTGGCATGCTGTTGAATTCTTCGCCAAGCCGCTCCCATGCTTTAGATTTCGCATGCAGCGACACGGCGTTACTCTTTTTACAGTCTACAAAGTTTTTGTATTTGCGCACCAGCTCTTTAAGAAGTGCTTTTTCCTCTTCAGTATAATCTACTTTCCCGGGCATGGTTATATTGGCGCTACGCTCGAACAAAGCGGTGGCTAGCACGTTTCAACGCAAAACCAGAAAACCAACGTGACTGTTGCCAGACCTGATTTGGCTTACCACCAATTGTAGTAACTGACCTGTAAAACTTGTTTAAAAAACTGCGCAGCAAAAAATGAAATATATATGCCCGTATAAATGTAAAAGACGAGAAATTTCATGCCTATCAGGGGGCTAATAAAAGCATATTTTAATAACAAAGTGCGCTTACCCTCGCACCTATGTGCACAAATGGCTTCCTTGACGGGACTAAGGCGACCTTTCGTGAGGGAGCTTGAGGGAGGCTTTAGAAATGAGAATCGGAGCTGCAAGGTCGCCTCACTATAAGGGAGCACGAAGGGCTCCTTCACTAAGGTGAGGAAATGGGGTAAGGTACGGAAGGTTTTAAAATTCGGGCCCTAAACTTGATATTTAGGTGTCATTGTAATATGTGTTCTGCCCCTTCCGCATTCATTTTAAGTCACCCTAAACATCTGTATAAACATTTTAAGAACCCTTAATTGCCCTGCAGAATGTTCACACAACCATCCGACATCATCGCTCTGAATTAATTCAGCTAACACTATTTTTCAAATTTTGCTTGCTCGGCGGGAGTGAAAGTCACTTGGCTATCTTTCGTCTTCGATGTAATTAGATTGAAGTATGTAATTGCAAACCACCGGTACTATTAGGCTTTCATCAGCTATTTTCGAAGTTGAGAATCGAGCGGGTTATAGTTGTTCGGCTGTCATCATTGCATAAAGTCACTCAAGAAGCTGAAAGAGGAAATTCTTTTGAACTTTTCCACGCGCCAACTTTGACCCAGCTGTGCTGCAAGAAGGCAGCTGCTCTTAATTCTGATTATTCGGTTGTGGTTGTGGAAATTATACTTCAGAAAGCGTTATTTCCCTTCTGTTTTTCCTTTCGATGACTGCAGGGAATGAATAGTCTGTAGACTATATATAGACTGTTTACAGGCCTAAATTCATGAACTGTTTCTTTCTTCAACTTATGGAAAGTTAAAATTTGGTAATTTCGTAACAAGCAACATATTGCGCATTGTTCCTTGTGACATTGCATCTATGGAGCAAAACACTTTATTTGATTGTTTGTAAGGCACTAGACTGTCAGTGTGATGTGTTAATACGTTCTTTCCTACCGCATCTAAAATTAGTGCAGAAAGAAATAGGTAAACTTCTTGATGCCCTTAACTGCACAGTTGCCTCACATCACTTCATACAGTATGTTCCCAATTATCTAAATCCTATTTCTAGTTTCTTTTTTATGTTTTCAAAGTTGATTAGCAGTTCTCCTTATAGGAAAAGTCACAATAACACACAACTTTGATTTATGTGAAGGGCACGTATACCTCACTACAATGTCATTTGCCACAAAACACGGACATCACTGATGAATATATTGTTTAAAGGAATAGATGGCAAACAACCCATCTTTCCAACCATAATCAACATTGCGAGGGTAACCCAGTGACACTTTGCAGCTGCAACAAAAAATAAGCAGTGAGCACACTGTCTAAACACTGCCCAGCTCAAACTGAAAGTTGGTGATTGGCAATGAAAGCCAATAAAACCTAACTGGGTGCTTCAGCATGTGATAGCAATGTGTAACTTGAAAGTGACAAGCCTCACTATTGATTGAGTGATACAACTGACTACAATTAGATGACTTGAGCTCACCTAGAACCCCAGTGCTCCTTGGTGAACGTGGCAGAAATGATGTGTTCACCGTATGGCTCGTTACTTTTTGTATTTCGAATGTAGTCATGCTATATGAAAGCCATTAATAAATGGCTCATAAAATCTCTAATATGGCAAGGTTTTTTTTGCCGCCAGAACTAATTTCTTTTATACCTGAACATCCAAAACTTTTCAGAATTTTCGGTAACAATTTAATGTGTGATACAATTATTTGTAATCACCACCCTCATGCAATGCAACAGTTGCGCTACATTAAAAACACAGTGACAAAGCAAATGCACACCACACAAACTTGAGATTTAATTCATCCACTTGCTTTTCATGCATAAAAGATCAACGGTTCAGACATTTCGAATGAAACACAAGGCATAAAACAATGTACCTGCCATAATTTCCACAATACACTACTCATAAACCTAGGCACATGAAAGCCTAAAAATGTTCCTTTTTGAACGTTAATGCTGCAGAGGTTCAATAGCGATATTAGCAGTGTTCTTCATTTTGAAATATAACATGAGGCATGACAGACCTTAAGGAAGCACACTAGTCCTAGAAACTTTTTTTGCTTTCCAACCAATTCTGATGAAACTTTATAGGCTTGTTCAGTTTTTTAGCCTATTTCAAATATCCAGTAAGTTTTGATGTGAGATAGCTGCATTCTATGTTCATTAAAAATTTCTAGATTACTTTTGAGCGCTGTCGGAAAAGACTATTCAACAAAAAATTACCAGCAAGCCATGAATACTTACCAGAAGTTGTGGAGAATAAAACATAGGAAGCAGTTTTTTTTTGTTTTTCAATCCCATACAATTTTACATCAATTCTAACTTCTAGGTTTGAACTGCTCCTGCTAACCAAATAAATTAGGCTAATTAAACAGCTACTGAAACGCAAAACGCAAAATCTACTTCCCATATCGCATGGTTTACACTTTCAGCTTCAAAGTGCAAAAGATGATGATGATGGTTGGATGTTAATGGCGCAAGGCCAACTAGGGCAAAGAGCGCCAAAACAGTGGTTAATATGAGAGGTGAGAACTTAGACACTGAAATCAATAAGCAAGAACAAAAGTAAAATCAAAAAAGACAGTGAGGATGGCTGGTGTAAAGGGCCAGATTTCATGATGCGTGATAGGAAATGAGGTTTAAAAACTTGACTTTTGACAAATACTCAAACACACGTTTACGGAAACAATGGCATCGTCACCTAGGAAAAACGATGGATGTAGGGGAATATGTTGTCTGTAGAGTTCTCTGAAGTGTTTGTGTCGTGTTGTGTGAAGTGCCTTGCATGTGATTAGTATGTGCACTACGGATAGGGCCTCTCCGCACCTGCCGCACTGGGGTCTAGGAGATCCCGTCAGCAGATACGAGTGAGTTGCATGGGTGTGCCCTATCCGCAGCCTACCCAAGGCGACTTCCGTGTGTCTGTTGTGTGAGTCAGATGTGTACCGTCCCAAGTGTGGCTTTATTACATGTAGTTTGTTGTCTGTCTGTTCATTCCAGTGTGTTTGCCATGTTCTGCGCAAGTGTTGTCTTATGTGTGGCTTGAGGTCTGTGTAGGGTACCGTTGTAATGTCCACAGTGTTCCTGAGTGCAGCAGCACGGCCCTCTCGTCTGCCAACTCGTTCCCAGCGATCCCTGCATGTCCTGGGACCCAGCAGAGGACCAGCTCATGCTTTTGTGCATACACAGACATGATAGTGTTAAATACAAGATTAATTATGTGGTTTTTGGCGGGTGTACGCGATGACAGTGCGCGAACGACACTCAAGGAATCTGTGTAGATGATAGACTTTGGAATATGATTTTCAAGTATGTGTCGTACAATCAGTAAAATTCCATACGCTTCTGCAGAAAAAATTGATTGTGTGCACGTCATGGTTCTGGCTGCATTGAAATTAGGACCATGAGCAGCGCACGACACCATACTGGAGGTTTTAGAAGCGTCACTATAAAATTCTGCACATGTGTATTTAAACTGCAAAGAAGAAAGTGCTGCAGTATTGCAGCTCGTGGTACACGATTTTTATCAAGTCTCATAAAAAAAGGTCGCACGACACAGGGCGACTTGCCAAGGCGGTAAACTGTTTGAAAAGGATGACCTGTACACATCTAAAAACAAAGCACTGAGATCCGAGGCTCGCTCTCTCACTCTAAGTGAAAAGGGCAGAGGAACGGATGGGCGATTTACAAAGAGCAGAGATGTTGATGTATCGTTAAAGACAGGATAAAAAGGATGATTATTCAGCGATGAAATCTTAAAAGCATAAAGCAAGTCCATGTATGTTCGTTGGTTCTCAAGGCTCCACTTATTACACTCGACATAAAGACTCTCAGCAGGGCTAGTGCGAAAAGCACCCGACGCAAGCCGCAGCCCCAAGTGTAGCACTGGGTCAAGCATTCGCAACGCTGTTTTAGTCGCCGACCCATATACCACACTGCCATAGTCTAACCGAGACCCAACCAACGCAGTATAGAGCCGTAGTAGGAGTTCTTTGTCGGAACCATACGATTGATGGGAGAGAACCTTAAGTATATTCATTGTTTTCAGACATTTATGTTTAAGTTTCTTGATGTGTGGAATGAATGTGAGTTTCTGGTCAAACACAACACCTAAGAACTTGTGCTCCTTGTTCACAGGAAGCGACACACCATTCAGAGTAATGTCTGGGTCCGGATGGACCCCGCGCTTCCTGGAGAACACAACGCAGGAGCTTTTTGCAGGATTCAATTTAAACCCATTCTTGTCTGCCCAGCCGGCAAGCTTCTTGACACCAAGCTGGACTTGACGTTCGCATATTGACATATTACATGATTTAAAAGATATTTGCACGTCGTCTACATACATAGAATAAGAGATTGTTGGTGGCAGTGCCTTTCCCCCAAAGAGAGTTCATCTTTACGATAAAGAGAGTGCAACTCAACACGCCACCTTGCGGCACGCCATTTTCTTGGACGTGAACCTTTGAAAGTGCACAACCAACTCTTACTCTGAACGCTCTCTCCGACAAATAACTAACAAGGGTGTTGAACATATTACCCGAAACACCGAATGACCTGAGGTCACTAAGGATCCCATAACGCCAAGTTGTGTCGTAGGCCTTCTCGAGGTCGAAAAAGACAGTTAAGCAGTACTGCTTATGTACGAAGGCATCCTTGATGTATGAGTCAAGTGCAACCAGTTGATCGTTCGTCGATCGCCCCACCCTAAAGCCTGCCTGGCAGCTCTCGAGAAGACCATTGTACTCGAGGAAGTACACGAGCCTGCGATTGATCATCTTCTCGAAGAGCTTGCACAGGCAGCTCGTCAGGGCTATTGGACGGTAACTTGAGGGGGACGACGGGTCCTTTCCCTCCTTCAAGAAAGCTACTACAATGGCCTCCCTCCAAGAGTGTGGAATGTGCCCCGAAAGCCATATCATGTTATATAGGTGTAAGAGTGTTAGAAGAGTGTCTGCGTGCAGGTGTTGTATCATTGTGTATGTGATGTTGTCTGGGCCTGGAGCTGAGGGTTTACACGTGCTCAGAGCAGCCCTCAGCTCATGTAGTGAAAACAGGGAGTTGTAAGAAGTCTGTGATTTGTTGTTGTCGTGTAGGGACTTCTTTTCACAAGAGGCTTTGTACTTCAAGAAAGTGTTCGTGTAGTGTGCTGAACTGGACACGTGTTGGAAGTGTTGTGCGAGTGTGTCAGCCTGGTCTTCCAGTGTGTCCCCTGTTGTACTGACCAGGGGCAGGCTGTGTGTATGTTGTCCTTTGAGTTTGCGTATACGTGTCCATACCTTGCGTGTGTCTGTGTACGAGTTTATAGATGTTATGAATGAGCGCCAACTCTCTCGTTTTGCCTCACGGCGCACACGTTTTCCTAACGCCTTGGCCCGTTTTAACAAAATGAGGTTACCCGACGTGGGGTACCGACGAAGGACACCCACGCCTTGTTCTGGGCCTCTCGCGCCCGCCTACAGTCCTCATTCCACCACGGCCTCCGCTGGTTGCGCGGGGCACCAGAGGCGTGGGGAATGGACTTTTCGGCGGCGTCGAGGATGTGCGCCGTGAGCAGTTGGGTAGCTTCTTCAACGTGTAGGTGTCCTATGAATGTGTGGTGTAGTTTGGATGTCTCTGTAAATGTATTCCAGTTAGCTCTTGCTTCATTAAACCTTTTATGGGAAGATGGACTGCTTGGGCCTGTACCTATGTACGTTAATGAAGTAGGGAAATGGTCACTACCATATGGGTCCGTGCCCACACCCCACTCAAGACATGGAAAGAGAATTGCCGAACCAATAGCCAAGTCAAGACATGAGTAGGTGTTGTGTCCTATGTTATGATATGTAGGCTGTTTATTGTTGAAAGGCATGCTCCAGAGGATGTAAGAAACCTCTCTATCAGGCGACCCCGGGCATCCGTACGAGAAGAGCCCCAAAGAGAATTGTGAGCATTAAGGTCGCCTGTTAGAATGTACGGTTCGGGCAGCTGGTCAACCAGCGCCTCGAAGTCAGAGCTTAAAAGTGTAACATCAGGAGGAATGTAGATGGAGCATACCGTTATCAACCTATTAAATATTATTAAGCGTATTGCTACAGCCTCAAGGACGGTATTCAAGGTGACAGGGTGGCATGCTAAGGATTTTCGGGCGATTATGGCCACACCGCCAGAAGAGTGTGTGCAGCCATCCCTGTCTTTCCTGTATACCAGGTAACTATTCAAGAAATTTGTGTGTTTGGAATTCAGATGTGTTTCCTGGACACACATTAAACTTGGCTGGTTGGCATGCAGAATCTCATGCACGTCGTCAAGATTATTCAGAAGGCTCTGCAGTTCCATTGAACTATGTTTTCTCTTCCCATTATGATGTGATAGAGCTACTGGAGAGTGATTATGTAGGGTCTTTCGGGGCTTGCACTCTTGGGAGGGGCTTTCTGGCCTTCTCTACTGACCTGGACGTCGCAGCCGTTCCTTCCGCTGCGATGAAAGCCGGAAGGGCTCGACGTCCATGTCGTCATCTGATGGCAAGGGGGTGCCCAGCGGACTGGGCCCCCTTGACGTGGTACCCTTTCGGGTGTTCTTTGCCTGCGCTGCCTGTGCCGAAGGCGTGGGGAGCACCCCAGATGGCACAGGCAGTAAGGAGGGGGAGCGGGTCGCTGCGACCGCCTCCGTCTCCATCTCGTCCGGGCCCTCGCGTGTGCTTCGGGCCGGTGGAGAGGGGGAAACGTGGGTGCAGCAGCATCCGCACCGGACGTGGATGCCATCACAGCCGCTGCTGGCTGAGCGAGCGGTGCGGAGGCGGGTTGGGCTGCAAGAGGCAACCCAGGGGGGGGGGGGGCGGGACCAAGTCCGACTCTCGGTACTGGGTCCCCGCCGAAACAAGACGCCGCTCCGCCCCCCGGCGAGCTGCGTCGGCGTACCTCCCCAGGGGAAAGAGGCGAACCTCTTCCGCGCCTCTGGGAAGGTGATGTTTTCAGTGACCTTGATGTTAATGATTTTCTTTTCTAATTGGAAACTTTTCACATTTTCTGGAGTAGGCCGCATGTGGGCCCTGGCAGTTTACGCAAAGAAGTTGTTGAACGTTACAGTTGTCAGACGGGTGGTCGTGCTGGGCGCATTTTGCGCAGGTAAGTCGGCCGCGACAGGAGTTTGTGCCGTGCCCGAACCGTTGGCACTTGAAACAGCGCCGCGGGTTCGGGATGTACGGCCGGATCTGAACATCGGATGTAACCTGCGTTGATGAATTCTGGAAGGATGGACTTGTCAAAGGTTAGGATGAGGTGCTTTGTCGGTATTTGTTTATCGTCTCTGCGGATGGTTATCCGCCTGACCGCTGTTACGCCCTGACTACGAAGGCCCTCCAGCAGGTCAGCTTCAGATTCATTTAGCAGGTCATACTCGGAAATCACGCCCTGGGAGCTGTTTAGGCTGCGGTGGGGCGTGACTCGGATTGGCAGATCGGCGATGCTGGTTTGAGCAAGAAGTTTATTGGCCTGATCCTGGCTACTGACCTCGACAAGAATTTCACCGGTTCGTTGTTTTTTGGCCTTATACGACCCTCCAACAATACCGTCAAGAAACTTTGAAATGAGAAATACAGACTGTGAAGCAAGAGGTTTTGATTGGTCTACAGATTCCATCACGATGAAGCGAGGATAGTTGTTCGGTTTCGGAGGACTCAAGTTAGGAAGTGGTGGAAAAGAAACTTCGGTGCGGCCCCTTTTCGGGGGCCGATCACGTTTGGGGGGGGGTTTAGAAAATGCCATATAGCATAGTATAAAAGCAGGGAGACGGGGGTACTTTCTTCTTTGACCTTACCCTGGTAGCCAAAGAGGTCCCGGAGCTCCCTGCCTGGTAGACAGACAGGGAGCCCATCCGCCGGAGCTTGACCTGGGCTCCGACGGCCACCGTTAGAGGTTTCTACCCTTCACCTTAAAAACACATCACCACGGTTGGATCCAGCTTATGTTTGGGGGCTCGGGGTCCGCGGTATCGCCAGTACCGTCACCAAGATTGCTCAAGGTGCCCCGTGCGGGGCAAAGTGCAAAAGAAATTATGTGGAATGTACCTCTAGATAATTTTATATCAGTGTGATACCACTCGAGGCACAAAAGTGGAAGATTATGGGAAAATATTTATTTCTTTGCTAAAATCGGTCTTCTATGGCTTTTTTAAGTATGTGGCGCTGTTCCACATACGGAATGTTTGCAAGAAAAACTGTGAAAAGCAAGAGAAAAGTGATACTTCAAGAGTGCCTTTTCTGGGCAATTTTTTGGTCCCAAAGACACATGTGCCCCTTTAAGTGGTACTGCGCCAGCAGAACATAGGCACTGTGCTGCATTCAAAAGCTGCATTTTCTTGGCAGTTTACAATGTACACAGTTGCCGCAGAAAAATATGCAGTAGCATGATGAACACGCATGTTTATAAAAGCACAGAACTTCCCAGCAAAAAAACGGATGTCAAGGCACAACAAGCTTACGAACGGTCAGCACGCTTTACATAAAGAATGCCCCAATGAAAACAGGTTTATCGCACTGTACACAGGTAGCTGCTTTCCTACTTATTGTCCACATAGTCAATATAGACACTGAAGAACTCTGCACATCAACATTCCAAATTCACAAATACATCAAAGCCCCGATAATTCCACAGCAAAATAGATTATAAAAGGTCGAGGGGGGGGAGGCTGATCACAAAAACGATGCAACTGATAACACCCGTTACATCACTAGAATACTTCAGTGGCAATGAAGGTATTTTTTTTCTATACATGCTGCTTTCCTATTTATTCTAAACTCAGTCATTATGATTGCAGGAAAAAAGGCAATGCAGCAACATGATACCTAAATACGTGAAGTGTAGCAGGAAAATCCGAGAAGGCAAGCAAAAAAGAGGTGGGTCTAGCACTAAGCAATGACTGGTGCAGTGTTTACCGATTGTGTCAGCTATATTTTTTCACTGCACATTCCACCGTGACACATCTCCAAATATATACATTTGTACAGACACGTAGGTCTACATTAAAAAAAGGAAGTGAGAAACTCGACACAAAAGCTCACAATTCATGAGCAAGTATTAAAAAAAAGCACACACGCTTGCATTTACCTAAACCAAAATAGTTATTTACATGCACAATAAAGGGTGGGAAGTACACACCAACGCTTAATTCTGATGATCACATACACCTAAATAGATATTTACATGCACAAATAAGGGGGTGAAGTACACACCAACGCTTAATTCTGATGACAATGCTTGAAAACACCAATGCTAACAGCACACACGCATGTGTCTACATACACACACACAGAAAGTATAAATACACCCCACAAAAGGCACAAAGAGGAGCATAAAGTCTACAGAGAAAGGAAAGAATAAGAACATAATACAATCAAAGTTTTGGAGATCCTAAACTAGCTCCTTCCCGAAGTATTCTCGATATAGTAGACGTAGTCACTGCAAAAACGAATTCAGCTCTGCAACTACCCACTCAAAGAGAACATAATCATGCCGCAAACAAAAAAAGAGGAAGGGGAACCTGAACACTGATTAAAACCTATGTGCAAGCATTAAAACACAATGAACCAAATAACCAATGAACCAAGACCCTGTAAAAGGAAAATGCTGTGATGTTATGCTACTTTGACTGTATTGTTCCTCATACCAGTATTCGTGACACCTGAGGCGCTATTCCAGAAGGCCTGAGATAGCTCGGTTCCGAGTTTCCAGCTGGTCGAGTTAACAATGCAGGTATAGTACAGCATCCGATCAATCTCAAGCGACACTGGCGCAATCGCGCGGAACAAGCTTGGCATTATCAGCGCGCCGAGTTCAGGCCGCTCACCTTGAAAAACAGGGTTGTACGAACATCCGCGTGCAGCACCATCTAGAATCGAGTTGCAATATGCACTCCGTTATGTAAAGTAGATAATACCGCTATTCCTTTTATAACTCTGGCCTGGCCCAAGCATTCTTTTAAAGCTACGCCCCTTAAAACGGCGCGGGGCGGCTCCAATTTTCTCGTTTTACTGTTCTCCCACTGAAATGTGTTCGCTACGTCATTTGAGGGTGGCTCCAGTGCAGCTCAGGGTAAGCCCAAACCAAGTAAGCGAAGCAGTTCACTGTAGTGAAAGGAACAGCGCTCTTCTCCGACTGTGAAACGCGACCGGCTTTCTTTACGTCCGGATGGCCGGAGTAGTATCAGACATCGCCACAATTTAGCGTGTGATTAGCGTGTTTCAATCTTTTTACGAGTGCGTTGACCATTGAAGGTGCGCCATCTGTCGTCGATTGTGTTTTTGCTGTGTATGAATACGGCTGCCGTGGAAATTCTTGTTGTCTTGGCCTCTCCGCTCCTCCCGGCTGAAGCGCTCCCCCCCTCCTGCCAACCCCCCGCCCCTGTGACTGTTGCAGCATTTGGCTGACGGCGGCGTGGGGACTTCATTCGTTCAATGTTTTCTCCTAAGCTTGCTACTGCACCATTATATGGAAGTGACTTCGTGGCTGCAACGCTACCCCACCAGTGATGTGGACGCCATGGCAGCCATAGTTCTGTGGGATTTCGGTCGGTACGCCGCACGAACGAATGGGCTGGGTGTGTGTGATTGACACTAGAACTCGGAGGAAACTCGGTTTCAACTCACGACGCTCGTTTTGGCGGCTTCTGCGGCGTTATTCATGCTTCACAGTCGCCATAGCAGGCATATATCTATCCCGACAGAGTTTTTTCTATAGCAGAGTAGAAATTTCAAGCCCTTTCTCGTCTCTCGAAAATACTATGCATTGGCTGTGCAACCATCTGGGGCCCGTCCCCCTTTGCGACGACTTTGGGGCCGCTTTCGCTCCATGACTTCCGAGGCGCAAGGGTTGCGCGCTTCGGTTTTACACGACGGATGCCTTCCACGGAAGCGGTGGTAGCGACCGCACCAGCCACCGCGCCCTCAGTCCACAGTCAGCTGTGGTGTGCGCAATAGGATTACGGCAGTCGAATTTTTCGCCTTCTTTAGGTTCTACCATGCATTTATCCGTCTGCAGCCAGAGCGTACACTTCAATCGCGACCTCTCGATGGAAAGATTTCCATCGAGGTCGTGCTTCCGTTACCGTCTCCTAGCAAAAATTTCCAATGTGGCATTGCATGACTGTGCGCTTCATTTATCGCAAGCGCGGCAGATGGATTCTCTTCAAGCGTTTCGTGCCACAGCATTCTTGCAAAAACTACTCGTAGGATGGTATATAATCAACAGGGATCATGTAAAGATTGTGAAGGGAATAATTGAGACCAAAAGAAACAGCGTAACACCAGAAGGATGGCGAAGGTATATAGTCCACAAAAAATAACAACGTCTGTGGAGAGCTTAGTCGAACAAGAGGTGTTAAGAGAAAAGTGAAATAGAGGAAACAAATTCAAAAAGCTGTGGTTGTTGCTATTCTTTACTTCGTAGCACATGCCCAATTGCGTGATTTTTCCGCAATAGGGAGTTTAAAGTATAAATGGGCTCGGTTTCGAAGATTCAGAAAACTGTGAATTGGAAAAGTAAAAGTTGCAAAATAATGGGTGACGCGTAAGCGTGATGGCACACGAGAAGGACAGGCGCACACCAGCCGCTCAGAACCCCGATTTTATGGAGGCTGTGCTGCGTGCCAGTCTTCTTGCTGACGATCTCACTACGAAATGAAAGACAGGAAACTGACGCAAATGCAGTATGGCAAAAAAGAACCCCCTTGAATCAATGCCAAAATTTATGCCTAAAGACAAAAAAATAAGAGCAAGGAAAAGTACGCACGTGCAATATATCAGCGAAGAATGATCCATAGCGCAATTATCAGTTATTAATAAGTATCGCAAGTACAATGTATCAGTTGTTATTGACAATCGCCAAGCTTTCGCATTCAAACCACGCAAGCAGACTTAAGTGTCCCTTAAGAATTTAGTATCTGAAAGTAGACTGAGGGTTTCGATAACACCCAGAAGCAATTACTTTGAAATTGGCGCTTTTCATCACCCCCTTTCTTTTTTCACCAGTCGGGCTTACGTGATTGCATTGTCGGCCACCGACGGCTGAAATGGGCAGAAACTGCTTCTTAGGACGGCGAATTTCAAAAAAAAAAGCTCATAAGAGCGCCTAAAAGAATAATAAATGAATTTTGGAGTGAAATACAAATTGTAAGAGAGTGATAAAAAACTGTAGTTGGATTTGCTTTCCCGCAGTAGCCACCAGTGCACCAGTGGAACGAAAGACAGCAGTCAAAGACTTGTCATGCCCTAGTTGCGCCTCCTTGGAACGCGCTGCTCTAGACCGGTTACGTCACCCAAATAATCGGCTAATTGCAGGAATTGCATTTTTAATGCGCTTGAACTCCGCGTCGAAATATGATCATTATGTTACGTGGGCGTTGGTAGAGCTCGTGTTTGCCGAGTTTCGCTCATTCTCGGGCCTTGTGGAATAGCATCCCTGGTTGGCCAAAATACATGTTTCAAGAATCGAATGGCACAGAAACATTCCCTGTGGTTGCCATAATGTAATAGGCTAAAGCCCAATGAAGAGCAAAGAAGTTAAGAAAGCAGCACTACACCAAGCCCCAGCATAAACTTCCGCAAGACTCTTTCATGTGGCCAACTCACGTGACAACACATCTGAGGGACACCCGCCGCGGTGGCTCAGTGGCTAAGGCATTCTGCTACTGAGCCCGAGGACGCAGGTTCGATTCCCCGCCGCGGCAGCCACGTTTCTGATGGAGCCGAAAAAATGTGTTCGAGGCTTCGGCGCACGTTAAAGATCCCCGCGTAGTCAAAATTAACCCAGAGCCCTCCAGTACGGTGCGTCTAATCACCTGTGTAGGGTCGATGCGTTAAGCCTTGGAAAAAACAACTGCAGGACACCTTCGCTGCCAAGTGCATGAGACGCTGGCGTGACCTTGGCTGTGCTTGAAGGCAAAATGTACACTCGCCGTAGTGGCTCAGTGGCTAAGGCATTGTGCTGTGGGTTGGAGGAAAAAAGCAAAAAAACACTCGTGTGTCAAGATTTGGGGACCCATTAAAGATCGTCTGCGGGAGGTCAAAATAAACCTGGAGCACTCTACTACGGAGCACTTCAGAGCCCAGGTGTAGCTTTAGCGCGCAAAACCCTGCAATCAATCATCAAGGTTAAGTTTACGCTACAAGGAATCAGCAGCTTTCGGGGTTTGTACCTAGAGTAATGAAGCTTTTACCCTGTAACAATTGTTAGAGAGATTTCGGCACGCCTTAAAGGAGCACTGACACCAATTTTCGGCGTTAATATTATTGCACAGTTCGCTTCCTTCACTCAACAAAATACCCTGGCTGAAATATGAGCGGCCGGCGACGCGAAGAACGTAGTTCAATTGGATCTCATTTATCGCGCCGACGGAGCAGCGCGCCGAGCGGCACTCAGCAAATGGACATCAGCGTGACGTCAATCCAAGAGCGGAAAAGAAGTGACGCGACAGCGCTCGTCAAAAACTCGTGACGTCCCTTCACGCGCGCGACCCCCACGAGCGGCGAGCGGCGCAACACCCTCTCAAGCGGCGCGCCGGTGACGTCCGCACAAAGCGGTGACGTCATGCCGGGATCTGTCATATGCGCCGTTCGGGATGAAAGCGCGGGAATTGAAACAAACGATTTTCAGGCCGTTCAATGTAATTAACTATCGCGCGCTGAAGTATTTGAAGGGCTGTTTCGGGTTCGCCAGACCATTAAGCATCGATAAAAACAATAAAAGTGGAACATGAAATTTTCGTGTCAGTGCTCCTTTAAGGTGCCCAAGGTGATGCGCCAGCTTACCTCATAACCGAGGTGTTGCAATGTTGGCTAAGGCATTCTGCTAGTGAAGATGAAAACATGGGTTTGACCTGAAGTGCGGCAGCTATTTTTCTCATGGAGGCAAAAAACGAAAACGCCCACTCTTATTCACAATTTACTCTTAGTCTGTAGCCCTTCAGCTTGGTTATAAGGATGTTTCTTATGGGAGATAACGCCGTTAATGTCTCAGCACAAAGTTTCGGCATGGTCGACAGGATCAGAAATTTTTAGATGCAAAGCATCTCTTGCTCTCGGCTCCTTCGTCCGTCGTCCGTTCATCCACCGGGCCAGGAAGACACCGGCAACTCTGCCGCTCCAAGAGCCCTTTAAGGGGAAGCATGCTCGTCTCGTGCCTTCCCAGGAAGACACCGGCAACACTGTTGCTCCAGCATCTCAAGGTCGGGGCTACGTACGTTTCTTGTTGTGGCGCCGTCCAGACCCCCACTGCGCATGCTCGACTCACCTCTGGCCGGCCCAGGAAGACAACGGTTACACTGTCGCTCCATGAGCCATTAAAGGGTAAAACACCACCGGGAGTTCAGCAAGCCGAGCATGCGCAGTTGGGGTGTAGACGGCGCAGCAACAGCAAAGGAGGGACATAGCCCCGTCGCATCTAACAAAACTACACCATCTACCCGTAGCCGAACCCTGATTAGTATGCGAAACAGCCATGGGCTCAACGCAATTCCCATTTCGTAGCTCCAGTAAGTGAAAAGTGTGGTAGTTACCATGGAAAACAAACTGTAAATATAACGGTAGCTACGTACCTCAACCTAACGGAAACGACGAACTGAAAACTAATGGGCACTTGAATCGACCCAATGGCTGCTTTGCATACTACTGAGGGTTCCCCTACGGGAAGATGGTGTTTTTTTTTCTGCGATCTGCAGGTGGGCATGCCTCGTTCCGTTGGCAAGACGGACAGGGCGGCCCTTCACACCTTCATATGAGTAAGCAGAGACATTCCATGGGGGTCCCCACTCCCAAACACAGTCGACCAAGTGCAACAGGGCATGAGCATTGAAGGTTAACGATTTTGCCCGTACAGCTCATCATACTCCTGCAGAAAAGATACGTGTCTTTCTGCAGGGACCTCAACTGGTCTACTGCCACGCAGTCGTCCAAAAGGATATGCATGATTCGTACGAATTTCATACAGTTCTAATAGTTCACCCCCTTCAGTATCCCGTGAAGCATAGTTGGTGACAAGTACAGAAGCCAGTAGCGCCACTCTGACTTCGAGTATTTCATGAGGTGGACTGACCTTGGCGTGCGAGGCATTTCATGGAGCAGCCTTAGCCTATTAAGGCGTGCATCAGCCGTGGGGATGGCCAAACCCAAGCTGTAGGGGAATGCCATTTTCTGCTGGAACCACTTGCGTACAGTCGTCCTCACGAAACCAGAGCATACCGGATGCATATATTCCATTACGAACCCAGCTGTAAACCCAAAGAAAGCAAGAAAAAAGAAACTGAGGTTCTGGTCATGCCCATTACACGTTCACCCGGTCATTTTGCTTCTGAATCATTATGCCTCAGTGAGGCGTCGGTCATCAATCGGACCTGAATGCTTTGAACAGGGTAAACATGACTGGTACCTTTTCCTTTCGGGACAGCCTTTCCTTCCTCCTCACACCAAGAACACCCGTACGCCGTGTTGTACTGCATCATGCCAGGACCCCACCCCCATTGCGCAACGGTGTCCACGACGCATGGTCCTGGAAACACGCGGGTGTGCTTTTTTGTGCCATCTGTGGCTGTCCACAAAAGCCATTGCTGGACAACTTGTTCATTTCATCAACAAATGGTTTAGAAACACGTCCATTTCTGAATATTCTCCACCCAACCACAATCCAGCAAGCACTATCTGTTACAATCGCTGCTTCAAAAACAATTCATTATTTGGCAATTATTTTGCCGAATTATTACAAAATCGGAAAAGCAAAATGACAAAATTGCCAAAATTACAAAGGCAATTATTTGGAGCTGGATGGGCCAAATTTAGCATTTCAATGACTCATACAGGGGTACACCATCAGTGTTCCACTACACAGAGATGTCATCGTGGCCTAGGCCAAGTTTACTTTACCCTATACTGTGTTTGATGTCAGACATATCCGTACCGTCCTCTCTCTAGGGAGCACGATATGCGTGTCTGCATCTTCAAGAATTTGGCGGACCTGCTTCTCAATGTTAAAAACAATAACGTATGATCCCTCCTTCTCGAGTTCTTTGACACTGTGTTCTCCATCCCAGCCAGGGCAGTGGATGTCTGTTTCTGAGGTTTCTGACTTGCCAAGACGGCACTTAGCCTTCTTCCAGGAAAAAAATATCTGGTTGCTCCTTTTCCTCTGCAAACTGCTTAAAAACAGATATTTAGATAAAGAAAACTCTGTGCCATCTGTCAAATTTGATTGCATGACCTTAAGGAGACTCTATGTAGCCTCTCAGCTGGAGTGGTGACAAACGCTATGCGCCATCAGCAGTGGAAGACTTTCTCCACGGGTAATTTTGCAGCTTGCGTAGAGGTACTCATCCTGCAAGGCAAGAATGCAATGCATTAGTACGATTGGGATGGAACCATGACTGTAGCAACAGAAGGACAATGACATTAAAGCAGATAAATGTGAAAGTTAAACACAGGTACATAATCAATGACCTCCTTTAAATTAACTATATTTAACCAGGCAACAATCCTGTAAGCCTTACACAAAACTGTGCATAGCTTTCAACACTCAGTAGATAATTATGTTGTTCTACCTAAATGCAGCACAAGAGAGCAACCAGCCAAAAACATTATTCCGCCTTGCTTCTGCCTAATTTATTTATTTATTTATTTATTTCAGATACCCTCATGGCCCAATGGGCATTATTGAGGGGAGTGGTACAAAATGAATACATCAATTAAAAAACAAAAATACAAAAAGCACGGAAACATTTGCGATGAATTGCAAAAGGAAGTTGGCACACACACACACAAAAAAAAACGTTCACGGCGTATTCATTCGCACGTGTAAGACGTAGCACTATGGTAGAAACACAAAAATTGGCTTCATTAAACAAACCTAACGAAATACACAACATTTCGAACAAAACAGAAGGCAAAACATTTGTAACTTAGCGCGGCGTGTAGAAGTCAATCAGTTGTTTCTTAAACTGTTCAACCTTGGTTGCAAGCATTAAGAAATGGGAGGGTTGCACTTGATGGAATCCACTAGGGGTGCTTCTAACGACAGCAGCCACCACTCGCATAGTTGTTTGTGTGGGGCATATCTTGTGTCCTCAGCTATCCTGGCTATCGGTGCTAGGAGCTTCAGCAGTTATACAGCAACAGTGTAGCTCATCTCGGCGTATTAGCCCTTTTGTGTACATTACGCGATTTTGTGCCCATGCCAGTGACACATGTAGAGCAGAGAAACATTGGTAGTTGCAGAAAACTGGGGTATGTGGTGGCATTGACAGTTCTGACTTGACACTGGACAGATGGATAGATATGATATAAAATTATTGCTGTAGGCCAAGTTTACCGACACCAAGGAACGTCTTGTATACTACCATTCTAAAGTGGGGGACCTGTACGCATACAAAACACCAAATTGTGATACTGCGACAAGAGAATGGGGGCGAGTACCGTGTGTCAACGGTCTATTTGACAGCCATCACATCAGTGTGGCCAATGTGAGTTATCTAAGCTCTCTGCATGCAGCTTTTGCAAAGGAATAGGTAACTACATGGGCTTTTCTCGAGCGCTGCTAGAAAAAAGAAGCGACTGGATCTACCGTGATGTGTAGGGCCCCACCAACAGAGTGGCCGCAAACTTATTGCGTGAAGGCTAACATCACCTGCAGCTGACAAGGTATCTTGAAAAAGTTGCATGACATAATTTATGGGCAATCATTCGGAGTTGCTATAGTCGCTCACAAGTTAAGAACAACGGAAGTTGCCTGGTGCCTTATCACCACAGCTCACAGTCTACTTATCTGGTATATAGGGAGGCATAAAATAAAAGCAGGTGTAGCAAGATAGCTAGCAACCACAATTTTCCTGCGAGTGTAACTTATCAGGGCAAATTTGGCAAGAAAATTAGATGACCTCGTGCAGTACGCATAACCTTTTTTTAAAGGCCATGCACATTGACTTTCCAGGTTCGTCGACGCTGTGCAGTGATACAAACCCCTCCCTCGTTGCCGACCCCTTAACTTGTACCCAACTATAGTGAAGTAATGTGATTCTGACAGGAACGCATCTCTACCATTCCAGCGAACTGAATGTTAAATTTCTAATGCATAATTAAAGCACTGAATGAAAAAGTACTGGGTTTAAATCAGGGAACGTGAGCAGCCAAAGTACCACTTGCTAGGTGACTTCACAACTGTGGCCATTCAGTCCATGTTTGTAAGAGAAGCTAGCTGTAGTTCTTGTCTTGTTTTTCTAGGCGCATCATTCCCAAGCATTTTGTGACAAGATGCAGTAGCCGCGGCTTTCGCTCAATAAAACGTTTCCTGCACTCTCTGTAGTTGTCCATCAAACAATTTAAATGGCTGCAGCAGACATGTCAAAAACACCACCAACTTCGTAATATGGTTTTTCTCAACGTTTTGGATTGGCTGCTTTTTTATTCGGTATCTTCGCCCAGAAGCTTTTTTTAGTACAGCTGTCGCAGCTTAAAAGAATGCAATTAACCACTTCCAACGCATCATGGGCCACTAAGGCTGGCATCATGCAATCTTCGTCCGGAACAATGAGGGCGACCGCACAAATAGTGCATGCCAGAGCTGAACCATTCAGTAGTACGGCAGCGGTAGAAACGTCATACATACGTATATATATATATATATATATATATATATAATATAGATATATATATATATATATATATATATATATATATATATATATATTGTATGTATATATATATATATATATAGGGCCATCATTCCTGTAGCAACTTGTCTCGAAGTCGAAACGTCGAAATAAACCTCCCTGTTCTGTTACCGAGGTTTCTTACTTTGTGTATATATATATGTGTGTGTGTGTGTGTGTGTGTTTGTGTGCCGAATCAGGATAGGACATCAGCGGCTCATTGAAAATAACACTGAAATAAGAGTTGTCAGTCAAAAAAACCTCGGAAAGCAAAGGGGAGGATGTGGTAGGTCATTCAAACAGAAAAGAATATGGAAAGAAGAAAGAAAAAAAATTCCCCCGCATTTCCCCGAGGGGGAGAATGTGAAAGTGCGAATGCACGGTTGTCGGCCCGCTTGCGGCGCTTGCGCTCGGCCCCCGCAGCCCACCGCCTCGCCGCCTTCTCTTCCATCTCTTCCATCGGGTTTGTAGTATCACGTGTACACCACGCAGTTATCAAGCCGCTATAACGCCGCTGAGTCGCCAACGCACGCCGCTGACGACGTAGTTTGAATGCGTTAAAGATATAAAGCGCGTCACTAACAGTGATATCACCGTCGCGTCCGTGGCTTGGTCGGTAGAGCGTCGCGCTGCGGCCGCAAAGTCATCGGATCGAAACCTGGCGCCGGATGCTGTTTCTTTATAATATAGAGGAGCACTGCGGACGCCGACGCCGCCGCCGACGCCGGCGGTGGATGGTTTGGGGTCGCTTATAAAGTGCATTCGCACTTAAAAAGTGGAGAAAAAATGCCCGCCAGGAGAGATCCGAACCCACCACCTCCATAATACCGGTCTGGTGCGATAACCACTGCGCTACCGGCGGGGCGATTTTCCCCTCAACTTTCTGGGGCATTTATGTTTAAGTATTTTTGTTTACTGTGCTTGGGAATGGTAGCCAGCGCCACTCGGACGACTCGGAGTGAAGGGGAACTTCTTTTTCACCCCCGGGCCGTGACTCGAGTGTCTACGACATGTCGAGAGTGGGCGACCAGCGTAGAACCCTTTTAAGCTTACTATGGCTCCAAGACTGCCAGAACACAGGCTCGCACCAGACCGGTATTCTGGAGGTCGTGGGTTCGGATCGAACCTGGCGGGAATTTTTTCTCCACTTTCTTTCTTTCTTTCCAAGTTTTTTATCTGTTTGAATGACCTACCACATCGTCCCCTTTGCTTTCCGAGGTTTTCTTGTCTGCCAACTCTTATTTCAGTATATATATATATATATATATATATATATATATATATATATACTCTGAAGGAAGGGAGTCCTCTCCCTGAAACGTCAGTAAACTTTTATTTTTATTTTCAATGTCCTTCTTGTGTGTCTCTGTCTCAACTAACCTTATTTTTTCGCGCTCTGTGTGAGTTTTTGATTCCAGACTATATATGAGGGGCTCCGTGAAATAAGCCAGAAAATAAGAGTTGGCAGTAAAGAAAACCTCGAAAAGCAAAGGGGAGCTTGTGGTGGGTCATAGAAAGAGATGAAGAATTTTTTGAGTCGAAAAGAAAGTGGTGAAAAAATTCCCGCTGGGTGGGATCCGGTATTCTGGAGGGCGTAACGTCAATGCACCTGTGAGCCTGACACAGCCGGAAAGCGGAAGTCGGGACATCCATGCTGCCTATTTCGTCGGAATCACGAAGGATACCCCCCGTAGATGCTGTGTTAGTTTCCTATTTTAATTTTTTAATTGGTTAATTTCCACTCCAAAGAGTAGTGGGCTTCGGAAATAAAAGCTCGAGAGAGCTTGACGAAGTTCTCGAGCCGTGCAATGTAGGCCAGTATGCGTTCACGACAAATATTCATCACAATTAATCTTGCTTGCATTACGAAAAAAAAGGAAGTATCACAGCTCCAGAGAATTGCAGTAAAACAGAGTAGTACATCGGTTACACAAGGACATAGAGACTTTTAACGGATGCGGTATGCTGTACAGCCTACCGCATCCAGTCAAAGTGCTTGAAGTCAAAGTATTTTAGCCTGTGAAATAGCATATTAGTTTTGCTGTAGCCGATTGCGAATTTGTGCCAGAGCGGAGAGAAGCCACAGATTGTACACAGTGGTGAGCTGTGTACTACTGCACCCTTGAAGCAGCACTGATGTCATACAGCTTATCCCTCCTACTACGCCTGCACTTCCTGTACAAGTTGCCAGTAATTTAATCAGTGCCAGGTCTTGCGACCGTACAACATATACCGTCAGCACCCCCCTCTAACTTCATGGGAATACATGCGTGGTATTGAATTAAATTGGTATGCACTAATTTTCCTCAAGGAAAAAGCTCCAGTTGTATAACAATTGGCGTCCTTTTTTTAAAGCTAGGTCCGCCTGCCGTTACAGCACTGTTCCCAGATGCAATCGCATGATAAATTGTTTGTCCGTGTGCGTGCGTGTGTGTGTGCGCGCATGAACTGCCCTCAGGTGCTTTAAGCGCCGACCTGGGAATGGTGTGTATTATTTTCGAAAATTTTAGGAGCACATGCTGCACAAGCCTAACACGGGATACCAATATTTACGCACACTTGCAGTCCATGGTTGGCGCATAATGTGGAGCCTGTTCTCCGAGAAGAGCAGCTGAGTAAACATTTTGTTTAGAGTGAAGCAACTTCCATGCAAGCCCAGCGCTCTATGCAGACCATACCTCGCCAAAGTTGGCGCGGCTCACTCAAACTCACTCACATTTTTTTTTTTCGATTCACCACTCACTCAAACTCAGACTCGATGCTGAGCAGCACATCTGTGCTCACTCAAACTCAAACTCACATTGAGCGCAAAACTCAGAACTCACTCGGACTCAAAATTCAAAATGTACTCAGAAGTCAAAATGTACTCAAACTCAAAATGTACTCAAAAACTTGAAATGTACTCAGAACTCAGAATGTACTCAAAACTCAAGATGTACTCAAAACTCAAAATGTACTCAAACTCAAAATGTACTCAAAAACTTGAAATGTACTCAGAACTCAGAATGTACTCAAAACTCAAGATGTACTCAAAACTCAAAATGTACTCAAACTCAAAATGGACTCAAAACTCAAGATGTACTCAAAACTCAAAATGTACTCAAACTCAAAGTGTACTCAAACTCAAAATAGACTCAAAACTCAAAATGTACTCAAAACTCAAAATGTACTTAGAACTCAAAATGTACTCAAAACTCAATATGTACTCAAACTCAAAATGTACTCAAACTCAAAATGGACTCAAAACTGAAAATGTACTCAAACTCAAAATGGACTCAAAACTCGAAATGTACTCAAAACTCAAAATGTACCTAGAACTCAAAATGTACTCAAAACTCAATATGTACTCAAACTCAAAATGTACTCAAACTCAAAATGGACTCAAAACTGACAATGTACTCAAAACTAAAAATGAACTCAGAACTCAAAATGGCTGAGAACTCAAAATGAATTCACAACTCAAATAGCCTCACAACTCTCTCGTGCTAGGAATTTACTCGGGCTCAGATGGACTCTCATTTGATTGGCATTCAGTACTTTCAAATTCACGCGTGGTAAAAATATTACGTGAGCTCAAGCTTTTGCATTCGGTACGACATGACACCGTACCTCCTGTGGGGTGGGAAACAATTTTCGTTGCAGATATAATACAGCTATACCTGCTGCCCATGATGACTAGCCCTGGTTGAAAGTAATTGTATGTATATGTTGGATACCAAACTCTTGATGTAAGTTCCGTGTTCATGTTTATGACTGAGGCGGTCCAGGCTCGATGGTGTGCTGGGTCTCTGGGTCTAAACAAGCAAGATTGTGCGAGGGGACGTGCGCTCACTGCTCCGTTCATTTACGTCGTAGCTGTTTATGGTTACGGTTCCGTGCATTCTTGCTCTGTATCCTTAAAAAAACCCTTGTGTCAAAGCGAACTGTCCCCGCGAATCTCTGAAGCGCGAGGCGTTCATGGATATTCCTTTGCTTTTTTAATGCGTAGCACTCTTTGCCGCGTACCCCCCTCCTTCTACTCCCGCCAGGATCTTGTAACGCCCTGCATTTACACAACAATGCAGATATCGCGGAAGGCGAACTTGTAATCATTATAAAAGCGTAAATGTACACAATTGATCAAACTAAATGTTAAAAACTAAAAAAAGAAATATTCAGATAAAATATCGAAAATACAAACTGTGTAAACAGGAGTCATTGATAGTCTCAGCTTGAGTTAAAATTCCGAGAGATGTGGTGCTAAAGAATGCGGGGTATCAAATTGAGGGCATCGAGGAGGGGAATCACGTGGAACAAACAGTAAAGTCCCTCGTTGTTTGCTGAGGCACTTGTATTAGTTCTTATTATCATTTGCTAGGTGGGATGAGCTCTCGTACCTCGGAAAAGCATCACGCCATCGTTGTAAGCAATTAACGCCACCGTACTCAACTGTTAACTTCCAGCATGCATGCGTGTGCGTGTGCGAGTGCGACCGCGTGTGCGAGCGAGTGCGTGTGCGCGTGCGTCTGCACGCGTGTGTGTGTGAGTGAGTGTGTGAGTTTGTGTGTGTGTTTGTATGTGTGTGTGTGTGTGTGTTGTATCAGTTATCTGTTCTTTAACTGTGTTTGACATGTAGTCGTTGGAGATTTGCAGAGCTCGAGTTAATTATTTTCCTTTACATTGTTATCATGTGCTTGTTTTGATATCTTGCAATGATTTCTTATTCTACTAAAATCAGTTCGAGCACACACACGAACTGCGCTTGCTCATTTTTCTGAAGTGTTTTCCTTCTGCCGCAATGTTTGTTTATGTCTTGGTGGCTCTGTTGCCTCTCTATCTCCTAAAATCTAGCAAGGAGTTAATGTCTCACATGTAATAGGCCAATTCTGGATTCGAGTGCCCGTTGGTACACTGCGGAAAGGAAATTACGGGCTCGAAACGCGGCCGCAAGGCTTATTTATAAACAAATATGAAATTCGCCTTTCTGATAAGCTCTGATGCCCCCTGTCACCTATGGTCGTCCACAATTTTCACGACACCGTATCTGTCGAAGGATTTGTTCGTTTGTTGGGACGCGGGTAATGGAGGAAGTAATGTTTGAATGGCAGTTATTAGCAGAGAGTTTTTGAGTCTGGTGGTTTAGGTTCGAGAGCTTGCCATGGCTTTTGCTTTTACCCCATGCATCCTGCCTCGATGATTCAGTAATTAGACGACAATATTTTTAAATATATATACTGCATTGATGGACATCTCTGGACAGGCCTTCGCATGTATATAGCACAACTGCCTTACGGGTTGGCAAGGAATTTTGGTTAAACCGACCAAGCAATAAAGAAAGATACCTTTTGCTCTATACTCATAACTGTAACCAGAAAGCATTTTAATGCAGAGCATTTCAGTAACTCACGATGTCACCCGCGTTGGCGTCCGTAGTCCGCATCGCTCCCCTACACTATATAAAGAAATAATACCTTCCGGCGCCAGGTTTCGATCCCACGACTCTGCGGGCGGAACGCAAGGTACACGGCTCCTACCGACTGCTCCACAAAGCCGACACAGAATGGAAGGTTACGCACGCGCCTTATATCCTTGACTCATTCAACCGTCGGCCACAGGTGCGCCCTCTCCCCCTCGTCCTCTTCGCCTTCTCTCCGCTCGCAACACCCTCTCTCGCCGCGTTCGGTTCGGCGCACAACAAGTGGGGACGTTCGCAACACCCTCTCTCGCCGCGTTGGTTCCCGCGGAAAGGCTCTGCATTTGATCGTGCCCCTCGCGAGGGGGATGTTTTTCTTTCTTCTTTTGTAGAACCCACACCTGCACAAAGCCTTTCACCCACACTAGCAATCACCTGCGAAAAAAATAATAAAAATAAATAAATAAATAATAAATAAATAAATAAATAAATAATAAATAAATAAATAAATATGTTTAAAACTAGGATTTTTCATATACTCAGCAGGGCTCTATGAATTCAATATGTAGCGGGTGTTGGGTACAAACGCAGCATCCCTCTAAGGGCTTCCGCAAAATCGCGTAAACTTTTTGTTTAATGATCGATGTGCCGGAGGCTCCGGTGAGGTGTTTGTATGTGCCCTACAACCATACAAACAGAAGTGTGGTAGCTTTAGAATATCAGAGCAACGTATTAAAAAAACATTGTTTTCGCAACGGTCGTTTGAAAATCGTGTACTTGCGGTTTAGAAATCTGACCCGATCGTCGTTTCAAGCTCCGCTAGGCGACACCAAGATGAAGATAGCCGTTGCAATAGCGAAGTGTAAGCATTTGCCCGGAAAGGCACCCGGCACATTTTGTATGTCTTTACAAGACCCTTAGAAAAAAAACTAAAGTAACCTTCCTAAGGGGCCTCTGGAACTGTCGCGGTGCGAAGGGAAACCTTCAGGCGGGCTGCTGAACTCCTTACTCGAGAAGGAATTAAAGAAAGAACTCGCAATGGTGGCAAATGGGCAAAGGTAACACTCCGATAGTTTTGTTCAGCACGGCAGGTGCCACTGCTGCTACAAGTCTCGTCCAGGTTAGGATTTAACACTGTTCTAAGGCTACGCCTCATGGGGGTTCTGCAAGCCCCTAGAAATACATGAAAAACTAAGGCCAAATTCCTTCCTATGGAGTCCACAATGACACCAGAAGTGATATTCAAAATGCTCCAGTACAAAACACGCCTCCATACCAGGCATCTGGCGGGCTTCACGCTACGAATTAATCTCGACTGCATTTTAGCTCATTCCAATCCACGTTAGCATCCCCGGATTACGTTTGTGGCTTTGTACTACTCAGCAACGGCCAAGTGCCCCTGAATGCAATGGGAACATTGAAAGGTTCAAAACTGGATGCAAGTGCACGAGAAGGCGCTGCCGTAGTACTGAAAAAAATTTTTGTAATAGTCGCCGA
>CM023452.1:100213980-100354152 GCA_013339765.2 Haemaphysalis longicornis | reverse complement strand
CGCCGGGAAAAACGATATCCGTGTGCGAAACGGGCAAGGCGCCAAAGCCTAAAGCGCCGAGCGCATGCCTTAGCTAATCATGCATACATTATAGAGCTCAGAATAGTTTAACGAAGCCACAAAACCAGGATCGAGTCCGCATTACGTATAATAAGGCCGCATGTGAAGAATAGAACTCCCCCCAAATTCATGCCTGCCTGTAAGAATTGTTTGCAGATTATGTTGAAGGCTAGGCAGGACTAGTGTCACTAATAGAGCAGTTCTTGCACAAGACCCGAGCGCATGCGTGAGACTAGGTAGAACCCTGCATTTGCCCCCAGAGAATCCGTCGGTAGCGTCAGTAGATAAGGTATTGGAGTACAACCAGTGAGGCACGCAAGTCAGCAGCGGTGGCCACGTTTTTGTTCATCAGTGTTTCGAGATCCAGCCTCGCCGTTATTTCGACCGGGTCATTCATTAACAACTCTACCGAGATGCAGCAAAACACCAGCTTTCGATGCACTTCTAGTGTTGAAATGCTGTTGCACGCGTCATCATTGATCGCATACGGAACGACTTCAGTCGCGCGCAGCCGAAGAGCAGGAGGACAAGCTAAACCTACAAGAGTTGACCGACTCAAACGTATAAAAGCAAAATGGCGGTGACCATGAAGCGTCCGCAGTCTAAACAAATGTCACGTAATACGAACTGAACACTGCTTATGGCGGCGGCACGGAAAAAGACGAAAAAGAGTGCCGATACCCTGTACCCTTCTGGAGTGACACTAGACGAGCGCAAGCGACAATGACCCGCCGAGACGACGAGAAACATTTCATACCCTCCTCCATCACCATTGTAGTGGTTCAACAACGCTTTGCTGGACATCGACTTTCAAAGTAGAACTTTCTTCCGTGATGTGTGCATTGTATTCATTGATGAGGCGCACACTGTAGAACGGCAATTTCAATGCCGTATTTCGATGTGCCATCCCGTTTGCTCGTTCCTAAAGTGGCATTGTTATGTGTGAGCTGCGCATGGGTTTTTGTTAGCTGTTTAGATAGAAGTGTACACCTTCTGGTTTGCTAAGCAGTTCTTCTATATACCGGCAATCACCCGTGAGCTAAGCTGGTTCTACAGGCGCACGGCGGTGTTGCTGCAACGCACGAGCCATGGGTTGCACACCCGGCCACACCTCGCATGATCTACAGTAGTTTTTTTGTGATTCTGTGTGCTCAAAGATCAGGTCGAAATTCCATTTACCAGAGCAACCAGCAAAACTTCTTCCTCCCAGGCATTTGACAACTTGTAAAACGATGTGGAGTTTAACTAACCTTTACGGGACGCTCGGTTTGAAATAAAAGTCGATTCTTGACCCTGGCATCTTCGAACTGATTCTTGGAATACAGTTCCTGTATGTTTGAAGTGTATGGGAAGTTTCGGTTTTCAGCGCACGTAATTAACACTTTCTTATAACTTAGAAAAAAATTTGCAATAGCTTAGCTCGGCTATGCCAGAATATACGTAAGCATGATCTAAGGTTCAGCTTGTTATTCTATTGTGTCCTCGTCGTCTAGGATTAGTATGATTACCATTCTTACTGTTCCTGCAATGACACACACACACGGCATAAGCTTATGTAACACATGCATATTTATCAAGCGGCCTCCGGCGCAGCGTCACACAATCACCCGGGAGCTAAGCTGGTTCCCACAGGCTCACGGCGGCGTTGCGGCAACGCACGAGCCATGGGTTGCACACCCGGCCACACCTCCCATGATCAAGTGGACCGGGCCTCCACGTGCGGAACGGTGGTCGGTGAAGACGCTGTGCGCGTGGGGTGTGTGAGAGGCGCCGGGCAGCGAGCAACGTTCATGTGCGCCGTGCGCGTCACTGCTGTTCGCTCTAGCACAGCACGGCTCTTCAGGAGCCACGCAAACTGTTCAAAAATCGGCCAATGTAGCTCACGCTACAAAAGAAAAACTGGTTATAAGCATTAGATGGGGCATTATTACGAGTACGCGAGCAGAGAGGCCAAATTACAGTAATTGTCTTCCCCACAAAACTATCTTTTTTTCAGCGTTTGCGAGATACAAGCAGAAGAACAGCGCAGATTCCTACTGATCAGTTGATTAATTACAACGTGTTCTGCAGCGATGCTCGGCCCGCTGTTGTGTAGTCGGGGGTGGTTTTTCGTAAAATATGATCGCCACGGTACAGAGGTTAGAATAAAGCGAACTTCGGCTCCGCAGAGCGATAATTTTAAACCGTACTAAAGCTGGCTTTGTCGCTAGGGAGCTGCTCCCATCTATGCTTTTCTGTATTTCTTCACCACTTTCGTTTTTCTAATTTTGGTTGTAATCCGAAACGCGCCAACACCTAAATAATGATCTGCTGGAAGTTATTGCTTGTTCGTAGCTGGGAGCATGTCGCTTGGAGGATATTAACCGGCCCTGTTTTTGTTTTCTTATGTTACCCGGGATTTACTGTCCTCTTACATATGTTTTATTGTTTGCTCTCCGAAATGGTTAATCACTCTTGTCTTTTCGTTGATTAGTGATTTAATCAGAATTTTATGGTTCGGTGAAGCGAAGTTGGGCTGGGGCGAACTGGCACAACAAAAACCCCCGCTCCAGACAATGCGCCAGGAAGACGAGCTGCTTCCGCGTCGCTCGGATACCGAGCGCGCTGGTTCGCAGATCATCCAAGTTCACCTCCAGTACTCCAGGAAGCGGGCGGCTCCACCACGCCCTTTCCACGAACAGGTACCACCTGCAAGGTCCGGATCACAGGTACATCGCCGGGCTGCCCAGGTGTCTCGACCAGCTTCGCCCGGTTTTTTCCGGTCTTGTTTCTCAGCCCCGTCGCTCATTGTTCTGCAGCTTTCAAAGAACCTACCGACAAAAACACAACACCCAGTGCAAGCAAACGCCCTCTGTCCTCCGTCAGAACACGAGACTCAAAAAAACATGATAAACTCTACGGGTAAGTGTCTATCCCAAATTTGGACCTCTACACCAAGAGGCCAATGCAGGACGCAAGACTCTTAAATAAGAACCCAAACTGTGTGTCAAAGATAACACACGACATGAAATGACCATAACTAAGGGTGATTACGTAAAATCACGCGGTGCGGACAATAATACTGAGGCAGGAAATGAAGGCAATTAATTTTGCTCCCAAATGTCCCCTACGCTAGAAGCTGTTCACGAAAGACGAAACAGAAGTCATGGGGAGGACGAAGGCACCGTTTACTTAGAACGCACGGCTCCGTGCGCCTGCGTTGGCGTTACACATTTCTTTCTAAAGGGAACGATGAGATGGCTGCTGGATATCCTACTCCACCTTAGCAAGGACAGCTCTTAGACGACATGTTATTTAGCCAGGTTAGCGGGCAATGATCAGTTTCTAACAACAAACGCGGGATCCGGCTACATAGCAGGCCAACTTCAGCACTCCCCACACGATGCAGCCAGTCTTTTCCGGATGTACTGTACGCCTATTCTGTGCAAGTTAGCTTGCGGCTTAAGTACGAAAACTGGTCGTTCCTGGCTTTTCGCATCCTCTTGGCATAGCACAGCTCCCATTCCATGATCGCTCGCAATCGCACTGATCACGAAACCCTTTGAAAAGTCAGGGCCCATTAGAACTCGCTCCTCGCTCAGGGCTCGTTTCAGTGTTTGAACGTGTCCTCTTTCTTTGTAGTCCCACTCCACCTTTACTGGCTCCGTCTTTCTAAGAGCGTCAGGAAAGGACTAGCAAGTGTGGAGTAATCATTCACACAAGTCTGTTAATGTCCAGTCACACCCAAATATCCCCTTATCTCGGACTTCGCGGTTGGTCGGCGATAGTTCACGACCGCGGCTACTGTTTTCTGACGGTCTGCGACGGCGGCGCTAGCACCCCATGCGCTAGATACGTCACTTCGGCGCGTCCCTATGTGACACTTCGACTTTTTGACTGATAGGCCTGCTTCTTCGAGCCTGCTCAGCACGACTCTAAGTTCTCTACATGCTCCCACCCTGTGTTAGAAAAGATGGCGACATCGTCGAGGTAAGGGAGCGTATACTCAGACAGGCCACAAAACCACTGATCCATTAGTTTCGAGAGGCAATACGGCACGTTTTTGAGCCCGAACTCAACATGATGGGACATACGGTTCCGAACGGGGAAACGAACACAAAGACACGTTAGACCTAGCTCTTCGCCACGGCACGTCTCATCATTTAAAACGCGTTCTCATCTGCGGTTATGTACAAGATTCTCAGGGCTGACGCCCGTAATCTCGTGAGGAGCTGACTTCAAGGTCAACCTAGCGGCAGGGACGCACGCCTCCCTACATGTTTTCGCTCAAAGCAGAATGCTCTCAACTTTTGTTTTCGCACGGAGTGCCTTCATTCCACTGGGGTTAGAATGTGGTTAAAGGTTAGAACTGTGCAGTACCTTGATTGCATGCCAGTTATCAAGGACTGGGGTCAATGTCGAGTTCGGCCGCACGGCGCGGCCAGCTTGGTTCCCCGGCCGATGGGATGACCTAAACGCGCTTCGGCCGTTCGCGGATCGGACTAAGCTACCTCCAGGTCTATTGGTCCGCTCGCCGCCCGTGCTTCACCATTCGCAGCTCGTCTTTCTGCCCGCTCGCAGGCTTTGCCACCACATCGCCCGAGTTTATAGCTCGCACCCCAAAGGAACACCTGCAGTTTTCGGGTGCTCGTGGGACTTCGTCGGGCTAGCCTCACAGTTCACCCCTTTCGGGGAACCTCGTTATCGTGCGCACTATCCGCGCTCCGGTTAGAATCAGTCTCAAGGCCTCCCATTCTGAGCATTCTGCCGAGATCCCAAAAACCCAGGCCGACACATGAACGCGATCAGTGGACTCGTACGGCCCTCTCTGGAGGCTCAGCTGGTACGTTATCTCTTTTAGGTCCCCCTTTTGCTCTCCAGATGGCGGTACTTTCCCTGTTAGCGTCGTTCGCTACGAGCTCACTGGATTTTTGTCGGCAGCGCTTCGACCTCGAACTCGCTTCGCGCAACAGCTGATCGGGGACCGGTGACATCGTGCTGTTCGTTTCGCACGGCGCTGCCAGCTGGGTTTCTCCGCCGAAGGTTTGGCAACCACCTTCAGCTGCTGGCTTTTCGACTAGGCTACCACGAGAGTTTTCCGTTGTCTGTTTGGGCTACGCTTCTCGGCGTCCTTTCGTGCCTCGCTCGCTGGGGAAGAGTCAAGTTTCTGCGAGAGCTTCCCCGCTTGCGTCTCGTGAGTGCCATGCCCTCGCCCAAATCTCGGCCTATTTGCGCGTTTCGAAATCTTTCTTTTCCGCGGCTCCTGGCTCTGCGCCCTTCTCGTTTTTTGGCTCATTTTACTGTCCAAGAACACTATCGCGTTCCCTTTGCGTTTGTCCGGGGACGCTCCGTCTTTCGGCCCTCACGTAGCAATAACGAACGGCGGCAGTTGGCAAAGAATTCTCGGACCGCTCACGTGAACAGTGGGAGAACTCACGCTTGACGCCGAGGAGCCCCGCTGGAGCCTCAACTCTAGCCACATCAACTCGAGCCGCTTCTGCCTTCACCTTGCTCTCTCCGTTTCCTGCCTTTCGCCTTCCTCCCTCCATTTCTGCCTTTCGGCTTGTGCCTCCACTTTGCCCATTCCGCTGTTTCGCATTTACAGAGTTCTTTTATCTCAGCCTCCTCGCGCTCACGGTGCTCTTTGATTTCAGCCCTGGCCTCATTGACTTCGCCAGCCGTTACGTTCTCCTTCCGCGTGACCTCAAGGATCACATGCTTCCGTTCGCGTGGCTTAAGGCAATGCCTAGATCCTCGAAATTTCGATGAGTTCCTTCACTTTAAGGTCCCTCCATCGTTTGCTTTAGCCTGTTGCTGCTTGCCCTCGTTAGCATCCCCTTCCCGTTCCTATACTATAGAGCTAATAGTAAGGTACGCACAAGTAATTCCCCACAGTGCTTTGTTTACAACACCCTCGGCACTAGCTTTTATTTTACAACACTTTCTCTAAAGCTTGAAACAAATCAAAGCTACACACCCTACTTCAGACGGCTCTTCTCTAAAAAAACGATAACCTGTGTTAGAGAAGTGTGGCGAACTAACGTGCGAACATAAGCACTTATCACACTAAATAGTAGTCGTTGCTGGTCGATCCCGCAGCTTGCCATCCACTGTTGCGACTGGGCGATCCCAGCGCTGTGACCACTGTTGGGAATCAGCCGTCAGCGCAGTCACCACTGTTAGGACTGGGCTATCCACAGCTACCACCACTGTTGCGACGGGCCACCCGAGCGCAGTCACCCGTGTAGCGGACGTTGCCTTGCTCCGTCAGCTATCGACGCGGCGCAGAGCAGAGCGATAAAGTTCTGGAGGCAGACGAAAAGTTGAAGCAACATTTATATACAGTACGTAAACGGTCAACAAAAGCGTTACATAGCTCGCACAAGGCGACAGCACGTCTCCACTGGGAGCCTCCGGAAAGTGCAGCGCTCGCTGTGCTTTCCGGGCGGGTTTTTATGCCTCCGGGGGTCCGTTGCAGCCGCGAGCGGTTTAATCGCTCCAATCAGGACTCTCGCTTTGTCGAGTTTGAATCCGACGAATGGAGGCGAAGCGCTTGCTTCAGGCGAGCCACCACGACGGGCAAATGGAAGGCGACACAGCGGAAATCTGTCCAGGCAATGTCGCTGCGTGTCTGCGCGGATCGTTCGTCCGAGGCATGATTCGGCCCAGCCGTTGAGAAGTGAAAATGAGAGGCGACTCTGCGGCGCCGGCAAGTTGGGACAGGACTGCCACGGGCGGCTTGACAGAGGCGCGAATCGGCCCCGCCATCGCGAATGAAGCGAATTTCGGCTGGGTGCTCTGGCACAACAGTACATCTGATAAAGATAACCAATAGGAAACGAGCAACTGGACAACGGCTGCCCTATTTTTCGAGGAGGTAAAAGATTAGGGGAGGGAGGGGTGTATTCGTATCTGATAGGCGGTTCAGCAAGATAAAGACCTCGGATAAGGCTTACAAGGCTATGTCGATAAGCAGTGAAGCCAACAAATTCTCCAGCGCGGACTCGTGGCAGGCCAGGGTAAGAATAGAGAAGATCAAAAAAGAATAATGTTTACCGCGTTCAGGTACACAATACGTCGATGAATGTGCACTATGTCAAGAGGATGCCTGATTGTTCATTTGTCTGCAATGCTACGGACAAGAAAAAAAGCGCGTGCGGGCTAAACCAGGCCTAAAGTGGCCATGAAAACAAATATAGCATTATTTAATTTTAAAGAACTACGCTTTGGCATCTCAACGCCATTCAAAATCCAGTCCGCAAGACGTTTCAAGGCAGCAAACACTTCGAAAATGTTGAAATTTTGCCCTGCACGGCGCCAGTGGTGACGTAATATTGGAATACTAAAATATGGTTATCGGTGTTTTAACTGCATGTTATCGTTCAAGGGATAGCATCTCATGTGACTGGAGGTTTAAGTCCAATCATAGATTCATGCTTAGAATCGATGGCTTTGGTAGGCCGCCTCCATTCAGAAAATCAAGTTTTTTGATGTCTTGAGGAACCGGCCGAACAGCGGCAGGTGAGTCGTATCTGCTTCGTCCGGTTTTCCTAATATCCATGTCAGGTATTGAAAATTTGAGTTAAATATGGCGTCATTGCTACTGAGCCACCACAGTCTTTTTAAAGAACCAAACATGCATTTCGTGTTCAACCACACGACAGATGTTTCTGAGGGCATTTCCTCCAGCCTCAATTCTGAGTTTCCTCCCGATTCACTGAATGAGATCATAGGGATGCGCACACCTCAAGCGTTTCAACTGTCTTGTGATTACTGGCTCTTTCAATTACCCAAATTAAGCGTCTCTCCCAATTCTTCCCAATTAAGCTTATTAAGCACCCAGTGCAGACGGATTGCGAATAAATTGTGAGTGAGATTGGGGCCTGATGTTCGACATCGTTCCTTCGTGGAAACTTCTTTCTCCTCGTATGCGAGGTTATCGCACCCGTAGATCTGTTGTAAACGTCTGTGAACTCCCACTTGTTCGTCCGCTCTGCACCCTGTTCTCTCAATCATTTATCATAACGGCTGTGTCGAATCAATAAAGCATGTATTTTGCCAGGAATAAATGTCCCGTAGATTGGTTTCATACGACCTGAGGATTGTCCCATTATCCCATCATGTGGTCATCCCCATTTGCGACTTATGCCCCGTTCTGTTTAAGGGTGATGCTTCTTAGGGGCTCCGGCTATCCCGGTTTTATGCCGACGTCGTCGTAACCACCGTTTAATGTATACACGGTACTAAAACACCGGGACCATCGTTTTCCAACTCCTCGCGCTAGAACGCTTCGTGGTGCGAAGACACGAACTTGCAACAAAGCTGTATGCCTCTAACCCCGAACAGTTTCATCCCCGCGGACGAAAACGTCAAGGTGCCAAGCGCTACTTATGCACTGCATGCTTCGCCCCTCCCCAGGTTCACAATGGTGGAGATGGTTAGTTTTTTTTTAACTTTCATGAGGCATTCTGTAAGCCTTCCGGCTTTAAACGATCCCATATCTGCACTAAGGAGCAACCGAACGCTATTGTGGCGTAGGAGACGCCATCCTCCGATGCCTCCCTGATGGTATTTGGGAAGGATAGAAACACGGCTACATTCCAATACCAGAGCATATACAGAGCATATACAAGCAACCATGGCTTCGTAACAGGCTGCACATAACGTCCTTTCTAGGGGCTTCTATTGGCCTGAAGTTTCCCCTGAAAGGCGGGAGGGATCCACAAGGTTCTAAGTTCCTCAGAAAGTGTTGCCCGGAAAGTGCCGGATACCTCCCATCCTAACGCATTCTGCCGAAATTTTCTCGGCGGTGACCTTCAGGACACGCCAATCAGCCCTTCAGCTTGTTCTCCACGCATGCGCAATGCGGCAATCAGCGACAACGGATATCCACTATAGCCGGTACCGAGATCCAACGGCATTTGTATGCTTTTAAAGCGAACCTTTCTATGCCACTCTGGTGTCGTCAATCGCTACACCAAAACGCGTTTTAAAGAGGAGCTTTATATGTCTTACGGCTGCCGTCCATCATTACCCAAATTGCGTTGCAGGCAAGCCACCTTCTGCAATGGTTTGTACAAAAACACATTAAGCGCAAAAAAAAAAACGCTTACCCCGGTGGCAATCGAACCTGAGTCCCTCGCGCTAAGAGGCCAACATCTATCACGTTGCCCCATTCCGACAGGTGGAAGCAGTTGGCTTTTGGACTTTAACTTTTTTCCAGGTTGCATGCTAGAAAGCTTCGCATTTTATCATATTTATGTTAAAAAAAAGTGGTTTTGATTTTTTTCGCGATTAACTAGTTACAGCTGTTTGCTGCTACAGTAAGCAATTCTTGAGGGGGCTCCCAATCTTAAATATGCTGACTTGCTTTTTTATAAGCCATTATTGTGCCGGCACACTTCACTGGAGGCCACTTAGACGTATATGCCGTACTCGCTGCCACTTAGCTGTATCCGTTATAAGCTTTACGGATGCAGTAGGAAGGACAACTCGGCCACTTGGTAACTGTTTATCCTTGGTGTTGAAAGCGCTCAAAACAGGGACGAAGGATGCTGTGTTGTCGTGTCGTCTTTTTTCCACCTTCGTCCCTGTTTTGTGACCGCTTTCAGCACCAAGATGAACTGTATCGATGCATCAGCGAGAGGAGAAGTTATTCGTTATTGCTCAAGTTTAACGAACAAGCAGCCACCTCAAATGACGAACGAAAAGAGCCGCCAAGAAACGTTCTTACTCCCACGCACTTTTGTCCTTGACTTGTCATCAAATAAATATGCTACTTACAGGAAGAATGCGTGACCAAATTCCCGAAACGCATTCAAGTTTTGCCTAAACGGAAAACACAGAATCCGAACGGGAAAAAACCTGTCAGCTGAATTGACCTAAATTCATCAGTTTCCCTGAGTTGGTGGGAACTTATGAATGCTATAGAGAAAAATGTAATTTCTTTATTCCCCTTCCAATGTGGGTGTACATAAAATACAGGCATGCGTAAATGTCGTCGGCGTGCGTCGGTCATCGCAATTTGTGGCGCGTTTTTTTTTCTTTCTTGAAGCTTTGTTGATGAAAGATAAAGCCCCTTTTTCAAGCATGAAAGAAAATGCCCTAGTGTCAGGAACCAAATGATTTGTAATAATATCTGGTGGTTACATACTCCATACAGTGCGGCCGCGCCTGCAGATGAGTCGGTTGAAAACTGGACCGCATGCTTCAACAGTCTACGCACATCTCCGCGCCGCCAACTTCACTGCTTCTGCACACGCTGTCTGATCCGAAAAACCCGTGTTATTTTCTTCTACCTAGGTCTTAACACCGTGGGGTTTGGCGGGACACCAAATACAAGGTTGAAGGGGAAAAAAAGCCGTACAAAAATTCGGGCCGACAGGTCCAGTGGCTGATCCGAAGCGACAAACTAAGACACAAACATTCTTTTCTTTCAAGATTGTGGCTTTAAAGGATGACAGGCTAAAAAATATTTACTAGCGGAAACAAAGACCGCGAAGCCGCCCGCATTCTCTAAATTTGCCGTCATTTGGTCGCAAAAATTTCCACCCAAGATTCCATCGTATTTTTACCTCCATGCGTTCTCCAAAGGAATTTCGTTTCATTGAAGTGTTGGTAAGTGAACAGAAGACAGGGCAGTTGGAAACTATGGGTCTGGGCTGTCGAATAGCAAGGGTGGGCGTACTAGTCGTGTTCGCAGAACGTACTAATCTACGCATCATGAATACCTTCTTCTGCAAACGGGAGAGCCAGAAGTGGACATGGCGGAGCCCGAATGGGAGCATAAAATAAAATAGTCTTCATACTATGCGATGAACCTGGCGTCGTGCAGGATGTGGAAGTGCTCGTAAGGGTAAGGTGTAGTCACCACCGTATGGTTAGATATCGAATTAGGATACATTTGAGGAGGGACCGTAACAAGCCAGTACAAAAGAAACCGAATAATGAAATACAGTAAGACGTAAAGTTTAAGTATTCAGGATCGCGCTGCAGAACCGATATTCAGCTCTTACCGAGGAAGCAGAGTTTACGACACAGGAAGCCAGCGACAATCTCACACGCATTATCACGGAGTGTCCAGTAAAAGTCGGGGGCACGATTGCTAGACAGGATTCTGGCAGACTTTCACAGGAGACGAAATATCTAATTAGAAAACGGCAAGCCATGACAATCGCCACTCCAGCTGACATAATACAGCTACCAGAGTATTCAAAGTTAATCAATAAGCTGAAGGCATCTGACAATCAGAAGTATAATATGGAGAGGTTCGAATATGCTGTAAAGAATGGAGGTAGCCTGAAAGCTGTGAAGAGGCGTCTAGGCTTGGCGAAAAATCAGATGTATGCACTTAAAGATAAGCAAGGCAATATCATTACAAATAGGGATAAAACAGTCACAGTAGCCGATGAGTTCTATAGACATTTGTACAGTACCCGGGACATCCAGGATAATGCCGAACGAGAAAGTAGTTACGAGGACATAGACATCCCACCAGTAACGTAAGAAGAAGTAAGGAAGGCTTTGAAAGAATTGGAAGTGGGCAAAGCACCCGGTGAAAACCAGATAACAGCAGACCTGTTGGAGGATGGCGGGCAAATTGTACTAGTAAAACTGACAAACCTGTGCACGCAAGGCCTAATGACCGTGAGTGTACCAGAATGTTGGACAAACGCGAACATCATCCTAATTCATAAGAAAGGTGACATGAAGGACCTGAAAAATTACAGGCTGATCAGCTTACTGTCAGTCGTCTACAAGGAACTTGCCAATTGTAATCAGTAACAAAATTTCTGCTACCTTAGATTTCAGTGAACCTAAGCAGCAAGCAGGGTTTCACAAAGCAGCAAGCAGGGTTTCACAAAGGCTATTCAACAATGGACCATATTCACACGATCAATCAGGTGATAGAGAAGTGTGCTGAGTATAGTGAACCCATATATATATATATAGCCTTCATAGATTATGAGAAAGCATTTGACTCGGTCAAAACCTCAGCAGTCATTCAGGTATTACGGAACCAGGGTGTGGACGAGCGCTATGTAAGAATACTAGCGGATAGTTACAATAGTTCCACAGCTTTCATCATCCGCCATAAGGAGCGGAGTAAATCTTTATAAGGGCTTCAGACAAGGTGACACAATCTTTCCAATGTTATTCACAGCATGTCTACAAGAAGTATTCAGAACATTGGATTGGGAACAGCTGGGAGTTCGCGTAATGGTGTGTTAGGGATACCTCGAAAAGCTGTTAATACCTCTAATTAACAGTAATACCTCCGTTAACCGCTGTTAATCTAACAGCTGTAACCCTAGCAGCTGGGAGTTAGGGTTAATACCTCAGTAGCCTCAGATTTGCTGATGACGTTGCCTTGCTAAGTAGCTCGGGGGCGAATTGCAAAGCATGCTTAACGCACTGGACCAACAGTGTACAACCGTGGGCCTGAAAATAATAAGCAGAAACTAAGGTAATGATCAAAATTACCCCCATCTCCCCGCGATGGAACCCTGGTGTGATACGACGCATCTGGGGGTTCAAATGGCGTTTCTATTGGGTTGATTCTCTAAATCGGGTGAAACGTGTTGTGAACGCGTAGGATGCCTTTCCATCACATGCGGGTGTTCTCATACGCGCGACGATGGGGGTAATTTTCACAGCGCCTGAAGGAGAGGAGAACAGCGGAGGGGAGTCGCGAATGCGCGCAGCTGTTGTTTATGATAATGAGACGGAGTGAGAGTGTTGCGCACAGCTGTCGGAGAGAAGAGCGGAGGAGAGGCGCGCATGCGCAGGTGGCGTGCGGACGCCGCCGACGCCGACGCCGACGCAGGAGGGACATGCCTCATAGCAAGAGATGCGTCGCATCTAATAACATCGGTAGGGCACAGCGGTTTGTGACAGTGGGTCAGACAGTGAAAGTGGTAAGCGAATTTATCTACTAAGCCCAAGTTGTAACCCCGATCCCAAACCTGAGGCAGAGATGATTAGAAGGATAAGATAGGCGTGGAGTGTGTTCACCAGGCATTCTCAGATAATGAATGGCAGACTACCACTGTCCCTGAAAAAGAAAGTGTATGACAACTACATCTTACCGATACTCACCCACGGGGCAGAAACTTGGAGGCTCACTAAGAGGGTTAAACTTAAATTGAGGATGGCTCAGCGAACAATGGAACGGAAGATGAAAGGTGTAACATTTATTTATTTATTTATTTATTTATTATGTATTTATTTTCAATACTGTTAGCTCTTGCGGTCTAACAGTAAGGGACCAAAAGAGAGCGGAGGGGGTCAGGGAACAACCGCGTGTTAAGGACATAGTAGTAGAAATTAAGAAGAAATGGATTTGGAGACGGCTTGTAATGCCAAGGCGCGATAACCGTTGGTCATTAAGAGTAACATAGTGGATCCCTAGAGAAGGCAAGCGTGAAGGTGGCGGCAAAACGTTAAAACGTTACATGGGCAGAGGAGATAAAGAAGTTTGCGGGGTAAATTGGTCGCAGTTATCACAGGATCGGGATAATTATAGGCAAATGGGAGGGGCCTTTGCCCTGCAGTGGGCCCGCTTCATAGAACGGGAGAGGAACTTTCGCTATGCTAAGCCTTTGCTGTGGGACCCGACCTCAGGGGGACCTAGCTGTTGCAGTGACGGCGCTGCATACAACAAACGCAAGTGGGCCGTTACTCGTCGCTGGAAATCTGCAGTTATAGTCATGAGTGATCTTAATATGTTTGGGGGCTTCCTAACAGGTCTCCATACGCTTGTTTCAATTATTCTAGAACTGACGTGCCAATACTAGCATGGCTTACCGGAAAAGCAGTGCCACTCAGCCAATAGTAGGCAGAGCATGCGCGTCGGTAGCTAAAACATCATAGCGTGCGGCTTAGCGGAGCCAATGGCTGCGCGTATATAGGATCCAAAGGGCCGTGAAAAGCGTCTCTAGGTTGCCATGCTTCAAGCTGATCAGTCCGTAGCATTCAGAGCACTTCGAGGTGCGACGAAAGAGCTAAAGCTACAGGCCCTATTGCCGTCACAACCTTAATTAGGGCCTTTTTAAATTAACAAGGACTAGGAAAACCCAAACAAGCACGTATGTTCGTTCTTGTTTGTGCCTAGTCCTCATTCGTTTAGCAGAAAAATTACTCTGGAATTATATCCAACTAGGCTTGCTTACAGTGCTTCTAAAACTACTGGCAGCAGAAGCCTCCATTGTCCGTACCCATTCTTTGTTTTCTTAATTTACCATTTTCTTTACCTACTGTCAGCGTAAGACTATCCGAAACTTTCCTTTATGTTGCAAACCCAATTATATAACACCTGCGTTTTTTCTCGCAAAGAGCAGATTTTTAAAACTGGGCACTTCTTACACATCAAATGGTAAAACAAGAATTTCTACTATACTGCAATAGTCTGGCCCTTTCTGCCTTCTCCCATGGCCAACATGAGGAACTGGCCAGACGTAGATATTTTTAAGAAATCCACCTACATTCAAGAATTACGGAGTTACTACTGGTTGGTCACCTGCTGGACAAGGCTCTCCAGAAGGCGCCCAGGTATTCTGACTTCAGTTTCACCTCCAAGAAAAACCTGACATAAACAAAGACGTTTGCAACTTACCTGTAAAATTACGTGATTACGTTGTGAATTTGACAGGCTGGAAACAGCGCAAAAGGCAGGGACGAGAGAAGGAGGAGACATCACAGTGCTGCTGTGTCTGCTGCTCTCATCCCCATCTTTCACGCCGTTTTTATTCCATCATGCTTCACCAACCAGCCCAAGCTTCCTCATTAGCATTGAAGTTGTACTAAGGTCACTTGGGCAACTGTGGCAGCTTTTTAAAATTTTTTACACTGTAAGCTACCATCACGTACTTCACCGCCTGATATTTATTCAAGCTTCCTTTCGCCATTACAGCAATAACAGCTATATAGCCGTTAGCATTTTGTACCACAATTCACAGCGAAAAAGGTAATACACTTCCCCAATGCCCTCCGTCGCTATCACTCGTTTTGCTTTTGGGCTGCTTCTAGCAAGCGAAAAAGCAAGCGACGGCGCCGTCGCTGTCGCTGCCACCAGTGGATTGCATAAAACGTTTGAGCCCGTCGGTGCCACCCGCCCTATTGGGTTTCTGTGGCCTCTGACTTACGTTTTTTTTTGTCACTCGTCACCATCACTGCACGTGGTTACGCTTTTACATGGCCTCGTGTAGCCCCCCCCCCCAAAAAAAAAAAAACGACACAGAACACAGGGAGGCGACGGGCACAAGCGCTTATGCCCGTCGCCTCTTTGTGTCTTCTCCTCCTTGTGTCTTCTGTCGTTTTTCTTGCGCTACACGAAGCCCTGGATTACCGCTACTACCTAGCCCAAACCCAAAGAGGTGAGGCTAGGAGTGGTTGCCTACATATTAGTCATCAAAAAAACGAACCTTCTCATGTACAGCCAGTTCCAATTAGCGTTTGGGCAGGGGGAATGATAGCCCCCAACTCATGTAGCCAACCTAGCCCAAGTAGAAGATCCAACCTCATGCCAGGTGAACGCATTTAATCAGGTTACAGGACCAGGAAAGGAATGAAGGAATGAGTTCAAGCAAAAGTATCTAAGGTTAAGAGAGACACGCACCCGCAAGTCATTTGTCATCATGTTAATGACAATCTCCGTACTGTGGGTACCACGCCAGGTATTGTGCGACATTATTGCAGGAACTGAGAAAGCCAGACGACCTAGGCACTGAACTGAAAACTAGCCATTTCACTGCGGAAGATACCAAGTGCAACTCATTGTCTTACAAAACATGTTTGCCGCAGCACAACAGGAAATTCAGCTCTTATCAGTAAACTGTGGCTGTTAGTCAGCTTCCTGTATGTAGGAGCCTTCAAGTTAATCCAGCTGTTGATTTTCGTAAAGGGTGCAGACAGCACATCGTTGAAATACCACAGCCCTCCTGAGTAAATAAAAAGCTGACACCACGACAATAAAAATTGGGCCCATCTCCCCGCGAGAGGGACTCGAGTAAATGCGTCGCATAGGGGGGTGGGTGTATTGCGTTAACGTTTAGTGTTTGGGGAGTTGGTGGAAGTGAATGCGTTGTATCAGCAGCGTCTTGACGTAGCTTGAATGAGTCAAGGATATAAGGCGCGTTCGTAGCCTCCCATTCTGTGTCGGCTTTCTGGCGCAGTGGGTAGAGCACCATGTACATTGCGTTCCGCCCGCAGGGTCGAGGATCGAAACCAGGCGCCGGATAGTATTTTTTTATATAGTGTAGGGGGAGGGTTGCGGACAACGACGGTGGCGAACTACCACTACGGACGTCAACGCGGGTGACATCGTGAGTTACTGAAATGCTCTGCATTTAAAAAATATCCCGATTCTCCCTTGTGTAGTAGTAGTAGTAAAGGTAATGCCAAAATTACCCCCCGGAAATTATATTCTTTAAAAATAACTTTCCCACTCATAATTCTCCCAATTTTATGCATAAAAGTGCAACGTCAGACCTCCTAACCAAATTCTAAACAAAAAATTGCACCCCCTCTACAACTACAGTGCCTCTCTAATTCACTAAACTCTGCTTTAAGGCAAACTAATATCATGCTATTATTTTAAAAACACGTTTCTAACAATGGCTGCGTACAAATCATTTCTAATAAACTTACTTGTATGGTTAGAGTCACAAACTTCGAAATTAAGCCAAACCATTTGTTTACAATACATCTGTCATTCTGGTATGCTTCTCGCTGCAGACGTGAAGAATGAAATAAAGGAGCTGGGCGCAGGCCGACCTTATTTTTGACAAACAATAGTGCCCGGGAAGTGGCAATAAATTATAGCGCTTGCGTACTGTCACACACCGACTGACAAATGACACCCCTGTACAAATTTATTTACACCGTGTAGGCTCGTTGCACAACATGCCTCGACGACCAATCTGGCTATGCGATGAAGCTTTGATTGGTGCATGGAAAATGCGGATTCATTGTATAAATATGTTCGGTTTGAAACCATTCTGACACGTACGAATATACTGTATACTGCATACTACTGTATAATGCATATACTGTAGTCGCGTGAACCCAAGAACAGCGCGAGAGGATCCCATCAGCGGCCCAACCACGGCTGCACCTTTTAGAAGGCACACAGCATACAAAAAAATGCAATGAATCCTTGGAGAGGAAACAACGACGCTCAGCTGCGATAAAAAATGTTCATAACGTCATCACTCCTGGAAAACAACAAAAGGAAAAAGCCCTTCGGCCGCGCATAGAGGAATCGCAGTCACGGCGACTTGAACAAGCGACCAGGTATTCATAACACCGCCTCGTACACGCAATCACCGATGCAAGTTTTACAGTTCACGTTTTTGCAGTGCTCAGATGTTCGCGCGCAGTGTCCGGGCGAAACTCAAGAGGCAATAATTGTTAACGTTACACTCCGCATGCAAAAACAACAATCCCGGACAAAAATTTCCACTCGGTAAAAAAACATTCAGGCGCTGAAGCAAGTGCTTCAGTCGTATTCCGCTATGGAAACAATGTAGCACTGAATTGTGGGTAAGAGTAAACAGTTATTTCAGTTCTACATCTCTATCCTTTCACTGACCAGCCGATAATAGTTTTCTTGTGTACCGTGCGTACGTTTACTGCCCCAGACAAACTCAACGAGTCCTAACTCGTACAAGTCACAAGCTTGACTAGCGAGGCAGCGGTGAGGACTGCACTTGTTGGTGCGACACAATGGCAAGAAGTATCAAAAGAATACACGTACAGTCGGGGACTTAATTTCACAGACCACGCGAGCGCGTGGGAAAAGCCACCAAAGCGCGCTCTGGAGGCCCGGCGCCTGTTGTCGAGACCGGCGCGGCCCGCATGAGCGTCCTGTTTTACTCGCAGGCCCGCCGATTTCCTCGCTCCCTGCAGCGGTGCTGAGATGATCGCTGCAGCACCGCAGAGCGACGCATTTGTGGCATTCCTTTCTTCCCGATGACACGTTTGGGGCCTGACGTGACGATTGCGCGGGCTTTGGCGCAAGTGCTCCTCGCGTCTTGATAAACGCTTGCGTGGGATGCTTTTGTTTGTTTTGGGCTTTCTCGTTTATAGACGATGAGACTAGCGGCTTGCAAACGGCGTAGCCAAATCAAGCGCGTACGAAGCACAATTACACGGTTCCGCACTACGGAGAACGAAATGTTAGCTATACGAAAAGCAAACCTTTATTCTTCTTGTATATTTTGTAAACTATTTGGCCACTGAACATATATCACAGCTGGAAAGCAGTCGTCCGCCGGTTTTCTGCGGATATCTGACGGACGACCGAATGTCCGACACCGGATGTCAGACGTACGGATGTTAGATGGACGTCTTTGGTCCAATGAGTCGTACGCGCTTAATTTGTCTACGCCGTTCGCAAACCTCTAGTCTCATCGTCTCTAAACGATAAAGCCCAAAACAAACAACTAAAACATTCCACGCAAGTGTTTAACAGGACGCGAGGAGCACTTGCGCCAAAGCCAGTGCAATCGCTACATTAGGCCCCAAATGTGCCATCGAAAAAAAAGGAATGCTAGAAACGCTTCACTCTGCGGTGCTTCAGTGACCATCTCAGCACCGCTGCAGGGAGTGAAGAAATCGGCGTGCCTGCGAGTAAACAGGACGTGCATGCTCGCCGCGCCGGTCTCGACAACAGGCGCCGGGCCTCCAGAGCGCGCATCGGTGGCTTTTGCCATTGCACTCGCGTGGTCTGCAAAATTAAGTCCCCGCCTGTACATACATACCTTGTATAGGGTTACTCCATGAGTGCAGAGAACGGTGGGATGCCACTTCTACACGCTGAGAGAACCTCGCATCACAAAGCGGATAGACCCATCAACCGATCACAACACTACGGCGGTAAGGTGGCTGCCATTACGGCGGCCCCAGAGGCCCCAGTGGCGCTCCGCACGGGCGACGGAAGACAGCAAATTAGAAGACTGAGCATGTACGTCCAAAGGCCGATTGAGATCAATACAATCTAGCGCAGAGATTTAGCACCGATATTTGCATTCGCGACGTTAGCACTATGTAGCATCAGCTATTACTTCCGCAACCGTATATTTTTACACACAGATAGGGCGTTGTGATTTCGATATTTCAGATTTCCTCTTTAGCGTGCGGAACTATTTTGTCGTCGTAATCCGCCGAGATTTTCACTTAAAATAATGTAGTTCGCCAACAGCTTACAGACATGCTTAAATTCGCAGCAGTGGGTCATTGACGACAAGGACATCGGGTGCATTAACAATTATTTTAGACAGCGCCATTGAATGCACGCCTGCCGTATAAATTAAGGACTGCGTAATCGTGACCGGCACGCTGTGGGTGCTGATTCGAAAACGTTTTGAGCAGCACACAAAACAGGGGGGGGGGGCGACGAAGGGGGAGGGAGAAGGGTTGAGTGAGTGTGCAAAACGTGGAATGAAGTTCATCAAAAAAAAAACGAAAAGAGACTGTCCTTTTCTGAGTATAGGAAGTCGGGCGCTGCTGCCGTTGCTCGTCGGCGTGGATTTATCCACAGTTTCTATTTGTGGTGGCTGTCGAAACCATTCTGGGGGTGTTGGGGGGGGGCGGTGTTGGGGGTGTGCTCAGGTTGGGGGAGAAGTGAGGGGGCTTGCACGCACAGCAGTGCGGCTTAATGCCGCTACAGATGACATACCCGTTGTGCACTCTAAGCAGTAGGTGCAGGTCGGCTTCACGACAACGCCCCACAACGACCATTCAGCGCGCCTAAATGTGCGACTTTGGCGAATGACGAGGCCCAGCATGCGATTAAAGTAAAAACTAGGAGCTGTGTTGGGACAACTGCGCAAGGCGTGCGTGTGCGCTGTTGCGCCAGCGCAGATCCTAGTTTTTGCTTTAATCGCATGCTGGGCCTCGCAATTCGCCAAAGTCACACATTTAAGGACGCTCAATGGTCGTTCTGGGGCGTTATTGTGAAGCCCACCTGTGCCGATTTCTTAGTGTGGTAAAGCGAAATTTGAACGTGGCAGCCTCGTGGCCCAGTGCGCCCAGCCAGCTGTCCTCCGGAATCGAGCGTTTTTGGTGGCCTGGGTTGCTGTTACACAGACAACGAGATGCCTACGACTAGGCAGGCAAAGGGACACCCACGTGGGTGCCCACTAGTATGGAGGTCGAAACCCTCGAGGTGTAAACTCGGTATGGGACGGACGAATGTAACTCGCTTGGAGGAAGAAGAGCGGAAACTTAAGAAGCGTTAGCCCGAACAGAAGCGTCATTGGGCACAGAAACCGCGGAAAACCGCTGCCGCCGCCGTTGCCGCCTTAAGTTCGAGCTGCTCGTGTAGGTGCGAATCCCTCCCGGATAAATAGCAACTTGTCGGCCTGGAACGCGGACGTGGACTAATATCACTTGTTCAAGATACAAGGGCTTTCAGCGCGACATGTTCGGCAGTATCTTTCACTTCAAAGCCCTTGATCATGACCGATTGCCGGTTTATGCGTGCACGGGTTGGGAGAGGAGGCCGGGCGCGCGCAGATATAGGTTTTATAACTTTACTGATGACATGTCCGCTGTGTTGGCTTGAGGTACAACGTGGCCTTCAAACAGCCCAATGCGATCGGTCCGGTGTCATCTGTGGCAGAGTGGATTGGGTTGGCGTGTTAAACAACTTGAAAGAAACACACACAGCGCGCAAAAAAAAACAGGACGAAAGACGGAGGGATGTACAACACAAGCGCTGTACAACCCATCCCTCCTTCTTTCGTCCTGTTTTTTGCGTGCTTGTGTGTGTTTCTTTCAAGAGGATTTACCAACTCGCCCAACTTTCGGTGTTACTTCAGTGTTAAACAAACAGTACGATTACTACGACGCGGGAGGGAAAGAGACAGCTGTACGTTTGTCCGGTCCGCCATGATAAAGCTGGGGTCTTTTCCAAAGTTCATTCAGGTAATTGTCTAGGAAGTATGCTCCATCGTAAATTACAAACAAACGTGTCTTGTTTCCTGCACTCCGTGGAGGGCACGCCGCTTTGCTGGTCATCTTCGCAGAGTGGAAGGGCACTAAATTTTTTTTTTCTGGGGCTTTTAATCAGGCCTGTCATGTAGAACCGCACTGTATTCTGGCGCGCAGTTTGATAAAAACTTGTTTCGGGGTGTGGTGTGGTTCCGCCTTCTTTTCGATACAGCCCCCTCCGATGAGAGAGGTACACTGTCGAACACGGAGAGCGATATCAAGGAAGCGGCACTCCCCCCGACCGTTGTCCGCCTGTCCTTTCGTCCATCCGTTCGTTCGTCCATCCGTCCATCCGTCTGTCTGTCTGTCTGTCTGTCTGTCTGTCTGTCTGTCTCTGAAATGTACCGGTAAACTACTTCAAATAATAAAATGAATGTGTCGCGGGTCGAAACTACGCCATATCATGGATGGCATAAAGATGTCGTGTTCGAGCAGCTCTAGCACTGAAGAGACACCGACGAGAAGCTGTTTTTGTCATTAACTCATCTGCTTCGCGTTGTTTTCCCATACCTTACGCTTGCGCAACCGTCTAGTTCAGCGATCTTACCAGGCTATTTTTCGCACTGTGCTGCCGACATGCACACGTAAAGTGGCTGTATCGACGTTTCTGGATCAGTAGCTCACAATCGTGGTGGGAAGGTGAACGAAACATGTCGAAGTGCAATTTGATGTCCGGCCGTAGGTTCTGTACAGCAGCTCGACTAGAGGTGACTAAAGAACGCAGCAGGTATTCACAAGGCGGTTTGGTCGGACTAATAATTTGTATTGAAACATTGGTTTTCATTCGGCCAAGCAGTGTCGTGAAAAAAAAATACGTGTTACACGCGATGCTGTTTCAAGTGCACAGTACATTAAGACCCCACACTGTCCGTCCGCGTCCGCGCGCATACCATTTACAACGCGAAAAATCACACAGGCACCGACAGTATACGAGCCTGCGTTTGGTACGTCAGACATAGAGTGTGTCAGTCGTTTTACCCATTGGGCTACGACTGTTAGTTAGTACCCGAGAGTCAAACGGCTTACTCCCTCGCGTGTAACCGTGCAGAGTACCTTAACACCTACCCATGTCCGTCCGCGTCCATCCGTGCGCACACCACCATCAAGGGAAAATCAAGTGAAATTCGATTTGAACCGTGAGTTGCAGTTTCATTTAGGGAATAAAACAAGGTGCAAATTACGGCTCAAATCAAATGACTGTCCGGGAGCACCTTGGATGTCATTTTGAGTCCGCGTACTCCGCACCCTCGCCATCATCCGTGGAGTGGAGATTCCGCCATTTTTTCACCCATATTTAGCAGTGAAGCGAAGCACGCGTGCCACGTTTGGGTTTGTTTTTTGGCGCGGATATCAGTATCTACAGTCGCGTTAGTTTCATCCCAGTTATCGCAACAAAAAACATTCCAGTAGGCCAAAAATAACTATCAAAACTTGAATTGTTAATCTACATCGAACAAACCTATCTCACTCTCCAACCACGACGGCTTGGTTTCTAAGTAATTCTATATTCTATCTTGCAAATCTGAATACGACGACGATGATGGTGCCTAAAACGTATCAAGCCTTGAGAAACACGCCGTTCATATCGCCGCCTGAATGATTCCTTTGAAAAAAAAAATCGTGCCTCGTCTTCAAGTTGCCCTCAAGCCCGTGTCCGGTGGGTGAGACTATACCGGGAGTATCAAGCTAAGGGCTAAATGGGAAGATCACGTGCCGCGCGGAGGCGAAAAACGTTTTTGCGTACCTGAATCAGAAGTAAGCTCAATATAAATGTTGTACATAAAGTCTCACTCCGAAATTCGGGCTAACTCGTAACCACCGCTCCTTGTTAACTTTTCAACCCCACGGAACACGCTAAAAGAAGAACAGGAAGTCGTCGAAGTCTATCTGTCTTCGCTCCACGCCTCAGCCGTTGTAATAATAACAATAACTAACACATGACAAGAGAGAAGTTTAAAAGTTTCAGTCCCATTTCTCTGCCCAGAGCCTAATTCGATTAGAGCGTGTCATTCCTTTCGACGAAAGAAAGGAAGGAAGGATAAATGAAATGCGATGGGTTCAATCTTATGGGTACAAAATCGGAAAACTAGCCCACAGATGAGCAGAAAAAGCAAACCGCAATAAGAAACATTTGTGAGCAGAAGGCGACGGTGCATAAAAAAAACTTGCCACCCACGCGCACTAGCTCCATACGGAACCAGGTATCGATGCCCTGCGGAAATTCTCACATTTGTCGAGGGATGCGCACTGCAATTTTTTTTGCGCTCATACCAATGTCGGCGTGTTGATTCCGAGATGCCTCCACTTCTATATTGAATGAAAAATGCATGGTGAATCAAACAGACGGCTGGCTTGCTTAATTTTGAAGTGTTATTTTGTTCTTCGGTTTAGTTTCATCCTCTTTAGTTGGGGACGCCTCTCCACTCGCACCCTTTCACGGTCTTTTCAAGCGGAGCTCTTATGTAGCTGTTCCTGCGTTTGGCGCTTCTTTCGTACCCGAGAAGTCCTATCTATTGGTATACGGTACAATGAAAGACAGTCACATACATATTTTAAAGGTATTATGGCGTTTTTTCGGATCGGGAACTTTTACATCGACGTGCGCACGTCAATAACATCATTCATGCTGTTTACCGTACGTAAGCCATGCTAATTCACCTCAGTGTATCCTGGTACACCTTAACACAACTGGCTTATTGAAATCCTTCTTTGAACAACCTAATTCAACCTAATCCACTTTACTACATATAAGTGCATCACCTTAGTCCAAATGTAACGAAACCAAATCTTAATATAACTTCAGCTTTCTAATCAAACCTCTACACATTTCTATTTGTATAGACCCCCTTAATCAGCCGTGATTCCTATCTTATTATACCTCAATCCGCCTTAGTTCATCTTAGTTCATCTTAATTGAACTGAACGCGTACTGTAATCCGCATTAATCTATGTTATTATGAATAATCCCGCCTCCCTAATTATTACTAAAAATCGGTAAACAACGAGCACTCCTTTATAATCCATTTGAGTTCTTTCTAATCCCATATTTATTCTTAATCCCGACTTGTCCACTTCGATTACACGTTACTAGTCATCACTATCACTCACTACTAAACCGTTAATTACCCTTTCCCACCATTATTCATCTCTTATACGCGCCTCCCTGTCGGAAAACCCCCCGTTTTCCAGCATTAGAAGAGCGATGGAATACGCCGGAAAAAGGAAAAAGGAAAGCCAAGGGGAAAAACGGGGCCCCCCGCTGGAGAAAAATCCAAAAAGGCCGGGGGGGGGGGGGGGGTTTCTGGAAACATCGAATAACACGGGGACGTTGCCTTTTGGGACTGGGATTCAGATAGGGGGAACGGGTCAGTACGTTCCAAAAGGGGCCCCTGCTTGGCTGGACACAGCAATGCCTCGCGCCGGTTACGTGGTCGACTGACTGTAATCCAGCGCCGCGATCGACGCAGGTGCTCCGAAACTTGGCGTTTGCGGCCCGTGCGGTGCCACAAAATCCCACTTTTTTAGCCTGCGCTTCGCGGAAACAATGCTCCGTACGAGCGACGATCATGTCGTTCAATTGCATTGCAACGTCTGTCTAATGAAAGTTTGTTGTATTGCTGCCATTTTCATTCCGGTTTGTGTTTTAAAAAACCTTGGATACAAATTTGCAGTTAACCAAAGCAACTTATCGCAGATCACGGTAATGTTGGAACATCTAAGCGAGCCCGCTAACCAAACTAATGGGTAAATAAAGCCCTTCACAAATTCCTGGGGTTGTTTGAGTGAATTGCAATTGCATATATTGTACCTTTTGGGCAACCTTTGATGAAAGAATCAGGGAATAAGGGTAGCCCTTGGCAAAACGGACGCATAAAGGGCAAGCAAGACTTGCTTTTTTAGGACGTGGTGTAATAATTGCAGTTCACATTCTCATGTATTTTGGGTCTTTGAGAGCCCCATTGTCTCAATCTGCGTGCTGTTTTGTTATTTTTTTTTGCAAGCAAACTGTTTATTTTAACGCGAACCCTGTGTCCAATCAAGCTTAAATAGAGAAAATAAGATTTTAAAAACCCGCTAACCAGTTGCCGCTACGGGTTAAAAGAAAAAGAAATGGTGCCAGTGAACCCATTCAATACCCAAAATGTGTTAAAAAAAAAAAAAATGTAGAAAGAAAGAAAACGCCCGCCTTCGCTCCAGCAGGGCCGCTCGGAAGAAAGTCCGGGGATGCACCGTCAATGACGAAAAAACCCGTCGCGCGACAGCACTCGCGGGGCGGGGGAGCCCACAATACGGAGAATCGAGAAAGGGGGGCGGGGGGGGTCGCGGCGCGGAACAAGCTCTCGTGATCGGCCGGGGAGCACTTCGTTCCTCCCCGCTTTTCGCCTTTCGGTCAAAATTCGTTGGGGGCTGCGTGGCTGAGTGGCCCGTCCACATTTTACATCGGCGCTGTGCCTAGTTGAAGTTACGCGTAACGTTTTTTTTTAAAAACGTGCATCTTATGTCTCCGGGAAGTGTCAGCAGCAACATGTGAAGCTACGAAAGCTGTGGTAAAAGCAAGAACAGTGGTCCGGATTCCAAGCATCTCGAAGTGACGACTCCTCTAGCGATGACAACCGTGGTGCTTGGGATTATTGGCACATTGATGCGAGTGGATACGACGAATCTCGGAGGCAGCGTGATTTGGAATACGTGCGATGTGCTTCGACAATCGACTGAAATTGCAAAGACCCCTGCATGACTTGGGCAGGTATCGTGCGCGCGTACTCTTCGTGATAGTGCTGCACCACGGAGACTTGCGCTTTTCGTCACAGGATACCCTTCCAGGCCTTGCTGTACGAATGCATAGTCAACGGATCAAGGTTCGCCAAGGCAAGGAATCCAGCTAAGGATTGACTTTCTATTTTAATTCTCACGTTTTGCTGTTAAAATAAAAGAGGTTCAAGAAATATGTGTTCACTTGTGTTTTAATGCCCTAAAATATAAGGAACGAATTTTCGAACGGTTACTGTCGATGCTCGTTTAATATTTTTATTTATCCGGGAGAATAAATTTGCTTTCATGAACAGATTGAGCGCTACTGACGGAACGCGATGATGAAACAATGCATTCAGCAGGGCGAAATCAGCTGAAAAGTGCCCAAATGAGTCTAGCTAAATTTTGTAGCGCTACTAGATTTCCCCGAAGGAAGGAATTCTGTATGTCTTGTTAACAGCCATGCGGTTTGTAATTACACGGCTATTAAAGAAAAAGGCTTAGCGCGAGCACCGACCACGCTATACGCTGGAGACGGCGTGGTCTCCGGCGTGTTCCTGCGTCACGTGCCAGCGCGCGCCGGATCCACGCGTTTCCGCGTCCGGCGTGTTCCAGCGCCCAGGGTCCGGCGCGCTCCAGCGTTTCCCCGTCTGGCGTATTTCAGCGTTAGCTAGTCCCATAATCAGGCATTCGCTGGAAGCGGAGCTCCAGCGCCGCTGGGTTTTCCGATAGGGCTTGAACGCTTTGGGTCGCCTCTGCCTTTCCTTGGTTGACTGGGTTTTTTTTTAATTGTTCGTGCCGAGCCAATGTCATTTGAGCTCAAGCTTCCACGGAGACATACAAAGCTCTCGCGTTATAGTGCCTGTGTGTAAGAGCTTCGGCTATTTCTACGCGTCCGTTAATACTTCATATCGTTCTCCTACCACGCTCTTTAGAGCGCAGGTGTACAGCTTCGGCGCGTATCAGCCCAAGTAATTTATCTCGGTTCGATGGCCTAAGGGTTACTGAAGTCAAGATACACCAGCTTTTTCTCTCGTATTTTGGGGGCGGTTGGTGGGGGGGGGGGAGAATAACTGCTCTCTGATCATTCTCCCGACTCCCATCCGGCAGCACAGCAAGTTATTTTATACCAAAAAAATCTACAAAGAACGACACAAATTCAAATTCCCCGATGCAAGTACCAACACTGACGATACCTTCGGAATGTGGCACAGCGGAAAGCTCTGCACTAATTTCATTTCATCATTCAAATGGTGTAATGCAACAGAGACTCGGCAATCTCCTGTACAATTTTGCGAACTCACAACTATGATTTGCTCAGTAAGAAGCGGCAAATCGTACTAGCTACTTTCACTGACGTCGCAGGGGCCCTGCCCCGAAGCCGATGGCCGTATACCACGGGTCACCTAATGTGCTAGTTATTTCGCTTAATTATGAAAATATTGCCCCACAGTTTGTTACAGTGAAAGTCTGTAATTTCCCGAAGAAACCACCTCACTAGAACTAATTTCATCTAATCTTGAATCGAAGAGGCGGCCGCAGTCCCACGTTTCAAGAAGTCGACGTCGCCGAATCGACGAAGCAAAATGTTCACGCTGTCCAGTCGTTTTTAAAGCCGCTACCAACAATCCTGGTCGCGGAAAACTCTGCGACGTAACCCCGCCGGCAAGAAAGAGCGCGTGCTACGCCTCCAGTTTTCAGCCAAGCCATAAATCTCACCCGTTTACATCGGAACTCCGCGTTTTTTCTCCCTGCAACCTTGCGCTGAAAAGTGCATGTACGAACTCGAGCCTCGGCCAAGCCGCTTGGATCTTCTTTATATTCGGAGAGGCGGCACCAGATGCGTAGAATCGGCACTACGAAGCTGCTGCAGCACCGTTGTTTCTCCTGCCGCCTTTACATTTAAGGATTATAACAAGAACAAGAAGGGAGCCGATCCAGGCGAAGAAGGCCGTGCGCTGTCCGTAGTAACTCTTCGTCTCGTGAGCCGGACGTTTAGGGGCGTCGGGAAACTTGTCTCCTCGCTTTTCTTTCTCAGTTGCACTTCACGTCTTATTAAGGTTTCTTCGGTTCTATTTTTGGACGAAGAAACAGAGAATGATGCAAGCGCGTAGCGACGTAGCGCGATGGCACCTTTCTCCGCCGTCGGAAGAAAGTGGAAGAAACGACGAGGACGAGCGAAAAAAGCGCGTCACGTCGAACGAGATAGAAAGGCCGGGAGAACAGCTGAGGAAGGAAGCCCACTACTTTTGCGTCAATTTATTGGGCCTGACTTGGTTGCGCTGTCGTAGATTGGTCTCTACTTAGCGGTTGGAAGTCATAGTCGCACATCCGTGTCTTGCTTGTTCCGCATGGCGCTGAGTATAGTGGTTAAGCCACTTGAATAATTCCAGCTTTGATCCGTGCGAGGATTCCTGGAAGAGGGAGCTAGCTGTGTACCGTCGGTGGCAGGTTAGATAGACCGCTCGTGACATAGGAGCAGAATCGCTATCGTGGCGATTTCACGGCGCCGCCGGTTGCAAGTGCCAATTAGCTTGTTCCGCGGCATAACACAGCACCGACTTGGTAAAGGTTCCCCGGTCTCACATAACTACCGTAAACTACATGGTTACCCCACTACTTCAACCAATTTCACGGTGAAAACAGCTCAAGGGAAGACGACGACTGCAAAAAGGGCAAACACAGGCACGGCGCTGACTCGCAACTTTATTTTAATAAAGGAAAGCAGACGTACGTACAATTGTATGTCACCGGAAACATTGGCAGAGCAGAAAAAGAGAAAAGATAAAACCAAATTAAACAGACTTTGGCGCTTAACCTTACATACAACGCAGTCGTGCCTAATCCAGATGCGCAATTTCTTTTTGAGACAGCGCAGCAGAAGGACAACTAACCCACCTGTCAGTCGGCGTGGCAATGTTATGAGCCTCCATAATCTCACACCGGTGCTTGGCTACAATTGTGGTTCTCTTGAAAGTCGCAACGCAAGCACACGTGCGGTTAAGCGCCGCCAAGTGCGCCAAAAAATCTACTTGCACCGGCCGTTCGTGCTCCCTTAAACGAACAATAATGTACGTCCAGGTCTGGCCCACATACACTCTGTCACGGGGAACAGCTGGGCTAAGAACTTACTTAAACTACTATATTTAGCCCGTTCTTGCATTGTTTTCGAACCCTTTGCTGCAATCCCAATTAAAAAATTGGCCGCCTATCGCTCCTTTTGTTGCAAATGTCGACAAAAGACGATAGTCTTTGTACATAGTTGCAAAGGAAATGCCCCTCTTTGCTATCCCTCTCCTCTCTCATGCTGTTTCTGTTCCGTCGCCTTCATCCCAAGGTAAACACACTAAAGGTTATCTCAAGGCGATTTGAATTTACCGCCTTCTACTGCGACAGGCGGGGTTCCTAAATGCCTGCGCTGCAGTACGGCGGAGACGCGTGTGAATCGAGGCGGCCGACTTCAAGGTTTATAGAACCGCGTTGCCATGCTCCACGTTCGTTCCAAGCAGAACGTGAAACCTAGCTAGTGGAACCTTTATTTGCTGTTGCCGCGTGATTTCTCATATGCCGCCAGGAGGTGGCACTAGCAACAGAACAGCGGGCGACGGTTTTCTGCAGTAAATGTAGAATATAATTTGCTATCGAAAAACCAAGCATCCATGAATTTTTTAATAAAGCAACACTGTAAATATGCCTTGTGTACTAATTTCCTGTCTTATATTTGCGTAATGTCTTGTTCTTCTTTAACAAAGTTGACAAGTATGAACATATAAACTGGGCTTAGACGTTTACATTTGGCTGTGAGTATATATGACTATTGCGCAGTAAGCATTTCACTTTGACCGAGTGACTGAATGGAGTTACAGACAGACAGACGGACAGAGAGAGAGACAGACAGACATACAAACAGACCAAAATTTCTGGGTTTAAGTAGCACAAGAAAGACTATCGTCTTTAAAAAGCAACGCCTTTGTTGCGCCCCTCCTGTTTATGGCGTCCACCTAGCGCGCCAGCCAAGCGCCGCGCGCTACGCGATATAAGGCCGACGTGGTCGGGCAAATTGACAGAGGAAAAGACGAGTGTGAAACTGCCAAGGCCATGAGAGACAAACGATAGTACAAGGTGGAGATGAACAATAAACAGCATTGCCGTATATGGAGACATCCTTTGAACACAGCATTTTTCGTTTCCCGCAAGGCTCAGCAAAGCGAAATAGATAAGCAAATTCAACCTTCGGGAGTAAACCGTGTTGCGGCGGAAATTATAGCAAGGTCTTGCTACAGTTACGTGCTGCGGCGGCCAGGGTGGGACCCAAAATGGCGATGCTTACAGGTCGTGCCTACCCCCATCGCCTCCTGTATTTTGCTCCACCCTTGCGGCGGACGCGTGGGAATGAAGAAGCTCTAGCAGAGAAGAGGTCGGAGTCACAACGTTGATTTTGATAAGCAGAGAGCAGAGATATAGGGACAAAGGACGTCTTGAAAGAAAGAAACTTGCGTCGAGAAGGGCTGGGAAAGCGGCTGTCCGGTCATCCCCGTGGGGCTGCATCGTATGTGTTTCCTCGTTCATCGGAGGCTAAACGGGGGCTTCGAATTGACGGTGCACCTGCCACCTGAACTTCGACTCGCGGTTGGCGCGTTGGCGTACTGCTGCTGCGTGGGGCCGTCGCAGGTTAACTCCCGTTTACGAGTATCTGCCTGCTTGCTTGCTGTTTCAGTAAATGGTCTGAGCCGCCTGCGGATCTTTGCATGTAAAGCAGAGTCAAACGGGGGTTAAGAAGGAATAATGTCATGAAGAAGCGGCGAACGAAGAGGTGTAAAATATGGGAAAAGCGCCAGTTTATCCGCGTCAGGGTCCATCGTATCAAGCGGACCGCACGCACATGAGCGTCATATCATCGGGGTATTTATGCATTCTTTCTATGGGAAGTTTGCCCGGACCGCGTAGATCCGTCGTAAGGAGCGGGTCGTCGTAACTCCAGGAAACGTATCAACGGGGTTCTAGTGTAGCAGTTTTTTGGCGCAGTGCACGAACTTTGACGATTGCTGACGCTACGGCCCTCGTTATGTGCCTTTTTGAATAACTGAACCGCTCTCTGCACGGCGGGGCAAATGCTTCTGTGCCGTTAAGCACTGACAACGACTCTGACACTGTACCCTGATGCCAGTTTTCGTATTCCGCGCGACATTTTATGCACATATGGCAGAGCCAAGGTCCAGTCCCCTTTTCAGATTTTAAGATTGGTGCTATTATTTGCTTCTTTTATACACTTAGGCCAACCTTGCATTGCTTCACGTGGTGTTCAAGTAGTATACTATTTGCTGCCTTAGTTCATATAAAATATGCAGCGTAAAGCGACGTTTTAAGTTTTGATCCCTCAATGCGGCTTCCAGAACGCGCTACCCCACAGCAACTGGGCTTAAGCTGAATGTAACTCTCGAATGTAACATGACCTTTTAGCGGTGATACTAACTGCTAAGGCTTGATGATTGCTACGCGGGCAGAAAATGTAAAATGAAGTTAAGCACTCCCATGTAGTTGCTGTGAAGCGAAGCTGAAAAGTGTTACCAACGGTTGGTTAGCTGCCGCTATTATTCGATGGGTTTCTACGAAATATACTTACACTTTTCTCCTCCACTCGAAAGCAGCTCCTCAAGCCCTGCATCACAACGACTAATTCAGCGCGCACGAACAAACCTCTGCCGAAATCACCTCCCTACACAATCCTGTCAACGATACGGTACTCCGGATAACACGTGAATTCGTGGCGAAGCGAGAAGGCGGATGAATCTGCTAGGGCCCACAAATCCGCAATGCGAAAAAGAATTTCTGCTCTAATTGTTGCCACAGCCATGACGATGGCGCGTGCTTTCACAGCATGGCTTCATCCGCAGATACTTCTGGAGCACCATCATGCATTTGAAGCACATATAGTCCTGCTGTGACCCGGGCGTGGCCACCACGCTACCATGCACCGTTCGACGACACCGGCCCCTTCTGTGCAGCTCCGGCCGCACAAGCTGATGCGGACCATCTCATATGGGCGTGTCCTTCACTGGCCTCAGCCAGAAAGCGACACCTGAGAGGCACGGGCCTCCATCCTGGAAGACCCCCCGACCTTCAGCGGTGGCTCTGGGGACCCCACCACCGCTCCCTTCTTGACTTCCTTCGAGAGAAGGGTGCCCATGTATATTTGTAAACAAGTTATTTTTGTGCCAACGGGCATTCTATCGCAAAAAAAAAACCATATAGTCCTGTGCTCAGGACGCCTTTTCGAGAGTGGCTTTTGTGCCAGCGAGAGGCATTGTGTCAGCGACTGCGTTACAATGCAGTGCTCACAATGTTGTCTCCCCATCGACTTAGCGCTACCATGAACTCTTACTAGGATATCTGTGGATCGTCCGAAACCGTGGTGAACTTGCTGCTAGATTGCCTCCCTTATGTGAAAGCGAGGTGCCCTCGGATGGCAGGAATCAAGTGCCTCTGCTCACGATAGGGATTCCAAAAGTAAGCCCTGGTCAATGGCCCTTCCTATTTACTAACAAATGACCTAGCGGCCTTGCTTGAATGGCATCGCTGCCAGTTCGACGATTTAGACTAACGCCATGGCATCTTATATGTAAGCTAATCGAACTTTTCTCGCGAACTGAACTCTACGCCTATTTTCTATATTGTATCGTATTTCCAACTTTTTCTTCTCTCTCCCCCACAGAGTAGCATGCCTCTCTCTTTCTCTCTTTCTCTCTTTCTCTCTTTCTCTCTCTCTCTTGTTCTTTGTTTCTCTCTTTCGATCTCTTTCTCGTCCTTGATGAAATGATTTATTGATTGTAGGGTTTAACACGGCGACGCAACGCAGTCTATGAGGCACCCCGTAGTGGAGGGCTCCGGATTCCTTGATGAAATACGTTTATAGAGTATAGAGTAGTTCATTGTACCACGAAAGAAGTTGTCCTTGGAGATTAAGGAGTATACGCCTAGAGATTGATACGTGGCCTAGTGATCCAACCCGTAATTTCCAGTGTAAAGGCTCAGCGACTGAAAATGACCATTGGTGCGCGATGCTTCCAGCGGTATGGACGGAAACAAAGAAATCTGTACAAAGACGAAAACAATGGTTCTGGAATTAGAGCGGTTTTCCCGGAAAGCGATTGTCGAAAGCATTAAGTAGGAAGCGGGAGGTGTAAGAAAAAAAATGTTCAAGCTATGAAAAAAAACAGAATGATTATAGAATCGCGAGCTGCTTGCCTCCCCTCTCATTGAAAGGAAAAGAAAGCAAGTGATGAAAGGAAGACTCCTTCACCCGGGTGGCTCCGGATCCAAACACGGGCAGAGCTGAAAGCGCACATCTCCAAAACAAACGCGGTTGTAGAAAGGCGGATAACTCGGATAAGAGGGAAAGTAACCCTGGCTGGGGGAAAGTACATCTTGTTTTGGCAGGAGCTTTAAAGTATGTTTAGGGATTAGAAATTGGCGGTTCAAGATAAATAAATTGGCCGGCGGAAACGGCCGCAGATTGAAATCGGGTGAGGTTCTGAGTAATCATAATAAAAAAGGCGAGTTCTACAGGGACAAAACATTCGCAGGATGTTTACAATCACACAGGGAAAAGGAAAAAGACTGTTTCAAGATATACCCTACAGTTAGGGCAATACTTAACTTAACAGCTTCGGCAAACCACTATTGCGTAGTCATGAGAAAAGCGTAGAGAGAGAAGAGGAACAAACAAAAAACAGGAAGAAATACCCCTCCAGACGAACATAGCGTGCATAACAGATAAAAGTGTTTATTAGAAACAATTAGAGATACCAAAAAATTCGGCTGCGTATCTGCCCACTTCTGTGTAAATGTCGAAAGTTTGTAGTCTACTTCCCCTCCTGCGCCCCTGCCTGCCACGAAAATGCCCCTCTTCTCCTTTTTACCGCCCATCCTTCAAACTATTTCCCGCCCGTCGCGCTCCACCCATTCTAAACACTGTGGAGGTTTGATGAAGCGAATTAAATTTTCCCACGTTCCACTGCTCGCGCATCATCAACAGCAAGTTTTTGTTACTTTTGAAGTTATTGGAATGTATACCCGAAGTGTAGCGTCGGTGCGAGCGCTTTTCTAATTTGGTGTCAAACAATGGTTTCCGATGCATATTTATTACTTCCGTTCTGAAAAATAGAGCGGCCATGTATGTTAAATAAAATAACTGTTACACTGCCAATACGAGCTGCCCAATGGCGTACTGCTTCAGATTTTCCTAATGTTATTTTGTTGCTGAGCAATGTCGACAAGTATAAAGTGTGTTTTTAGATTTAGTGGTTTGGAAAAGCTTCCCCTATATAAATAGCTCCTTCAAGCATTATTTTTACTTTGGGCCAGAAGGCTGCAACAAGGCAGAGGCACACAGGCAGATATACAAACATACAGACAGGCATAGCCAAATTTTCTGGTTTAAGTAGCCAATGAAAAACATTGTCTTTAAAATACGCAAAGCCAGCATATAAAAATTTGAGATAAGAGGTCACAGCATGGGGAAACCGATAAAAGTTATCATGAGCTCTTGGCAAATGACGGGTAGTTCCAAAGGTCGTGTTTCTAGCAGCTCGTGAAGCGTCTACCAGGTGCAACTCTCAAGACAAGAAAAACAGACGGAAGTTTGGAAATATTGGGCGCAGAGAATGGTGAAAGACACTAAACGGGCCCTTAGTTGCACGCACGCACAAAAACACACGTAAAGATTGCGTGCCCAAAACAAGAAAACGCGCATGTAAAACGTCTTATAAGAGAGCTGCATGATATCCCTCGGCCATTTTGCAAAGGTCTTTTGCAAAACGCCATTTTGCACAGCGCCGTGAGAGCGGTGAAGAAAGAGGCTGGGAACGCTGATGGATGGCGCGTACGCACAGACCGCCAAGGTGAGTATGGAATAACTGCTTAGCGTGAGAGGAGCGCGTACTGCATGGCGGTATAATGACCGCGTCCGGTTTTGGTCCAAGATACCATGGTAGAGCGAGAGAGTCATTTTCGCTACCTCGGTAGAGTTTTTCGCAAGTACGAGTGTAAGTGTAGTTTACTTATTCTGGCCCGGAGTTTTAACCAGGAAGAAAAGGAGGTGCAGACTACGGTGCAGACTACGCAACCGCGCCGTTCCCCCGCAGGCCTAATTGGGCCGGTGTTCGGGTGGATGCGGCGACGACTTCTCATTTCCTGAAACTTCCATTAGTCCAGTGACAAGCCATGAGGTCGCCACTGCTACAGTATGTGGACTAGCGTTGTTTTTCCTTCTTTCAACTTGAGGCTCTGCACTTGCCCGAGAATCATCCTAACCAGGTCAGAGCGTTCGTAGGGCGTTCCTCCACGATGCCTTAAAGTGAAGTGCCTGTAATTTGGGCCAAGCTTATTTAAAACGGGGTCGGATGCTGCACCCCCGAGTACTGGAATGTGGAGTTAGGAAAAATGGGTAGTGCTGCACTACCGCTGTGACGCTGTTCTGTAAAAATAACATAAAAATAGCAGTTGGCTTCTTCGTGGCACGGCGAACTGGGGCCTGTATAATTCGTTTACGAAAAATACACAGCTACGAAGTTGTTTCTTTACAGAAGTGACATATTTACCAATTAGACAAGGTAACGAAACATAACCTTCCGAATGTTGTGTACGAATTCGTCAAGGGGACATGACTAGAAAGCTTCATGTTAGCGTTATTATCTGTAGTGTACAGTGTGTCCCAGATTGTCTATTACGGCCGTCATTTTTCACAGCATAGATTCTAATCTGGAGTATATTTTAGTGGTGTGTCTTTTACAAATGAGCACCAGCCATATCGCGTAATTTTGACCCACTATTGTAGCCATGGGTGCGGTGGCCAGTTTAAGTCGTTTACGTTTTAAAACAACACACTCATTCTGAGGAATTCGCTATATGGGCTGCTTGGGAATGCTCGCTATATGGACAGCTACGAACGAGAATCGATCCCCTTCAGACAGCACGGGGCTCTTACGCCCCCTAGTGCAATAAGCAGCAAGCGGCACTTCAGGCAAGCAGCAGACGGGAAACAGGGTGACTTGCCTTTTATTTTCTTTTTTCATTTTCTGCGCACATGCTTAGGATCCGATTTCATTCGCTCAGCAGGAGAGCCCTTGTCCGTGGATGGGGGTAATTGGAAAGCCCGCGCGAGTACGAGCTGAGCATAACTACACAAGGTTTTTATACAGAGACAAGGTTCGCTTGTGAAAAGGAACTGTGGCAATTTCCGGCTGTTGAACGCAGGTGCGCGATCGTGCTAGCAACAGCGTGTGCAGCAACCACAACGACAAAAAAAGAACAGGCTTGTATGCAAGCAAACTTCCTGAAAAAGAAGTGTTTTGATAAGTTGTGTTCGTTTCTCGGATCTTCAAACATCCGACAAGCAGGGTTGCGCTGTGATTGCTGAGAGCTTTTGAGGCTGGTATTGCAGTCCTGGGTAAGTTGCCGTGGTTGTTGATTCTACGTTCCCTGGAACATCATTGCCCTTCGAAATCAGGGGTGGTTTTCTTATTATCAGTTCTTTTTTGGCTTGTTACGCCAGGGGAACCAGATTTTGTCGCAGCTGACGCTTAGACTCGCATGTAGGCCTAATTCGCTTCCTGAGCCCATTTCTTCTTTTTCTTGTCATTGCTCTTCTATTCTCCTTTGCACAATGAAAACAGCGCAAAGACGACAGACTAATAAAACGTGGGCAAAAGACACAGAATGACTAGCAAGCGAAACTTTAATACCAAGAAAAAAATACATCTATGCACATGAAAACAAAATTAACAGATGTCGCATTTATTCGCGAATACCGGCAAGCAAACACAAGATAGAACTCTTGTGGACAGAGAGAGAGAGAGAAAGAGAGAGAGAGAAGACTCTTTAATGTGAACTGGTGAGAACTCTTGTGCAGGGCCCTAAACGGAGCAGGTGCCAGACGAACCACAACGTGTCCTTTGTTCAAGGAACCCAGCAACACCATTTCCACCTGTTTATAATCTTAAACGCTTTCAGAACATAGTCAACAAACACATCCACTATTCATACCGGGGAGTCACAAAGTACCCAAAATTACAGCTTTATGCGTATCGGAAAGCTTGGAAGCCGGCTCAAAATATGTTCCTCTCTTTCCCGAGCCTTGGCCTTATCTGAGCACTAGAATTACGTCATTACAGGAATGCAGCGGCCATTGGGCGCTTCCTTTCGGTTGCAGCAATAAACGCACTCGAGAGCCTGTTTAGAGCGAAAGCCACGAAGCACAGCAGAAAAGGCAGTGGTATCTTCTGCGACGAGCAAACCACGCAGTACCGCTTCGCGGTGTTCATAAGTATAGCTTTGACAGTGCTTCTATACGCGCAGTAAAGCGTTAAAGTGTTTATCAAAAGTGTTGCAGAGTCCGTTTTAGTGTCTGCTGGGGGTAGTTTTTTGACTGTCCTAATATATGGTTCGGTTTATGTTAATCAGACCGGCCAATCCTCAACGCAAGCTTGCGTGAGCGGAGGAACAAGTTCAAGGAGTTCAAAGCGAGAATCTGTCCGTGCACTGGGGCAAGTGTAACTGCGACCCGCACTTGGAGCACACTGAGGTGCTGTTCCAACAAAAAGACGGACTCACCAGCGACGTAGTTGAGGTGTTTCATAACGGGAGCAAAAGCAGATGTATTACCAAGGCCTCTGTTAAGGTGGCTGATAGCTTGTTTTTTGACCAGCGCCATTTCATTATGTCCGTACACGTGCCGCTTCTGCCGTAAGTCGTGTTTTCTTGCCAGTACTTGCAAAGGAGTGCGCAGTTTGTGAATTGTATTTGATGTGTATATCTGTTTTTTCCATTTGGTTAAAATTTCAGTTGCTAGTTAGTGTATGTCATGTCTCCAACCTTTGCTTAGTAGGACATCTTAGCGCTGATTTCATTATTAAACAGTACCAACTTGCCCTATTGACAGTCGTCATATTTACGACAATCTTCACGCCGATGTTGTTTACCTTGTAGTGCAGCGTCGTTTTGCGAATTGTTCTTTTTTTCTTCTAGGCTGTGCACAACCAAAGCCACAGAGTACCACGGTATGATACTTTGCAAAAGTACAACTGCATTAGTGGAAACAGAAACCTAGCTGTTATTTGCACGATAGTATTCGCTTGTAATTGCTTCGAGTTTCCCACAGCACGTCTGCAATTCACATTCTAAAAATTGCGTAAATTGTGCGAATGCTCAGTGCAATTTGTCTAACAAACGCGACGCGGTAGGCGAACCGCCGCGGTAGCTTCCGAGTTTGCGGTCCGGGACGTGAGGGTAGTAATTTAGGAGGGACGTGTTTTCCCGATTCTAACGTGCAACTTTTTTTTTTTTCATTCTAATAGTACCCTTAAAATTTTAGTGCGCGTTACACTCGGCAACGAAACCGAAATCGGTGTTCGATGTTCCCCGCTTTAGCTTTATTGCGCGCAAGAGCTGGATGAGCAAGCTTATGAACCAAAAGGGATTTTTAATGTGCGTGAATTAAAAGGTCTTCTTCCGGGGACTTCTTGTCATGTCTAACATCATCGCTGCGGAATCAGCGTCAAATTATTCTTCCCAACTTTGCGAAGTAGGCTTGTGCGCGTTTAACAGTCACATCCGCATTGAATCATGCAAATACTCAAAAGATCGTGGAGGGACAGCGTTAACCGAACATCCATTGCAAAATTAGTTTAAACTATTCCGTCCACAGTTTAAACAGCTATTCAAGAAGGAATCATTTCCACTTTTTCTAAAGAATTCTTATAACAAAGTTTTTTTCCTGCTTTAATAGCTTTGCTATCTCGACTGCTAATTTTAGTTTTATTACAACTATTGGCATTGTTATTGTCCTTACTATTACTGTGATATTAGTGTATTTTCATTGCTATATTTATTTAAATATTAATATTTTAACTATTATTTTTATAATTATGAAAAGGTTAATTCCTTTTTATAAGCCTGTTCATTCCAAAATTCCCCATAGGTTCTCTAAACAACTTAAAAATTTGCTTAAAGTGGTGGACTGCGCCCATATGCAACCGAAGGGTTCTGGGCCTGACAAGTGGAAATCAGAGTTTAGTCAATATCGCTCACCTTGTAAAAGCCTTTAGCGGCGTGTCCACCACCTCCATATACAGAGAGAGAGAGAGAGAGAAATAAACGTTTATTAAAAACGGGCAAATTTGGTGCTAGATGGCAGCGCACGAGCCCTGTGGGGGGGGGGGGGGGGGGGGGCATCCTTAGTCCGGGATGCCCTGGTCCTGGCTGGCTGCCCGGGCTCTAATGACGACTTCTTGTTGTGCCGCAAGGTCCGAGCTGGTCAGCCGGTCCACCAGCTGCTCATAAGTAGGGTTGCGGATAGGGGTTAAAGACGGAGATTCCTGGCATTCCTATGGGGATGGGCAGTAGGCACAGGTCGTGTAGTATCGCGTAGGGTCATTTTGTGGAGGAGTGTACGGTGGGGGTAAGAGTTAGTTTGTAGCCTTCGGAGGGTAGTGGCTTCGAGAAGAATAAGGCGAGGGTGAGGGGGAGGATATCTGCGGCGGCTGAGGTGGTAGTGGGTGAAGAGACAAGGGGGGGGGGGGGGGGAAAAGGGTATCTGGGCAAGGAGGCTGCAGGTCGGAAACGGCCTTGCGTGCATACTCGCGGGCAGTGGCGTGGGCCGCATCGTTTCCGGGGAGGTCAGCGTGGCCGGGTGGCGTATTCCCAAACCATATCCCGTAGGGGCCTAGGCCAACCACACCCCCCAAACATGGGCGCAGCCAAATAGGTTAAAAAAATTGCACTTTTAACCTCCTTGTACGCAGCACCGTGGCGTCTCTACCTATATGTGCGCGACTTCATGCGATGTGGATTTTTTCTGTTTTTTTACACTCGGTCATGAATTCTGCATAATTTTCACTGCTGGTCATAACAATTTAGGGAAACAATATCGTATATATATACCAACCAAGGGCTACGTAATAGTTAGATTGTACAGCAACTGAAGTACTCGAGGAGTTTGATATATGTCTTCTGTACAGGGATATTGACCATAGTCTCTTCACTGAAGCCATCAGGTAGAGTTTGATATCAGTAATCATGCGTGCTGCCACTCACGCTGTTGCCAATGTCGATTAGTTATTTTCAACAATTTGTGCTTCATGCACACAGTGATTTTGCTGCATAATATACGTTATTTATAAATAGACACCTCCAGCAGGATCGGAATGGCGCTGATGCCCCCCCCCTGTAATCGGGAAGGCACACCAAATCGTTGCCACTTAATTTGGCTCTGTCCATTATTCGAGGCGTAATCGCCTCCAGTTTTTAACTCTAGGTCCCGCCCCTGCGACTGAACAGGAACATGTTAGTCGGGTCCGTGACGATCTCACCGCACTAGAAGCAATTACCGAGTACGCTCTTGAAAACCGACTCTACAAATTGGTGTAGCAGCCTGGCCGATTTCCCCGTTCGGTATACAATGTGAACTTTCTGCAGCGTGCACTGTTTTCAGTGTGAACTGGATTGTCCACAGTGTGAACTATACATTTAAGTGTGAACTGTGCGTTTTGCTGCCACTGACTGACTTTAATGTGTTCATTTTGCGATTAGGACCCCAAGACTGCAACTGTGTTCATTGTGCGAGTTGTGACCTTCCCCTTTTCTCTTCATCCTTCCTCCCCCAGGGCCCTATGGCCTCTCATTAATTGCAGTGTTACACTCGCTCAGATACGTATATCCTTTTCGCTGGGACTAATGAGTAGTTGCCCGTGAGCTTGAAGTCACGATAGTCGCAGCAGAGATAAAACTAAGTAAAAAAGTTATCTCCTTGGCGCACTATTTTTGGGATAGTGATCTCGGAGTCAAATAGCGGCAAAAAATTGTCACTTTTAGAGATCCACTGATGGGTATAGATGAGCAGTTTGTGTCTGTTTCCTGCGAGGCATTTTTAGCTACCACATATATATATTTCTGTAGTGTCTGGCCTTTTCATTCGCCAACATTGTGTCACAGCTCGTGCCTCAACTGTAAGCCACACACACGCAAAAAAGTATACAAATGTATACACAAGAAATAGCAGGAATAAAAATATAAATAGTACACACAAGTAGCCCACGGAGCGAAACCATCGGCCGCCCGCAAAGCAGCGAAAACGAGGGGAGGGGGAAAAAAGAAAAAATCCACCTTGCATGAAGTCGCGCACATCTAGGTAGAGACGTCACGGTGCTGCGTCCTAGGGGGTTAAAAAATTGCTATTTGTTAACCTGTTGGGCTGCGCCCCTGCTTAGGGGGTGTGGTCGGCCCGGGCACCTACGGGATATGGTTTGTGAATACGCGGCCGGGTGCCCAGATGAGTTGGATGTCGGGTACTTCTTAATTAGCCTGAAGGATGCGGAGAGCTGTGGGATTAATGCGGCCGCGAAGATATCGCCGGCATGCCTCTTGCGAGTCACTAAGTTCGGTGACGTAGTCTTTGGTTGTAGTGGCTGCTAGCGCAATGGCTGCTTCTTCGGCTGTTGTGTCAGTGGTGGTGCGTATAGTGCCTGGCGAAAGCTGTTGAAAGCGGTGGTCGACAACGGCAACGGCGTAAGGTCGCTGGGTGGAGTAGCGGGGAGCGTCCGTGTACCTAGTGATGGAGCTAGTGGAATGTAGCCGGTGCAACGCGGCCGCACGAGTCGCTCGGCGGGCGACGTTTTATTCCGCATGCATATTTCTGGGGATCGGAGCGACAGTGATTCGATTCCAGATATTAGGTGGTATGCCAACCGGGCAGTCGTCGGCTGGGGGAGTAGCATAACCCAAGCGTTGAAGAGTGCAGCGCCCCGTATATGTAAGGGGAAGGCGTCGTTGCTGTGACAGCTTGTGCGCTTCAAGAAGTTCTTCCCAGGTGTTGTGGATTCCTATTTGAAGCAACTTGCGGGTGGGTGTAGTGGGTGGAAGGGCGAGCGTGGTCTGATAAGCCTGGCGAATGATCTCGTTGAGCTTGACTCGCTCCACAAGTATGATGGCCAGGTATGGGGTCCCGTACATAAGGGGCTGGTCAGCAATGCCTGAATGATGCGAACCGCATCGTGTTATTGAAGGCCAAACCGATGGTGGGCAACACGGCGGACAAGTTGAGTGAGTTGAGTGAGCGTCCGCTGGAGTTGGGGGAGGGTGCTAGACCCGCTACCGTTCTCAGAGATGTTTAGTCGTAGTATTCTTAGTGAGGCGACATTGGGTACTGGGTGGTTGTCGATGAAGAGGTCAGGATCGGGGATTGGGTCGGTGCGTTTCTTGTAGGTGCGAGTGCACAGTGTGATGAGCGCAGATTTTTCTGGAGCGCATTTGAGGCCCCTTCCCTGCAGGTACTCCTGAATGACACCAATACCAGCTTGGAGCGAATCCTGCTGCTGGCCGGTGGACCCCTGTGCAACCCTCAGTGTAAAATCGTCAGCATATAGAGCATGATTGACCTTGGGGATTGCGCTAAGTAATGGTGGCAACTCTCGCATCGCTAGGTAGAATAGTAGTGGAGACACCACTGATCCTTGCGGTGTCCCTCTGGAGCGGAGAGTGAAAGTCGTGGATCGGAGATGCCTGAGGTGGACGGTGGCCGTGCGGTTTTGGAGAAATGCAGTGAAATAGGCGTGCATTCGCAGACCGCAGTTTGTGGTTGCTAGTCGCTTGAGGATGGCCTCGTGTGTGACGTTATGGAATGCACCTTTAATGTCAAGTGCAAGGATAGACTTCTTGCTCGACGGGGTGAGGTGATCGATGATGTCCGCTTTGATTTGTAAGAGAGTGTCCTGAGTAGAAAGGTGCGGGCGGAATCCAAACAAGGTAGTGTGGAGGTAACCGTCGTCCTCGATGTAACGAGTGAGGCGGTTAAGCGCAATGTGTTCTATAAGCTTGCCATTACAGGAGTTGAGGTAGATGGTACGAAGGTTTGCGGTGGTAATCGGTTTGTTTGGTTTCGGGACCAGCGTAATGTACGCATGCCGCCACTGCTGGGGGAGAGTGACAGCAGCCCAATGGTGGTTATAGTAATCTAAGTGATGGTCAATTTCCTCATGATCACGATTCCGGTGAAGCTTGTTGGGAATTTGGAGGCTGCTGCATCTCAGAAACCGGCTGACTTCTGGAGTTATGTAGACGTCCGTTCTAAGGTGTCTATAGAACACATTGGCCTGCTTAATTTTGATGGTGAACGGGGTCAGGATGTTGCCACCAGCTTTGCTCAGTGCTTTCATTCTGTATTTCAACTGCCTGATGCTAACGACTACTGCCTATCGAACAATGATATGTCTAATTTTGATACACTTATCTTAGGTAGAAAACTTGTCAATGATAGCCGTAAAAGGATCAAACCATTATTTTCCCTTCGTGCAGACGAAATTCCAGCAGCCCTTATGAAGGCGTACTGCAACATTTCTGTGCCTGTTTTTACTTCCATTACCCATACCTGTAGGTTACGGTATATGCCCCGGACAACTTTTTTGTTTTTCTCGTTCTTAGTAGGCCACTGGCCCCTCAGCGAAGAAATTCTGATCCCGAAACTTCTCGAGTGCGTTAATCCCCTCACGTGTATTTAAAAGCCAATTAAAAAGGCACGTCCGCACTCGCGTTCGCACAGACGCCCAGAACCCAGCTCAGTCTCCGCCGCGTGAAGAAAATAAGCTGGTTGTTTTGTTACGGCATGTGCCCCGGGCAGCTTTGATTTTTCGCCTCGCGTGTAGAAAGACCGCCGTTCAAATACCGGTGCCGGACAATCCCGAAAAAAAAAACTCGAAATTATGGAATTGCAGTTGGAGCTTGGAGTGCGGCCTGACCCCTGCGACCATTGCCGGTAACGCACTCCCTCAGCAGAGTAGGATTGGCCACCCTGGTGTAGTAAGGGCCACAACCTCCCATGAATACGCCAATTAACCCACGGCCCTCAGTCTCCACTGGCTGCGAAGCAACTTACCACGGCGGCGGTCAGATCTGTGCCGCAGCAGGGGGAGCTAAGAATACCTGGACCCGGACAGGCCGCCATTGGAATCTGAACCTGGCAACGTTTAACACCAGACCATTATCTAGTGAAGCGAGTCTAGAAGAATTTGTTCGAGGAATTAAAGGGCATCAAATGGGATGTCATAGGGCTTAGTGAGGTTAGGAGATCAGGTGAAGCCTTTACGGTGCTGAAAAATGGACACGTTCTATGTTACCGTGGTCTAGAAAATAGAAGAGAATTGGGCGTGGGATTTCTACACAATAAAAGCATAGCTGGCAACATAGAAGAATGCTATAGCATTAACAAAAGGGCAGCAGGTCTTGCAATTAGGCTCAATGAGAGGTACAAGCTCAAGGTGGTACAGGGCTATGCCCCCTAATCCAGCCATGAAGACCAGGTAGTGGAACGCTTCTATGAAGATGTGGAATCGGCAATGGCTAAACTAAAAACACAGTATACCGTAGTTATGGGAGATTTCAATGCTAAAGTAAGCAAGCATCAGGCTGGAGACAAGGCAGTTGGGAAGTATGGTCTCGGGTGTTGAAATAGCAGGGGGGACCTACTAGTTGACTTTGCAGAACGGAATAACCTACGCATAATGAATACCTTCTTCTGTAAACGGGAGAGCCTGAAGTGGACGTGAAGGAGCCCGAATGGTGACCATAAAACTTAAATAGACTTCATATTATGCGATAACCCTGGCGTTGTGAAGGATGTGGAAGTGCTCGGAAGGGTAAGGTGTATTGACCATCGTATGGTAATATCTCGAATTAAGCTAGATTTGAGGAGGGGCCGTAACAAGCTAGTACGAAAGAAGTCAAATAATGAGCTAACAGTAAGGCATAAAGCATAATAATTCAGTATCGCGCTGCAGAACCGATACTGAGCTCTTACCGAGGAAGCCGAGCTTACGGCACAGGAAGCCAGCGACAACATTACACGCATTATCACGGAGTGTCCAGTAGAAGTCGGGGGCACGATGGCTAGACAGGATACTGGTAAACTCTCCCAGGAGACGAAAGATCTAATTAGGAAACGCAAATTATGACAATCTCCACCCCAGGTGACAGAATAGAACTAGAGGAGCTTTCTACGTTAAATACGGAAGTATATTATGGAGAGGATCGAATACGCTGTAAAGAACGGAGGTAGCCTGAAAGCAGTAAAGAGGCGTCTTGGGGTGGGGAAAAATCAGATGTATACACTTAAAGACAACCAAGGCAATGTCATCACAAATAGGGATAACATAGTCGCACTGGCCGAGGAGTTCTATAGGGATCTGTACAGTAGCCGGGAAATCCAGGATAATGCCAAATGAGAAAGTAGTTCAGAGGAGATAGACATCCCACCAGTAACGACCGAAGAAGTAAGGAAGGCTTTGTAAGAAATGACAGGGGGCAAAGCACCTGGCAAGGATCAGATAACAGCAGACCGCTTGAAGGATGGAGGAGAAATTGTACTTGAAAAATTGGCAAACCTGTATAGGCAATGCCTAATTACCGCAAGCGTACCGAAATCTTGGAAGAACACGAACATCATCCTAATCCATAAGAAAGGTGACATGAAGGACCTGAAAAATTACAGGCCGATCAGCTTACTGTCAGTCGTCTACAAGGAACTTACCAAGGTAATCGCTAACAGAATTTCTGCAACCTTAAATTTCAGTCAACCTAAAGAGCAAGCAGGGTTTCGAAAAGGTTATTCAACAATAGACCATATTCACGCGATCAATCAGGTGATAGAGAAGTGCGCTGGGTATTCTGAACCCCTTTATATACTCTTCATAGATTATCAGAAAGCATTCGACTCGGTCGAAACCCTAGCAGTTATTCAGGCATTACGGAACCAGGGAGTAGATGAGCATTATGTAAAAATACAAGAGAATACCTGCAATGGGTCCACAGCTACCATCATCCACCATAAGGAGAGCAGTAAAATACCTATAAAGAAAGGCGTCACAAAAAGGAGACACAATCTCTCCAATGTTATTCACAGCATGTTTACAAGAAGCATTCAAAACGTTGGATTGGGAACAGGTGGGAGTAAGGGTTAATGGAGAATAGCTTAGTAACCTCAGATTTGCTGATGACGTTGCCTTTATAAGTAACTCGGGGGACGAATTGCAAAGCATGCTTTCCGCACTAGACGAACGGAGTAGAACCGTGGGCCTAAAAATTAATATGCAGAAAACTAAAGTAATGATCAAATAACCTCGGGACAGCAAAGCGGTTTCAGATAGGTGGCGAGGCAGTGGAAGTGGTAAGTGAATATATATCTACTTAGGCCAAGTTGTGACCCCGGATCCCAAACATGAGGCAGAGATAATTCGAAGGATAAGAATGGGGTGGAGTGCATACGGCAGGAATTCTCAGATAATGAATGGCACCCTAGCATTGTCCCCAAAGAAGAAAGTGAATTAGAGTTGAATCTTACCGGTACTCACCTACGGGGCACAAACTTGGAGGCTCACTAAGAGGGTTCAACCTAAATTGAGGACGACTCAGCGCGCAATGGAACGGAAGATGATAGGTGTAACATCAAGGGACAAGAAGAGAGCAGAAGGGTCATTGAACAAATGCGTATTAAGGACATATTAATAGAAATTAAGAAGAAGAAATTGACGTCGGCAGGGCATGTAATGCGAAGGCAAGATAACCGTTGGTCATTAAGGGTAACAGTGGATCCCTAAAGAAGGCAAGCGTTGCAGGGGGCGGCAGAAAGTTGGATGGGCAGATAGGACCAAGAAGTTTGCGGGGGTTAATTGGTCGTAGTTAGCACAGGACCGGGGTAATTGGAGAATAACGGGAGAGGTCTTCGCCCTGCAGTGGGCGTAGATAGGCTGGTCATGATGATGTTGTTGATGATGATGATAAGAAAAACTGTACAGATAGTATTCACAAAAACTTTTTAGCCGGCGATTTCTTCTCTTCGCGACACTGAAAACCACCATCACAGTGCTCGCCTTGTCTGCGCATGCATCCGCCTCTGGCAGCAAGAAATACAGGCCCCGACGTCAGTCGCCTGCGTAGTTACAACACGATTCGCGGTCGTGGCGTCAACAGATATGAATAATCGCGGTTACATTGTGTTGTGATGCTCTGCTCACCCTTGAGAACTGCGTATTTCCACCGGAGAACAGAGCCGCAGTTGCGAAAGAAAGCGGCAGGACTCACGAAATGTGCGCTGCGGCACACTTGTCTACGCGCACGGATGTCGAAACAGGTGCGCCCGCTCATTGCGCAAGGCAGATTCGCTGACCATAACCGTCAAAAGATGGTTCCCACTAAACTGTGAGCGTTTAAGCACACGCCGGTAATATGCAAGAGTAGCGTAGGAGTATCCGCCGTGTTAGCTGGGAGACAAGCGACATCTATAACTTCGGTAAACCCACTGCAGTACAGATGGTATTTACAACAATTGTTATCCGGCGATTTCTTCTCTTGGAAACTCTGAAAACTGCCATGGCCACGTCGTACGATCGGTGAAATAACGATCATACGAAGCTGCCTTAGCAACGGGGATGCCAAGGCACCGGCAAAGCGGAGCACACAAATGCTTTCCCGCATGCCAGCGACGCCAGTGAACAGACGCAACGTATAGGTGTTGGGGACATGCGCGCACATGGCGTCCCATTTCGAGTGCCACCATCGCGCGTGATAGCTGACTGATTTTCTGGCAAGTGCGTTTGCTCCGAGGTATGTGCGTGCCAACCCTACAACCCTAGAACTAAGCGCCAGGCCAAGCGTTCTCAATGTCCCGCTGCGTGATGCACTTGAATTGGGAAAGTTGTTGCTTGGGTCGGCGCTCTGGATCAAGCGACTTGGATCAAGCGACTTAGCTGATGCGTCACTGAGATGCAGCCCTCGAGAGCACACAATCAAGCTCCAGAGGAGCTGGCGCCCAGCTGTTTGGTGGCAGGAAGTTACAGCGCCTAATCGAAACACGTTTGTTTCATTGCAGAACGCCCTCCTAGCTGCGCATTTACGCCCTTGGGCAAAAGATTACACACCAGGAATATAGCAACTTTAGGCCATTTTTCTCCAGACAGCAGCCCACAAACTATGGTATGCACTTGCGCTGACGTAAAACCTGAGCTATTTCAAAAATGTAGCCCATAATACCCCGGCCATGTAAACTTTTGATTATCCCACCAAATCTTGCATTTTGGTGACGTCTACAGTGAAGGCGCGTATACAAAAGAACTTCCACTGCGCCATTCGGCTCTGCAGCTTTGCTTGCCGTCAAACCTCCCAAGTTGTGCTAGCATACTCAGCACTCCGTCGTTGCTTTGTTTTAGATGCGAACCATCTCACGCTTGGGGATGTGTCCCTCCCTTACTCGTTGTCGTTGTCCGCCGTCCGCACTACCCTTCGCATGCGCGTCTCTTCAGCCCCGTCAGCGTGTGGGCTGACGTCAGCGCAGTCCACTATAAAAAGGAATAGTTAGGCGCCGGCTGGTTTCGATCCCTGGACTCTCAGGGCGCAACGGGAGGTACAGCCGGTAAAAGGCTTGTCTATAACACAGCGTTCGTACTCTCAGCCCTATCCTGCCCCGCCGGAGCGGGATTTGAATAAAACTACTGCGGAATTCTGAAGTCTTAGCCCTTCGATTTTGCCTCCGACATGTTTGGAATGAGTATATTTCGGCAGTTTTCGGATGTAGCTGGTTGAAGTTGAAGTTGCTGTTATAGACAAGCGTTTTACCGGCTGTACGTGGCGCTCTCCCCACTGCGCTACAAACCGAGATGGGAGCATGTGCTACGAACACGCCTTATGTCCTTCACTTATTCAAACTACGTCAGGAAGCTACTGATGCAACGAAGGCACGCGAAGCTGAACGTCAACGGAAACGACGAACTGAAAACTAATTGGAACTTCAGCCGACCCCATGGCTGCTTCGCATACTACTCAAGGTTCCCCTACGGGGAAGATGGTGTAATTTTTTTAAGTCGCTGCTATTAAAAAGCGTTCATTGCTGCAACTGAAGAAAAATCGCCGAACAGCCGCTACATGGTCTCAGTGACGTAATTCGATCCGTCGAAGAATGTCAATCCAGGGAAAGAGAGAAAAATCTTTTGATTGAGTTTACAAGTTATCTGAGTATCTGAGTAACTGAGTAAAAGCAGTAACTTTTGACCGTATTTACACGTGGCTTGTTTTTGTTACGGTAGACAGTAATCGCTTATTGAAACAGGAGGTATGCTTGACAAACAGGGTCACGTAAGGCAACGTCGCTTACGTCAATCGGCCAGCGTCGTATAAGACAACTCCAAAGCGTCAGACTGCTGTGCAGCTGAAACAAGCATAGTGCGCCCAGTAACAGCAGCAGTGCACACTAAACTTCTTTACACCCTTTTTGACCGAAAAGGGTGTAAAAATCTTGTCCCATGGCTAACACCCTCAAAATGTGTTGTGGCAACAAAAGGGTGTAGGGATAAAAAAAAGGGTGTTGAGCTCAACCCCCTAAAAAAAAGGTGTTGAGGATGCTCAACATCTCAAAAAAAAGGTGTTCAGAATCCCCACACCCTTTTAAGGTGATGACATGCGCAGTGGCAATGTGAATCGGAGGATTGCGAAGTATTCGACACAAACAGTCAATACGCAGCAGTTACAGTTGGAACGCAAATAAATTGAGCAGGAAAACCAACGGGATGCAACGGTACAGGGAGTGCATACTTAGTAATACATGTGCGGTTCTTGCTTTATATCCAGCAAAGGAAAGTCCCCCGATCAAGTCGGTGGGCTTGCCGCTAAAAACACATATTTTAGCGCTAATTTTGGAACTATGGATTTTACTATGAGAATGTACAAATCAACAAGCGGATTTGCAAAAGCTTTTTATTTATGAGGTAGTTTTTGTGTTCCACAACCTAAAGAATTTTATTAAATAGCAAACAAATCGTCCCGCGGCCTCAACACCCTTCAAAAAGAGCGTTTATATCAACACCTTTTTCCCAGTAGCATGTAAAGCTACAAATTGGGGTGTTCGAAACTAAAAAAAGGCCGTAAAGAAAAAGGGTGTAAGAAAAAGGGTGTGAGAAAAGAACGCCAACTAAGAAAAAAGGTGGAGATACCTCCAACTTTGGAGGCATTTTGTACTTGTTTACATGGGTGGACTGAACATTTTGTACTTGCGGGGGGTGTTTTGTACCTCACGATGTTTAAAGCATTAGGAATTGGCATAATTTACTACCAGGGAAGCTCTATAAGCTTGAGCTAGTTTCGGTGGCGTTAGCAAAAAAATACAAAGAAAAAATTACCGCGCCTTTCCGCGAGGGGAACACGAGTAAATGCAGAGCATTGGGGGTCGTTAACGCCGCGTAAAGTCGCGTTAGGGTGGGTAGTTGGGTCGTAGTTGCGTTGGTGTTGGTTTGGGGTAGAGAGAGGAGAGTAAAGTCGCGTTAGGGTGGAGCGAGCGTCAACCAAGGAAGGAAGGAGCAACGCAGTGACTGAAGCACGAGCGACCGCTAGCCGCTTTATATTTGCAGCGCGCACAGTCGAGAGAGAGCTGTACGGGGGGGGGGAAGAGTGAGCGCGCATGCGCAAGCAGCGCGCGCCCTTCCACGCCCCACCGCGCTGCTATCACGCACCTGTTACGCCGAGACCGCGACGGAGCGAACGGGCTGACTACGACGCATGCGCGCGCCAGCTGCTGTTGAGAGAGAGGAGGGAAGGAGGAGAGGCGCACCTGCTGCGGACGCGGAGCTGTGGACGCCGTCCGACGCAGGAAGAGGCGAGGCTAAGAAATGCTCTGCATTTAAAAGAACTGCGACACCTCTGAAGGGTGCACCACCGCGGATAGGGTATTATAACAGTGTAGTCGGCTTCCGAGATTGTTTGAATGTGAGCACAAGGCGCGTACAGTTTAACCGGATTTTACAAGGAACAGCCTTGTAAAATCCGGTTCAACTTGGCCTCACACCTCAGTGGTCATCCTAGCTTAGCATGAACATTGCAAAGTTTAGCAAACATAACAAAGCTTAGCCACACCAGAAGAAACTAGGTCGACTCCAGCTCCGCTGTTAATTTTTTTTGCTACTGAACCCGTATTTCACACCGTTTCAAAAACGTACAGAAAGCCAAGCGTGTTGCAGTCGGTAAACACCCTTTTCGCCACACGACTATAATCTTTTGTAATTTTGAAGGTTCAAATTGGTATTTCACGTATGAGGTGAGGTGCACCGCATTTGGAAACGAGCTATCATTGCATACGAGCAAGTATTTTTTTTTTGCGTTTGAAAATTCCTTCCGAGTAGAGGAGTATATGAAGGGATGTCTTCTTCTTTACAGTGCTATTATGCATCCAAACATGACCTTATTTAATGAACAGCTGAACACCTTTTCCACACCCTTTCAACACCCTAAGAAAAACAAGGGTGTTGAAGTTGATCCACACCCTTTTTTTCGCACAAAAAAGGTGTAGCTTTAGGAAAATGGTGTTAAGATTCGAGATAAAGGGTGTAAAGGCCTCCCAACACCCTTTTTCCACTTATGCTAGACCCTTTTTGCTAAAAGGGTGTAAAAAAGTTTAGTGTGATCGGTACTTCTATGTTTACGTGTATTTTCGTAACTTTTGCTGTTTACCGCACCATTCGTATTTCTGTAAAGTGGATATGCATTACATTTAGGCTGAAATAGCTCATTCGGCAAGCTTATCAGCTCTGCCTAATTCGCGTTTGCTCTTGCCGGCCTCCGCCTATCGCAGAGAAGTCTGGTATAACATCATTGGTTCTGTTGCGGGAAATGAGCTAGTAGGTCGCATGGCCATTCCTTTTTTTCCTAATTATATAGCTTACTTGAGCGAAGTTTACGTTAAAATTGGTGTCAGTATGAATCTAACGAGGCAATCTTTTGAATGAACCAAACTTGTGTTTTGTTTCATGGCTCCTTTAAACTCTGTTAGAATCAGGGAAACATCCATTGTTTTATACATACCGGCGGTGGGCGTTTTCGCCGCACTCCCTCGAAATTCCATTTCAGCGAAGCTTATAAGTGCGAAGGTTACAGCCCCTTTTATGAGAGCCTAGAGAGGTTCATCGTATCACCATTAATCCAGGAGCAAACGTAGGCGTACAAAAATTGCCGCTATCTGCTCACTCCACCGCAAATGTCCTCAAAAGGCGATATCCTTCTGTGGCCCCTGCCACGTGACGTCTTCTTTTCTCTTGTCCGCGCACCTCTGACGCTCTTCTCCCTCCAGCTTCGGTCCACCCACGAGAGATCCGCAACGAGGTTTGCTAAGGCCAATCAAATTTTTGCGGGTTCCAGTGCTCGCGCGCCATCTCATGGAACATTTTGTTTCTGTGGAACTTGGAATGCCGCCACGAGGTGCGAACTCGGGGCATGCTCTGTGTATATTTTGGGGTGAAAACAGTTTTTGTAGGCCGATTGGTCGTACTAATAAGATATTTCTTGGTTGAAAGGTAATTTCTTAATAAACTTCACTGCGCTGACAAAGCCTAAGAAGCAAAATACACGTTGAACGCAGCCTGAATAATCTTTGATATTCACTTCATGCTGGGCATATGTTTCAACGTAGATCAGCTACAGGGTGGCTCATGCACATGTCAAAGTTTGGGGCGAGCGAGTTTCTTTAAAGTAGACTGCTACAAGTAAGAATGCTTGGGAGAGAGAGACAGAGTGAGGGGTAGAGAGGGGACTTTTTTCAAGCCTGTGGAGGGCCCGCGTGTGCGTGAGAGGGCCTGGGTTTAAACGCCGAACGAAAATTGTTTTTAATTGGTTGGGTGCCTTCACAGCGGGCAATCAGACAAAGCATCTAGTATACAGCACATCATAAATTGAAATACCAAAATTACGGGTTTAGTAGTGCACGTACTCGAGCTTACACCGCCTACGGTTCACGTCACATCACCGTAATAGATAGATCGTACTCTTCAATCACAGACACCGTCACCGGTGATGAGAAGATTCTCAGAAACGCCCCGTGGTTGTTTCGGCCACAAATTGGTACGTTTATATTTTTGAAGCCGCGTTTAAATATTACGAGTATGTACATGCATCGCGATGTTTAACCTGCACTGGTTTCTCAGTGGCGTGGTTTCTGCAGCAGGCGAGTTTAATTTCCTTCAACGGCAGCCACCTTCCGATGGGTGAAAATCTGAAGCACATGTGCACATAGTAAACATTGGTGCAGAGCTCCAGGTTGTCCGAATTAAACCGTTGCCAGCTACGGCATTCCTTTTCAACGTATCTTTGGTATGTTATTCCCCAAGTTTTAAAATGTTGATGCAGTACATAAAATTCCATTAAATTACTGTACTCTTTTTATCAGACATAGCAAAACGCGTTCTTAGAACAATCCGAAGAACAACATCAATCAAGAGCTTGGAAATAAACCCAGAACATTGATTTCAATGCTCTTTTCTGCACTTCACGTCATAAATAAAAACGGCTAGGCCAATGAATTCAAGTCAGAGCCCTGTCCGGACCCGCCGATAAACTCTTCAGATTGTGGAGAATCCAAGAGGAAAGCACGGCCAAGACACCCCGTTCTGGTGAACCGATAGAACACACTCTGAGCGAGGCAGTGCTCCGCTACGTCTTCCTCACAATCCGCTGTTGCCCCCTGCCTGCGCGCATTTCCTTCTTTATAACACACTCTCTTCTGACCTGAAAGGGAGGCGCCAGTGGTTGGGCACTTGGCGCCAAGTCCAGCCTCACGTAAAATTACTGACGAAAGCGATGCGACCAGAAAGGCAAGGGTCTGCCTTGAATTGCAGCCTTTGACAGGGGTGTTGTCGGACTAATCGCATCGTTGTGCTTGCAGCGATGATTCGTCCTCGTGCAGCTACATGAACTGGTGATCAAAAAAGCCAAGAACCACACCCCGAGGGCGATCCTGCCGCTCGACCTCAAGGGAGCTTTTGACTACGTAACCCACGACAGCATACTCCGTAACCTGCGAGACACAGGGTGCGGAGAGCGAACGTTCAAGTACGCCCGGGACTTTCTCAGTAATAGAACGGCCAAGATTAAGATCGGGGACGAGACGTCAGGTCAGATAGCGCTGGGAGACAGGGGCACCCCGCAAGGGTCGGTCCTATCACCCCTGCTCTTCAACCTGGCGCTACTCTTGCTCCCAGCCCTGCTCCAAGCCCTTCTCCGAGGGCATTGACCACGCTCTCTACGCGGACGACATCACCGTGTGGACGTCTAGAGCGGGGTCGGTGAGTTGGATGGAAGAGACGCTTCAAAGAGCGGCGGACACCGTGCACGACTATGCAAAGACATGCGGCCTCGACTGCTCGGCACAAAAATCAGAGTTCCTAATGATAAAGCCCCGAAGAAAGAAAGAAGAGCAAGAGAATGTGAGTATTACCATAGACGGGACGACCATAACGCCGACCACGCAAGCCCGAATCTTGGGAGTGATCTTCCAGAACAACGGCAAGGCGGCAGCGGTGCTAATCACGATAAAAACCACCACGGAACAGGTCACGAACATGATACGAAGGGTCACAAACAGGGGAAGAGGACTGAAGGAAGACGACGCGCTCACGCTGGTCTAGGCATTTGTGACGTCGCGCATCGTATACGCGGCGCTGTACCTACAGCTACTCAAGAAAGACAAAGATCAACTGAACGCGATCCTCCGCAAAGCAACAAAGGTGGCGCTAGGTATCCCACGCCACTCGTCCTCCGAGAAGCTGTTAGGCATGGCCAAACACAACACGGTGGAAGAGTTGGTAGAAGCTCATCTGTCTACCCAGAGAGTGCGGCTCAGCCAAATCTCGGCGGGCCGAATGGTACTGGCCAAGCTGGGATGGCAAGAGGCCGATCACAAGGAAATGGAACCTTTACCCAAACTTTGGTCTCAGAAAATCGAGAGCAAACCCCTGCCCAAAAACATGAGACCTGGTCGCAACGACGGGCGCAGAAAGGCCAGGGTCAAGGCCCTCGTCGAAAAGCTGAGACAAGCAGAAGAACGAGAAGATGGAACGGGGATCACCTTCTACACGAACGCCTCTCTACCCAAGTTTTCGACACGAGCTGCGATATCGGTCACGACGAAAGACGCGCTGGTGACGTGCGCATCTGTCAAAACGGCGTTCCCGGAAGAAGCGGAAGAGGCGGCAATAGCCTTGGCGCTCACGTCGCCTAAGGCGAGCAAAATAATCACGGACTCGCAAAAAGCGTATGCCAGCTATAGAAAAGGGCAGGTGTCTCTGACGACACTCAGAATACTAGAGGGAGGAATACGCCGCATACCCGAGCAGAAAGTCGAACTTATATGGACACCGGCTCACTCAGGGCTGGAGGGCAACGAACTCGCCCACCAGCTTGCCCGAGAACTTGAACATCGGGCAGACGAGCACGAGCCGCAGCCCATAACGAGTTACAAGGACATCACCAGCCACTACAGGGAAGGCAGACGGTGGTACCCTGACCCGCACAAGTCGCTCAGCAGAGCACAGCAAACGATCTATCGCCAAATACAAGCAGGATCCTTCCCGCACCCTATCTCCAAACCAGAATGTACCACGAGATATACGAGGAAGAGTGTAGACTCTGCGGGCAATTGGGCACGCTCCGGCACGTCATCGGAGAGTGCGATTTCACCGAGGCAATCCCCCCACCCCTTACCCAACCCTCCATTACCCTTCCCACACCCCTTAACGAGCGATGGGAGACCTTGCTAACCAGCTCCGCCTTGGAAGCCCAGCTCGTCCTGATCTCTAGGGGCCAGGCAGCCGCGGAAGCAAATGCGTCCGGTTAAGAGGGAACCACTCCATCCGGCACGTAGTCGCCGCAATTACGTGTGGCTAAATAAAGTTGTTCTCTCTCTCTCTCTCTCTCTTTCGCATCTGACATCGCATCTGACATTGCCCCCCGTTGTTCTGATGTTCTCTGTGCAGAAGGGCCGCGCGCTTCACACCGTTGGTCTTGGGGTAGCCGCAGGTGTGGTAAGGTATTCCAGTTAACCGGGGTGGCTCCCTGTACTTGATGGTGAGCACGTGCTCCTTGCTACTTAAATCGGTCCGAAGAAAAACGACAGTGGCAGAGACGAACAAAAGGCGCCGTGGAGAATTCTTCGTGGCGGGATGGCTGCCATTCCAGTTTCTTGTGTTGCGATGCTCCATTGACGGCGCTTTCCGGACGTGCGGCATTCGATGTTTCACCGGGAGGCGCCGGATTCGTGACAGGGTTCCAAAGTAATGACTGGGTCTGTCCGGGTGTGCTTGTGCTGAACCGGTGTCTCCTTGCGGGATGGTGTAGCTGGGAACCATGCCATTTTTCTGTCTGTGTTGCGCAATCTGCCTCCGGCGTGGCTTGAGTTGGCCGGTTTGCTAATATTCTGTGTTGTCGCAGCATTCTGGTATGGTCATCTCTGACGCCGACAAAATCTGTGATTGCCCACGAAGCGTCTTGTCCGGTTTTCCCATGTCGACGTCATGGCGCTCCTGGTTTACTCGTTTCCGGTTTGCAGGCCCCTCACGAGCTTGTTTGAGAGGAGGGTCATGCGCAACCCAGATGTCAGAAGCACTTCGGAAGAATCGTCACTGTGCGGAATGTCAGAGCACTCACTATGTGGCACACTGCTGGTTTAGGTAGGGAGGACGCCCATGTCAGTCGAATCATACTGGACGGGCCCCTGAAAATCTAGAGGATCTGCTGCTTTGTTGTGACTGGTTACATGGGCTCAGGGTCTCGCGGACAGCGTTGCGAGCAGGGTTATCATCAGCCTAATCATTGCCAAACGAGCATCAGCTGCATTTTCATCGCTGATTGTGCCCTCATGCTGCTCCTGAAGCGTCTTAGTTTGCACCATCAGGATTGTTACAGAGTGGGTGCTTTGCGGCACGCTGGGAACACCCATAAGCTCTCGATTGTAACTCACCCAGGTGGTTCAGACGTAGCCTCCGGCGGCTGAATTCATAGCGGTTTTGCCAACCGGGTGGAGCAGCATGCGCGTTCGACACGAGCCCATTTTGTCGTCGAAGTGCTGGGATACCGCCACGTCTTCTTTCAACCTGTCGCCGTCAGGTTCCTTTGTATCTGAGTGTCGAGGCCCCGTATCTCGATCGGCGTGTTGTGGAAGCGCTAAATCTTGGCGATCAGACTGGTCATGTGCAGAGCCGGGTCCTGGAGAAGGGCGTTGATTGCCGCAATGAGCCCTGTGATCTTCTCACGCAAGAGCCTGCGGCGTAGCTTCAGGAGTACCAAAATAAGGGGTGGAGTAGCAAAACGAGGGTCGGCTGGGGCACGAGCCACGATTGGCAGCGGTAGAGGGCGAGGCCTCCTCGACCAAGTCGGCCGAAGGATCCAGACCTCGTGAGCCTCGCAGCCGCTGCGCCGTCAGTCGGGTCCACTCGTGCCTCGTATCCCGGGCTTTCACGGCACCAGCATGTGGCGGATGAAGGAAGGAAGCACGACGCAGACATCCCATTCTCGTGAAGCGATGGCAAACACCCTGAGCGATGCAGTGCGCAGCTTCTTCTTCCTCACAATCCGCTGTCGGCCCCTGCCGGCGCGCATCTCCTGCTTATTTACGACACAGCTTAACCGGCCCAGGGATGTCGGGTCAGCCCAGCCCCGTGTAGTGCTCGAATTGCGAGCTTGTCCTGCCGTTCCTATGACTTCTACAGGGCTGATACTGGACACGCTGCATAGACCCTATGCAAAGTTGCCTATGTGTATTTTACGGTTTTATGCTTAAAGAGCGCATACAGAAGCGACGAAAAAGAAGGGACAAGTGCTGACTGAAAACTGAATATTTTATTTAGACGGGAACGAAACGCAAATGATTCCGCCAGCAACCGAGACATATGTACACAACGTAAGTGAACTGCTGCAGTCATCACTGCGCAACCCTTTGTGTTCCATTTTCCTTTCTGAATAAAATATATTGTTTTCGGTCAGCGTTCATCCCGTATTCTTCCTCTTCCTTGAATCGTCTCTCTCGGCTATTTAAACATAAATGGCAACCAGGTGGTCGAAAATTTCTTTTCGGCGCATAGCATGAAGGTCCATTTCCCATATCTGTCTGTAATATAGGAAAGCGATCGCTGGGCGCCTTTCTAGCGCGTCCCGCCGTTTTTTCGACATCAATGCGGCCGCTGAAGGACACCCTGCTTTGAAATGGAAGCCATGTTGATACCGATAAGTCAACAACTGTATCCCGGCACCAGTCGGCGTTCCACAATAAATTGAAATAATAACTCATAGTGGAAAGGTAGCAAAAGCTGCCGGCCGTAGAATATTCGATGTTTTCGAGCATCCACAGTTGGCATGGCATCAGAGCATCGATTGAGCCGGTGTGCTGGTTTGAACAAAACGAGTAACAATTTTCTGAGCAACGGGTAAACACCATCTGGCAACAACCATCAACGATAATTGACAAACGGGAAAAAAAATCAGTGCCCATCCACACAGTGAAGAAGGAAGACCAGCGAAGCTGTGCGCAGTCCAACGAGTGCACGAAACAGAACACGGTGGTTTGTATTTTGCGGTTGAGCACACTTCCTAGATAATTTGCTAAATGACACTTGGAAGCACCACAGTTTTACTCTTGTTGACAAACATGCGGCTGTCCGTTTCGCTCCTGCGTCGTAGGCGTCTCACTGTCTGTGCAACTACCCAACCCAAACCGCTCGAGCACGGAGGTTAACAGTCAGGTCGCATAGGGACGTGAGGCGTCCACGTCCGATTCTCTCCCCCCCCCCCAGCAGAACGGGTAGCGTATCTCGAAACGCTTAACTGCACAGCGTCCCACGTGACCTGACTCGTTGCGCGATGCACAACGTTACTTAAAGGAGCCATGAAGAGAAAGTACAACTTCGTTTATTTTGAAAGAACTAGGATTCAGTATCTCACTCAGCTCCATTACAGCCCCAAAACATTTTTTTAACAAAACAACAGCAAGAAGTATTAAAAAGTTTCAAATTTAGCGACACAGTGACGTATTATGAGCAAGAATGACGTCATACGGGCCAACAATAAAACCTAATTTTCAGTGCGTTAACTGCACGTTAGCATTCAGGTGATGCGGTAAAATGGAACTAGAGGCCCCATTGCAGACGTCCAGTCATGTGTCGTCGCGACAGGTGAGTTGGGCGGCCGCCAATCGCACAAACAAGGTTCCGTGACGTCATAGAAAAGTTGCGGGAAATTGGCTAGGGGGTCGCGACTGCTTCACAGGGCTTCTCAAATATCTCCGTTATTTGTTCGAAGATTACGATGATATTGGTATCATCGTTATCGGGACTAAGCAGTCTTTCTAATAAACCCAACTTGTAATTTGTCTTCATGGCTCCTTTAAAAGTGGTTATTTGTGGCGCCCCGAGCCTAAAGCGACCTAAAACATATTAAATCACCATTATTGACCAAAACAGCACCTAGAGTCGAGTTTTACAGAATTTAGCTGACGATCACGATACTCAGTAACGCGACATTGGTGAATTCGGTGGAGTCTTCTGGTTGACCCTGCAGTGCCTCACGAAGCGTATACCCGAAGACGCGCATATACTTTGGGGTTCTCTCGTAGCGCGTCGCCGCGGCGGGACCATGTCTCGCGCCTTCCGCCATACTTGCATCTTCCACGTTTCTGATCGCTCGGTCTTCGGTGACTTTTGGTTCTCTCAGTTATTTCGTACCGTGCTGCTGCAAGAGGGAATGTCTCGCGCCCCTTGCCATACCACCCTGTCCCTCATACTTTCGCCATACATTCCTCCCCCGCTTTCCTGCTTGTTCTTTTTCGCGTGTCCTCGGTGTGCTCTTCTTCACTCGGTAGCAACCAGGCACGACGGCGCCGTTAACCCACGCCAGGGGCGGCTTAAGTGCTGGACACTAAAAATTTGGAACTACAAAATTCAGGCGTAGACCCGATGGAGCTCGAATTCAGGCCGTTAAAGCTAGTACCCACTACTCTACCTCGAGGCCACACAGTCTGAACGGCGGGCTGCTTTCAGTAGGAGCTCAACAGAAGAGCGCGCGCAGTGGCATCACACGTAACGTTGGAGCGCTGTGCAGCAAAGCGTTCGTAAACACGCGAACGGTTCCGGGTATGTCCACGGTGATCGCGTGAAACGCGCCTACGCGTGGACGCCCGCCCCGCCCCTATTGCACGCATAGAGATGGAGGTGGAGGGATAGACGCCACGCGTGGCGGGAGGTATGCACGACTCGGGAAAGAGGCGGCGGCGGTAGAGAGTAGTATAACGTGGGGCTCCAACTATCTCCCTCCGTATGGTTACAGCCATACAGAGGAGGTAACAATACGGAGATAGACTCCCTATGGCCCATGCTGCACTGGTCAACACACAATGTGGGAAAGCCAGCTAAAAAAAGACAAGGGCAACACCGATCTTCCCAAAGTCGGTTCCACCTTCAAACACAAATGCATTGCAGGGCAGCCATTTCTTTAGAGTAATATAACATATATTAATATATGGAGGCCCTGAGACCTGTTTCTTTTTTTTAATTTTATGGATTTTTCTATATAATGAACACAAGTCTCCGAGTTTTCGTTCCACAGGGGCGTGAGAAAATGGGGAATTAGACATGTACAGCTTCAGTGTTAAACGGCAGCGGGAAAGAAAACAAGCATGGGGTCAACAAGAGAACTGACAGAAAAGGTAGGTGGTGCTGAAGGCGTTGGAGATCGAGAGAGCTACTTTGGAAAAAGCGAACGACGAACACAGGATACAGAATTAAACGCCAATTTTAATCAAAGCGAAAGCAGATGGTAGATTAACAACGTCATCTTGTGTGTTTAATTGAACACGGAATGTGTTTACACTAGTTTCCTTCAGGAAGACCGACATATGACATCATTCTCGACGGAAACACGAACTCAGCACGAGACGGTGACGGCTAATGGTTTACCTTTTAAATAGCGTAATAGGAAATGCTAGCTCGGCGGCTGAAGCAATTTAGGTTACTGCTGTTATTGACTTAAAACTACGAGCTTATTTCGCTTTTGCTGATGCGGTGATTATGGCACGAAAGAAGCTATGATTGTCACCGTTCTATAACCGTCTATTGGCCTGCTTGTTGTTTCCTAAGATTTTACCTCTCCTTTTCCTAATAATACAGCAGACAGATTAAAGTTTCTATTCACTGTAAATCCGACGCAATGTGGGAAGATGGACTTTCCAGGTTTTAAGCTGTTAGTCCATAAAACCAAGTCACTACTATGTGTAAGATTATTCTCAACTACTTTGCAATAGCATACACAAGCCTCCTCATCGCATGACGAGTATTTGTGGATTGAGGTACTCGCCCAAAAAACCGGTCAGCCCTTGGCTAAAAAGGCAATGTACTCCCACATGCGGGGTTGTAAGAAATTTAAATCGAGTTCCCCCGTCGTAAACTATGCTAAAACACCTGAGCTGTGGTTATTTGTGTCTGGTCGAACACCAGTGGGCGCTCGTTCGACAACGGCAGCGCCGTCGCAGCGCAAATTCCACGCTTCGCTGGAAGCAACCGGCAGCTAAACGTCAGCGGAGGGAGGCTCCTTCCCCTAGCCACAGGGCCAGGGACCCGCCCCTGGGACACCACGCGCCCTCTACTTGTGGGTCTGGGAGCTCGCTTCTGTAAAGCCACCGGCGGGTCTGGGAACCTGCTAACCTGCTTCCATAGAGTTTCAGATTAATATACACTGTAGGGCACACTGGCGCTAGTGTCTGTGCGAGCTGCCGATCGTCTGCTTCAACCCCTATGACGGCGGCCATGCCTGATGGACGTGCTATTTTAAAACTTCTCTTGAGCCAGCCGGCACCTTGACTTGACTCAAAATATTTTTTAAAATAAAAACGCTTTAACTAATGTTTATTAGTGTATAAGTTATTAGTCATGTAAACAACTTGTACTCTATAATATTTTAAATTGAGGCTTAGAAGTATTCTTATATAAGACGGGACGAGATTTGTAAACCGTATATACAGCAGAGTTTAGGGGAACCGGCAATGCGGTGGCGAAGCCTCCTTTTTTTGCGTGCGAGTCGGCGATGGCGAGCGGCCCGCTGTAGTGCATTTATTTCGTTCTGAAAGACTACTAGTATGGGAGCTACACGTTATATAACCCCGATTAAGTATCCACTGTTGTTGTTCATTTCCACGCATAAGTGCACTATTGCCGCCTTACCCTACGTGCGGTCGGGATGCGGACAAAATCGTGGAAGGACGCTGAGTAACAGCTGATTGTTTCCTTTAGTGCCTTAAACAAGCTATAACGGCCAACTCGAACATATGCGCCACAGCTCTTTGTCGCTAACACTTTCACGATGTTTTCTTGATAGGATGGTTATTGGGCTTCTTTGTTTGGTGTACTATTCGTGTATTCTTGTATGTATATCTTGACGCACTGTAGAGCTGTTTGTGTAAACAAATAACTTCATATGTTGATAGAGACAACCGTACGAAGCAGGTTATCTTATCAGGCCACACAGCAAAAAAAGATATTCGTACTTCATTCATGGTAACCTTCCAGAAGACCGTCTCTTCCTCATAAGAGAGGCACACAGGCAGGTCGTTAAAACTGGAGCAGCGGGCGGCATATTACTGGAGTTCCTAATTTTGTGAGAATTCCCGTGTAGAATGTTCATTGCATGACCAATAACGCGCAATGATATATTTAAGCACCATGGGTGTACACTGCACGCCCACAACACTGCTCTTCTGCAATAACTGATCATCACCTGCTTAAACACAGTGCCAGCGAGGTCTCACGCCCACATGTAGCCAGGAACGTGCGAGAAATTGAAGGCTCACTATTTTGTTTTGTTCATACAAGCGTGATGAAGCGAAGGAACAGTTTGAAATTATGTGCGAATGTGTCAAACAGTGTGAATTTTGCTGATCAGGCGGTGCTTGCCTAAATAGCAACTAAACAGTGCCTCTGCGGTACCGTTTCCATACCACACAAGCTGCTTTCATGCATTCGTTGTTCCGAAGCTGTTCCGCAATAAGTTCAAAACATTTATCCTTTTTGTGCGGTTTTTGTTCAATCTTGAATAATCCAACTGCTATAGTCATGTCTTGTTAAAGCACGACCTTTGAAAACATTGTTGGCTTCGTGTGGGTTTAGCGTATGTCTTCTCTTTGGTTTAAATAAAGACTTCTACATCAACATCGCAGCAAACAGCAGATCGTAACTGTGTGTGTTTATGAAGAAGCCAGAGCCGCTGGATATCTTATGTTGCTGGAGCACTTTGTGTAGGTAAGCATGTAAGCGTGCTGGATTTTAAGGGATAATTGTGCTCTAAGCATCTGTAGAAAAGCCTTGCAAAGCGTAAAGCAGTGGCATCCATGTCACTACAGGTACCAGCTGTGTCAGTGCAAGGAGCAGACCCGCGGGCAACACAAGATCTGCCCCAAACATGCAACCAGTTTCCAACTCATTAGATCGATGATCAGCAGTGCAAGACGGGGCACGCATGCCGCCAGCCTGTGAAAAACATCGCAATTCTAGCAAGGACCACCCGCAAAAAAGTAAAAGGGTTTTGGGAGAGGTTGACGGCAGCCATCTATGTGTATATAGTAAAATTAATCGTGTACATTCATTCAGCTGCACAATAAAGAGAAAAACAACTGGTGAGGAGACTGCCTTGCAGTGCCATGGAAGATGCTCGTTGAATCTTGACAGTGAGGCACTCAAGACTAAAACTAATTTTCTGTGTTGCTATAAAATTAGTTGTTTAAGACCATTCATTGTATGTATAAACATGACTTTAGCAGTAGCTTAACTTTGCAATAGCCTAGGCACCGCATGATACCAACTTTATTTAACTACTGGTAGCATGAACAGCCATTTGAAGGCTTGGGGACGTGTTTATTAAACTGGCAGGATGAAGAGGAAGTATGCTGCGTGGTGTTTTAGCCAATTGTGTTTCATAAGGGATATTCACGCGAGGGGCACTGCTGAAGAGGAAAGGAGCTCTCCCTTACAGCCAACGGCTGTGAGGGAAAGCTCCACGTCCTCGCTGTCCATTTGAATGCACGTTAAAGCCAGGCTCGATCGTGCACCTTTCACAAACTGTTTTTGTGATGCCGCCGCCTCCACCAACAATAAAGACATGCATGAAGGCGGGACATAGGGAATTGCCTTTCACCACGTTAATGTTACTTAAAACTTACATTATGCGTTGTGGCTGCAGTGTTTTGTTTATGCACCTGTGATCTGTACAAAAAATGAATTGAACAATGTTCAGCTACCCTAGTCCAGCTTGTCTGGTAGTACGGCTCAAACGACTCTGATCAATGGGCTACAAGGCTGCCTCACCCACTCCTGGCTGTTATCAAGTTGCAGATTGTATGCTCGCAATGCTGTTGACTGGGGCTGTATATTGTGCCAAGTGCACTCTGTTTTGAGAACCTTGTTTCGTTCTTTGATGAGATATGTTTGCCCTGTTTATTTTATGTTGGCAGATGCTGATTGAAACACGTACTTCTGCTCTACAGATATAAGCTTTTCCAGGTTTCCTTTCATGTAAATCTTTTACCGTAGCCTAACATATGCATGTGCTCCCTACTTACCGTAACCATTTCGTTGGTTTCTGCGTAAAGCACCCTGTAGACATCGGTATGCTGGTTGAGAAAATGACTATGCAGGCAGCTAGCTAAAAACTAAATCCCGGTACCAATATATTGATAGTCGCTCTTGCATGGAACGACAAATACATTGATGCGACTGCATATGCCTTCACTCATTATCATGTGTACTGTACACATTTGCTGCTCGCAAGCCGTCAAATGTTTTAAACTTCCTGAAAATAAGTTGGCCCTATTAGGCAATGCTGTGCTTATGTTATCACTGGTACAGCGTATGACGGTGGCGAGTGCTTTTTTTTATAGATGAGTGAAACTTAATTCTTTACTTTGCTGTTAACACACTTCATTATCGCAAACAGTGGCTACAGCAACACCTGCCACTGGATGGGACACCACTGACCGATGTAGACAGCGGCTTCATTGAATAGCAAGCATGCATGCCGGTGATCACCTCTTAAAGGCATATAGATTCATCAGTACATACCTATGTAAGCCATAGTTAATGGCCCAACAGTTCTGGTAGGCCCCCAAACAATCATTACCACGTTCTGTTTCAACAGGTAAGCCATTATACCGTTGCATATGTACATTTGTCCCTCACAGTCTGGTACGGCTTAACGAGATCGTACTGCAGTACATAACAAAATTCATTTCGCTACATTGTTTTTACCTTTGGCTTCAAACACTATGCCTCAGGCACTGAAAGTATTCCACAAGTTTGCATGAATACGGGCGGTCGCAGCGATTGGGCGTGCGCCTTGTTCACCCCGCTGAATATACGCAGCTCATTAGCAACGAAAATGGGCTGTGTTGTGCTTGCGGGAACAGCCTAGCGGGATCGTCCTGGCGGGATCATCCTGTGCATGCGACCTACCCTCACTTGTTTCGCCACTTTCTACCACGATAAGGTGCTGACCCACCCGCTGGTAGACGCTCCCTCAATATTAAAAAAAAATCACCGGCTGTACAAACATACTTACTGCTGATAAAAAGATTTTTATATGACATGAAGGGTTCTACAGTAGAAGATACAAAGGCGATTCCATTCGTCCCAGCCGTGCAGCATTTGCTCATCGCAGCCGCTTGAATCGGACGCCAGAACCAATTCTGCCCCGGAACGAAACTCCGACGCTTTCGATGCCGAAATCGCAACTGATGGCGAGGAGAAGGAGGAAGCCTAGTACATATAACAATCGTCAAGCCTCAAGTTCAGCCAAGTTCCAAAATCACGAGTCTACGTGATACGAGCAGCTCCATGGAGGCTGACCGATTGCAGCGCCAGTGTTCCCTCTAGTTTCATTATTATGAAACTCTATGCCGGCTCCTACCCTCCGGCCCGCATGACCTTCAGAAAACCCACGAAGGGGCTCGACCGACAGCTTCGCTGTTAAAAAATGTTTTGGGAAAAGAAACTAAATTACTTGTCAGCGATACTTCGTTAACAAAGAAGAATATTTTTTTTCCCGCACTGGATTAGCGACAAAGGAAAGATTCCACACAGCGGGAATTGTAATAAAGCGACTTCATTGTAACGACGGTCTACAATGTAACGACATTGTAACGACGGTCTTTCAATGCTCTCTCGGATGGCTTGGCTAGCGGCTCCGTAATCGCAACCAAAGCGCCATCTGAAAGGAACGCTTCTCCAGGAACCGATAGTTCGCGTAACGATGGCTTAGCTTTCCGGCGAGGAAAATACCACAAGATGGCGACAAATGGGAAGCCGCGCGGGAAGCAGGGAGGGGACGTCTTGCTAGCACATAAATGCGTGACTGCTGGGCAGGGACGCGTGCTTCTAGGTTGCAACTGTTGCCCGGAAGCCGCATCGCATTATTCCATCAGCGCTGGTGCGCACCCTCTGGCTAGCGGGTCGCGTTTGGAATTCGAAATGGGCCCAAACCGAATGTCGGTTCCCGAGTGGCCGCTTTTCCCGCACTCGGCTGAACCACAGCCACCCTAACGCCGCGTGCATAGATAGTAAGTCTTGGTCCTATCTTCCCGTGTGGGGGCAGTGAACGACACGGCATCATGCTCTTCCGTATGGTCTGACCGAAAACTTGCGTATTAGTATAGTGAGCGCGCTCAACTGAATCCATGAAAATACACGTGGCGAAGCCATTCCTGTCATGTCGAAGGTGTTATCACTCACACTTTACCCCATGCTACTACCACCGCTGCGAAACATGGGTTTAGAACGAAATAATGCTGTTCCTTTGAAAGACGATAGTCTTCATTGGGCTACTTAAACCCAGAAGTTTTGGTCTGTCTGTATGTCTCTCTGTCTGTCTGTGACTCAATTCAGCCACCCGGCCAAAGCAAAACAGTGCCTGCGCAATAGCCTTATATAGTCATAGCTAAATCTACCCGTCTATGTCCCGTGTAATGTTCATACTTGTCAACATTGTTGAAGAAGAACAAGACATTACGCAAATATGAGACAAAAAATCAATATAGAAGTGATATTTGCAGTGTTCCTTTATAAAAATTCAAACATGCTTGACTTTTGCGAAATTAAATACTTCATCAACTGCAGAAAAAGAATTCACTCCGCCGTCGCCTGCTGTCGCCCACGCCACTATAGCTTCTGGTGCCATCTTAAGAAATCAACCGGCAACAGTTACGCAAGGTTCCACTAGATAGTTTCCACGGTATGCTTGCAACGCACGTGGAGTAGGGAAACGCAGTTCTATAAACGTTGAAGTAGGGTGCCTCGATTAACGCGCGTCTTCGCCGTACGGCAGCGTTCGCATCGAGACACCTACTTTGGAGCAGTGGAACGCGGGAAATTTAAAATGATTTAAGCAAACATTTGGCGTCTTTACCTTCGGAGGAGCGCGATGCAAGAGGAACAACGGGAGATGTGAGCGGTAAAGCACATTTACTTCGAAAAAGCCGATAAAGACTATCGTCTTTTGACGGCATTTTCAACGAAAGGAGCAGATACGCGGCCAATTTTTTATCCGCCGCTCACGGAGTTCGTAATTTAAAAACGCAAGAAAAAAACTGAAGTTTAGTTATCCCATAGTGAGCTATGGTGTTTGTTCCTTTCTTCCTCATTACGCAGGAGGGTCGATAGGTAAATCCACCAAAAATAATACACCATATTCCCGTAGGGGAACACTGAGTAGTATGCAAAGCAGCCGTGGGGTCGATTGAAGTGCCCATTAGTTTTCAGTTCGTCGTTTCCGTTGGTTGACGTACGTAGCTACCGTTATATTTACAGTTTGGTTTCCATGGTAACTACCACACATTTCACTTACCGGAACTACCAAACGGGAAATTGCGTTGAGCCCATTTCGGTTTCGCATACTACTCAGTGTTCCCCTACGGGAAGATGGTGTAATTTTATTACATGCGACGGGCCTATGTCCCTCCCTTGTCGTTGTTGCGCCGTCCACACCCCCACTGCGCATGGTCAGCTTGCTCAACGCCCGGTGGTGTCTTACCCTTTAATGGCTCCTGGAGCGACAGTGTTACCGGTGTCTTCCTGGGCCGGCCAGAGAGGAGCCGAGCATGCGCAGTGGGGGTGTGGACGGCGCCACAACAAGGGAGGGACATAGCCCCGACCATGAAATGCTGGAGCGACAGTGTTGCCGGTGTCTCCCTGGGCCTGCACGAGACGAGCACGCTTCCCTTAAAGGGCTCCTGGAGAGGCAGTGTTGCCGGTGTCTTCCTGGGCCGGCGAGTGGATGGACGACGGAGCCGAGAGCAAGAGATGCTTTGCATCTAAAAATGTGGTTCATCCCTCTGTCACGGGAATCGGTAAAACACGAAAGTGAGATGTGCTTTCACAGGATCAGTTGAATATTTATTCTGCATCGATATGAACTTGCTCATGGCTATTTATATTTCGACGGTATGGCACCGTCATTCTGATCAACATTAGACACTGGATTGCACGCGCCGGAGCACTGCGTAAACCCGAATGAAACTACATGCACTCGCAAACCATGCGAACGAAACCGAACGAGTTGCCAGCGACTCGTTTGGTGAACTCACTGTCCGCTTCAACCAAAGAGCATGATTTACGGGGTGGTCTTGTGGGTGTGCTTGGAGTGCGACAACCTGATGGCGCTTCGCTTTTTCAAATTTGCGACCACTTCGTCCTGCTTTGCGGAGTGTACGGCAGACTTTGGCGTCGTTGCGTTGCGACGAGCTCAGCTAGCGCCAACTGTCGGCGCTCATTAGCATCGCGATGAACTACTTCCCTTCACTTCTATTAGCCGGCAGCACCATCTAAATAGGAAAGATATATGGCGTGTTCATACGGCTGTCTGTGCTTCAGCTCGTAGCGGAGTTGGTAAAACGCCTGGCACCTCCCGGTGCGGCGACGGAGCACCCGGCTCGAATCTTGGCGCAGCTGCGTTTTTCTGGCGATGTCATTTCCGTGACGGATATGACGTCAGTCAGATCTTGCTGGATCATGGCATAAAACACTTTCGTGTTAATAAAATAACAATGCTGAACCACACGGAACATTTACCCCGTCCGTATTTTCGTTTTACAGCAAAGCTGTATACCTCTACCTCTACTCCTTGACGGTTTCATCGCCGTGGGCAGGAAAAATCTCCGTCGGCAAGAACGACAAGGCGCTAAGGCCTCATACGCAGGGCGCAGGGGTCAGGCTAATCAGGCCTACAGAATAGAGCTCAGAATTCGTTTAACGAAACTACAAAACACCCATCGAAACTGCATAATGAATGATTATGCGCTATGAACAATGGGATCACCGCCATAGTGTTTCTGGTAAAGATTGTTTTCAGATTAGCTTTGAAGGCTAGGCATTACTAGTGTCACTACATAGAGCAGTTCGTGACCAAGACGCCTAGCACATTCGTTAGGATAGCCAGGACCCAACATTTGCCGCATCTTTAGACATACTTCTGCTGCAGAAATCCTGCTACACGCATTATCTTTGATTCGCATTCGAAGTGACTTCAGTCGCGCGAAGCCGCAGAGTATGGAGGAAAAACTAAACCTACGAGAGCTGACGGACTAAAACCACACACACCAAAAAGGCGGCGCACATGAACCGTCCTAGTGTAAACAAATCTCACGTAGTGCGAACTGACCAATGGCGTAACAACCGGAGAAAAAAGTGCCGCTACTCTGGAGCCTTATTTAGTGGCACCAGCCGAGCGCAAGCGACAAGCCCGCCGAGGCGACGAGAAACATTTTTTCATGCCCTTTTCCATCACCCTTTGTAGTGGTTTACAACAGCTTTGCGGGACATCCACTTTCGCAGGGAGGCATGGCGAGTCCGATATTGATGATCAGCCAATTTGAAGTGCAAGTCCCTCCCCCCCCCCCCCCCCCAAAAGAAAAAAAAACAAATATGTAAAATAAACCAGAAAGTTATGCCCAGCACGCTCACTGCATGACGAAATTTCCGGTTTATAGTTTTGTGTTGGTTTGATATTTTCGCCTGCATCATATATTCTCGAGCTTCCATTTTTAGTGCGGCCACGCCCCTCACGCCGAAATGAAATCCAACGTATGCCACTGCGTGCGTACTATAATACTCAAATACGGCATGAGAGAAACGCTTGTTCACAACGTTACAGTCGTCTTCGGTCTCTTCTCACCTTCTCACGAAGAAAAAACAGTCTCGTCTGCTCCGACTGACCAAGGCACACAAAAACCCCCCGAGGGCGATATTCCGTTGTGAGATAGGATCAAGCCAGGCACCACCGGCGCGATGCAGAACAATACATGCGTGTATATACCGCGTCCCGCCCCTAAACCAACCTCACTTATCCGGAACCACCCGCATTTATGTAAATAATGCGTGTAAGGTCCACTTGTTAGGTCAGTGGCCAGGCGCGCAGGCTGCGCGTGAGAACCCGCCACTCTGTCTGGTGGCTCAACACTGTGGACTCTACGCGGCAGCCAATTCGTCACGGCACGCAAGGGAGACGGATTGTCTGGCCGACCGAATACCATGGGGACAATCACCCATAGAAAACGCAGACGGCGCCGCCGGTTTCCGAGGAGCGCCGGGGAGATGTAATTGCCGACGTCGGGGCGTGCGCCGCGCGAGCCTCCATTGTAAACGCGCTCCTTCGGCATAGTGCACTGTCACCGCCTTTCGCCCTCACCCCGCGGAGTCGCGCGCACTTGCTTGTCCGCGAGCGGGCCCGTTGACCCAAAGATGGTGGCGCCTCATTGAATATTCCGTGGCGTGCTGAGTGACAGCTGTGTACGTGAATTTGGGCACTCCCTTCCGCGTGTACAAATGCTACAGGGGCGTTCTGAGAGAGCGTGAGCTCGAGGTGTTGGAAGACCGAACTTGGCCGTTACAATTCGTTCTTGTCTGAGCGCCGAGCTGGGCAGTTCCCGGCGGGACAAGGAGTCTCGACCGTTGAAGCTAGGTTGCGATTTGTGAGCCCCCTAGGCTAGAGGTTAGGATCGCGTCGGAAGTTTAGGGTAGAGCGCCGTACTGGGCAACTAGACGGATCCTGCGGCGAGACAGGGTCTTGGCAATCGTTTCTCGAGCGGTTTGTGTACGCTCCGAGAATAGGAGAGTTAGACGAAGTGGAGGAGCTCGAATGATTTGTGCGCACTCGGAGCTAGCGTCTAGTTTGAAGTTTTTAGTTTTACAACTCATGTGTCCAGTTATCCTACTGTAAATAGCTGTATATAAACTTTCGTTTCACTTAATCAACCGCAACGCCTCGAGTCCGTCAATTCAACCGCCATCTCCAAGAACTTCAACACCATCGCCCTGCCAGCCTCCTGCCAAATCAACCGGAGCCCGGGCGATTGGGTTCCTTATCGACACCGGACTTCGGGGAAACGAACCACAACCATCTTTACTAATGCCTATATTTACTCAAGAGAATATTTTAAAGACAAAAATAACCTCCCTGCGGCGGGTCGCAACCACGCAGGCTCCGCCAAAAACGTCGAGATTATACCCCTAAACTGCAAAATGAGTCACGCCCTTTTTGTCTACAAATAATGCCCTAGCACCCTACCAGAACTCAAACACCCTTTAAATTGTGCAATTAATGGTAAAACGCCCATTGAAATGCTGTGTTCTTTTGTTTTTGCTAGGTTGTAAGGCTGTTAGCTTGTTAGCTTAAGTTAGGTAGATAAACTACCCTTGGGAGGATGTAGATTGTTAGGTTGACAAACAACCGCAGAAAAATATTTCCCTTTAGTTTTGTTGTAACGAGCAAGGTTATTATATGTAGATAGTGATTGGCAGCCGTAAGGGCAGAAAATATTTTAAAGAGTAAGCTACTGAGGACGAAGAACAGGGTTGTTTAGAACAAGAGAAGTGCTCAAAGCGACCGAGCAGATGGCGCTGAGGGCGTACAGGAAGTGACGGGCTTGTACTCGCAAGGGACGGAATCTCGCTCCTCGAGATCCTCGAGCGCAGTAGTGGTTCGGGCGGCTCGTTCCTCCCTTCTCCTCCTCCAAAAACTCGGGGCTGTTTCTCACTTGGCCTTGCCGAGGGACACAACGCTGTCGCCGCATGTGCGGCCCATTACCTTACCACGATAAGGCCCAATCTGTGCTCGCTCACGGCCTGGTCGCATGGCAGCCGAGCATTGAATTACGCCTGAATGCGTTGTCAAACCAGAGGGATTCTAATGTTGTTGTGTTCTCGCGACAGAGATGAATATTGACGCTTGGTAGGCAGCCCGACTCCAACTTGGCACTTTAGTCGGGCGGATCGGCTTGTGCTCCGCCTCCTCCGAGAGACCGTTGTGATGCTTTTGGTGGGCTTTTGCCATTGGCTGGGGTGCCCGATGACGCTTGTTTGGGCAATAATAGTGAGGGAATAAGAGACACGACGTTAGAGTGTACCAGTACGGTTCGATGCATTGCGGGATTGCTGCTGTAAAACAAAGGTTATATGCGTTTTCAAGGGTAGCTGAATTGTTTTTTCGATTCTGGGGGTTTTGCACATTAAAGCTACCCCTGTGTTAGGAGGCGTGGCGTGGTGGAGGGCTCCGCAATAATTTCTACGCCTGGGGATCCTTAACAGGCACCCACATATCCACACTCGGGCGCTCTCGCTTTTATATAGACCGAGCCGATTGAAATTTCCTGCTGCCCACACTGCCCTAAGCATATGCGGACAGTTGCACAGCGCAGGTTGCAATCAAATACCTTCCTTTTCCTTTATCGCGCCTTCTGTCACCGCAACTATCCCGATAGGTACAAGGACACATGCCGGTGCAGCAGCCACTCTACAGCACATGGTCTGGCAATGTCCCGATAATTACCATACGCCTTGAGTCTTGAGCACTGGGAGGCGGAATTGCTCAGCTCTCTTCCCGAGCTACAAGCTGCTGTTATCCAACAGGCGGAGAACGCCTCCAGGAACTACGGCATCGCCGCCTGATGGGACGAAGACACTGGAGATTCCCGCGCGGTGCATACCTCTTTAGAAGTGATAGCAATAAAGTCAGTTCTCTTTCTCTGTCTCTCTCACTCGCCTCTATATGCAATATAGCGGCCGCGACCGGGAATCAGCAGTGCTGGATAAGAGCAGTGTGAACGGATTATCGACCATAGAACGTTCCGGACGCAAATGCTATACGTCGCCGCGTGGGCCCAGAGCTTTATTTCACATAGGTGAGGGTGACGACGCAGCAGGACCTAGTCGCTGAGGAAGTACCTAAAACGTACGCCGCGTCACAGGACGCTGCCGAAGCTCGAAATGTCGCTCATCGTAACCGCCGTCGGTATGAAGCGGCTGTGGAAAAAGCTTAGGCAGTGTCCCGACGGGGTTGATATAAACGTCAAACAGAAGGTCCAACTAGGCTTTCGCGGTCACATCCTTTGAAACCTGTAAGCACTCCCATAATTTTACCACGTGTGCCACAGGCCATTTCGGGGGCCGTCTCTCTGTCACCAGTGCAGGATTTCAAGCGAAAGCTTTTTTAGGGGGAACGATGGCGCCATTCAAAAAACCAATGCACTTATTCACAGACCGTCTCCTTCACCAATAAACTGCGATAAGATCTCTGGACACACGGCGTTTGCGGGAAACCGGGTTTCTTCCATTGTGCGAAAACGGTTTCTTGAAAATCGCGAAAAAGGAAGGATTATGTATATAAGACAATAGAAGCACCGGTCATGAAGAAGGGGTACAACAGTATACCTTCTTCTCACAAACCAGTGATCAGCATACATTCAGGTCGTGCGTAGATGCATCTACTCAGTGCGCGAAAAATCGTCGCATGAATTCATCCTTCGGTTGCGATTAGGGTCTTGCAATGTTCGACGATCGATCGGATGCACCTTCAATGAAGGCTGGACGCACTTTTAGCTTCCGAGCTTCTCTCAGCTTCCTTTAGGAAGGGATGGGGAAGTGTTTGCTATCGAGATTCAACTAACGTTTTCTGCTTAATATTGAGCATGCCTGGCCCGGGCGGAGTTGCAGTCACTTATTTTGGAACACAAATTTGTGAAAGACGGGGACTGCATAGGAGGAATTAGCTCCCCGTCGAAGTCAGCACAGCTCCCTTGGTGCTTCGTCTTGCCTCCAGAGTCCTTCGGCGGGTCCACATCACGTTTCGCACTCCGGACAGCTTCGATGGTGAGCACTCGCAAGTGTCACACACCGGGACTTTTGTTTCCCCCATGAACACTGTTCCTCGCGATTATCCTCACAAGATTCAGGACCGAACGACGTACGCAGCGTTGCAAGCATGTGGCAGTAGCTTAAACAGGACTCGCTATGCTCTCAATAAACACTGGTAGCTGAAAAAAGTGTACGGGGTATTTATTGTGCGTCTTCAGTGGAGACTTCATCAGTAACTCCGCATCCCTCGGTCTCTGTTTGGCTCCGCTGAACAATGCGCGTGATAATTGCGTGTTTTTTATAACACTTTGCGCGTTGTTATACAAAAAAAATTAATATTGCAACGTCGGGAATACAGTCAGCTTGAGTGCATTCGATGTGAGCAGGTACCGTGATACAATGATACAATACTATTTCCATTGCGTGCTGTGTCATTTTCTACAGTATACACCTCCCCCCTTCTTCGCAGAAATCTCCTCGCGCGCTCTATATATTTAAACATGCACAGACATCGCCGGGGTGCAGCGGTCGATGCTATTCTTGGCTCTGTGAACACTCGAAAGCAGTGAATCATCATTGGTCGCCACTGAATCCCCATGAATTGCCGCTGGCAATCTTAAATGATTAGTAAGATTGCAAGTGGCACTCTTCTTTTCGATGGGTGTTTTGTCATAGCAAAGATCTGCTACCACCTGTGCTCTGTACAACCCATGCGCTCCCAAAACTTGAATTCATCCAGCCGCCGTAGCTACACTTCCACGAAGATGCAGAATGTTACAGAAAGGTGATGCCAAGTTCTGCGTACAAAAGAAGCAGTCTTGAGCGACGTTTTTTAGAAAAATTCCCCCAATTCGACACAATAAAAATAATATGGGTGTGGGGGAGAGCGGCCTGGGTTGACAGCGGCAAATCGGAACAGGTGTCGTGTCGTCCTCAAACTCTTTCAGTGGATATACGTCGTGCCCCTTCAGTTAGGATGAACTCCCGCTGTCTGTGATAAAGCCCCAGGACAGAGAGGACAGGCACGGCTAAAAAAGGAAGATAGAAACAACAGACGGCGCCCTACAAGGAACAGACCCGAGCTTCTAGCACATGGTAGCAGCGCAAGCAGAGATAAAAGACCCGCAGGCAGCAGTCGGCGTTGGGAGCGCGCGCTCGCGTTGTAGCAGAGCGCAGGAACGCATCGGCAAAACCACCAAAAAAAGTAAAGTCGATTCTGACGAACCTAAATCACTTCCCTGAGCGCTAACCAGTCCCGTTTGCGCGCTTCTTCCATTCCTTTTTTTTTCTCTGTGTGGAACAGCTCTTGACTCCAACCTTGCGCACACCCGACCTCCCTTCAGCGAGCGGGACAAAGGCGTTTGCCGCCTAAAGCAGAGGAAAGAAAAAAGGAGGAACGCAGTGACTTCCCTTTTATATCCTGGCACACGAACAGCTCTGCCGTGGGCATCTAAGCAGCGCTGGCAGCGGGTGAGCGGGGGTGGTGGTTCGCCGCAGGCGCCACCGCTGCCTTTTGTCGTGGGCGATATCAGAACGCCATTGACAAGGCGAACGGCAGACTGGCGGCTGCCTATTACAGGGCGGCGGGTCGCGTGGCATCTGAGGCGTAGCTCGATGTTCATTCACTGCGCTCGTATGCGCGGTGGTTGTTTGCTGCTTCGGTGTGCAGGGCGAGGAGCTGAAAACGGCTTTTAAGGCTGAGTGCATGGTTTTGCAAGTTTCTTATCGTGTATGACCTGGAGAAATCACGCAGCTTTCGGCTAAGCCACATGTTCAGGTTTCTTATTTGACGAAATATTTGTGGTTGGGGGATATGAGAGGTTGCCTATCATAGCAAGTTACGTTTCACTACTCGACGGTTTGGCTACGCCCTCCATTTGAAACCCCATATCTTCAAGACAAAATAAATTATGAAAGATGCTGAAGGCTTCCTAAGAATCTGAGGGCGAAGGCCTAGGTAGACCCTCTGTTGATTTGTGGTTGATTGAATTTCAGTTGAACTTTCAAGTTGTTCCCATTGTACCGTTGGGTCAGCTTCATCCAAAGCAGCTTCCTTCGTGCACACTAAACTTTTCTACTGCCTTTCTGGCCAAAAAGGGTGTAAAAAGGGTTGTCTATATGGCGATTGGACGAGCGGTAATCCTTTTTTATCTGCGATGGAATGCCCGTTGGCATAAAAATAATCTGTTTTCAGGTAGACATGGGCACCCGCCTCTCGAAGGAAGGCAAGGGAGTGGTGGTGGGTTCTCCAGAGCCACCGCTAGAGGTCGGGGGGTCTTCCAGGATGGAGACCTGTGCTTCTCAGGTGTCGCTTTCTGGCTGAGTCCAGTGAAGGACACGCCCATAATAGATTGTCCGCATCAGCTTGTTCAGCAGGAGCTGTGCAGAAGGGGCAGGTGCCGTCGAACGGGGAAATGGTAGCGTGCTGACCACGCCCGGGTCACAGCGGGCGAAAGCGCCACTCCAACGCGAAGTCTGCGCAGCAAAACCTCTTCCCAGCGACCACGTCTACTGGGGAGGACTGTTCGACATGGTGTAATTAGGGCACTTGTGGCGCTACACCGACCATTTTTCCGCTGGAGAAAGTTTCCTATTGGACCGGTTAACATTGGCAGCGGCCGAGGAATATACGTAGGGTGACAAGCCATATCATCTGCAATGTGAGCGTGGAGCGTATTTCGCCGAACCCACGAGCACCCGAGAGGGCAGGGTTTCGTGTCTATAGGGTATGGATGCCCCTTGAAATAGCAGAATTGTTGGATACTGGGCCTAAATCCCGTATCGCCGTCGTGGAGCCCGTATAAAGATGCAGGATGGAAACCACGGGGGCGCGCTGTAGGGCCGGCGTTTGTGCCTGTAGGTCATCCCGGATGGCTGTGAGCTCTGCCGGTAGAGATGGCAGGGTGCGGGTGGTTTTGTAGAGGCAAGTGTGAGTGGCGTCAGGGTATACGCACACTGTATCACAGTTGATAAAACGCCATCCTGGGTCCCAGCGTCCACGAAGGCCCCTACCGCCTCGTATTGGGTCTCAGCCGTCATTAGTGATACTCTCGCACATGCTTTTCCATTAGATCGAGTGTGAAGCTAGTCAGTGGTCGATTGCCGGTAACTTCGGGATACAGCCATGGCGGCCTGGTTACAGGGCGATCTGGTGAAGCAAGTAGGAAACAGCCCATATAACTAGCAAAGGCCGCTGCGTCCTCAACAAAAGTACGTTTGTGCAAATGGGATGAGCGACGTTGTTCTACCAGTTCGTCAAGTGTGTTCAGCTGAGCCTCTGTTTGGAGCGATGGTATCGGGGTCATTCTAGGGAGGCAGGTGATGGTGCATTTTGCGGCTCTGTTAAGAGCCTCAAGTCGGTCTCACTCCGTCTGAGTCATGTATTGGAATTGGGGCTGATAAACTAGTCGAGGCTGCAGTACTGACCTCAACAGGAGGCGAGCCATGTTCGAACAGGAGCCACCAGACTTCTGCGAGACGCGTCGAATCAAACGAACCATCTGGCCTGTTTTTTGTCGGGCAGGTCGAAGCCACATGGCAGCCGACCCAGACGCAGAAATTTTCAACCCTTGCACGCGAAGAGATGTGGCAGTGCGTACGGGTTGGCCGGAAGGTTGAAGTATAAGGGGAGAAATCGCTAGTTTGCGGCAGCCCCAATCACTGGCCACAAGCAGAACGGCTGTTTTGTCCGCTGAAAGTGTCAGTCCAGCGTATTGCCACCATTTCTTTGTGTCTGCCAAGGCTTGTTGAAGGCACACGCTTTGGCGGTGCAGGTCTGGGTGGGCGGTCCATACCGTTATATAGTCCACGTAGGCGAGGAAATGCATGTCCGGTATAGAGCCCAGATGTCAGGCAATCGGGAGCATTATAATATTAAAAAGGAGGCTGGAATAGCTGGCCCCTGAGGTACTCCGCTAACTGGTGTGAAGTGGCCATAGCTTGCCCCGACAATTCGTATAGAAAAAGATCTTTTAGTAAGAAAGGTCCGGATTAAAGAGCACAGCTTGTCTGGGAGACAAAGGCTTCGGAGAGTTTCCAGGATAGCCCCGTGGCTGACTTTATCGTAGGCCTTGTGGATGTCTATGGCGAGGACTGTCCGCACTTTGTGTAAACGACCGCCTGGTAAGATAATTGACGACAAATGGCCAAGGGCCATCCTCTGTACCCAGACGAGGTCTAAACCTAATCTGGGCCGGGTGGTACCATAGGAAGATGTCCAACCACCTTCGGAGGTGATCTGCCAGCATGCGCTCCAAAAGCTTGCAAAGCGTGGACGTGAAGATGATTTGGCGCAAATTGGCAAGATGGTCTGGTGGCTTTCCTGGCTTTGGTATAGGCACAATATCGGCGTATAGCCACTACTCTGGTATTTGGGCAGAGAGCAATACCTCGTTGATATAGTCGAGGAGATGGCTAAGAGCTGGTTCATCGAGGTTCTTGTACATCTCATATCTAACTCCATCCGGTGTGGGAGTCGTCCGAAGTTTTGCATGGTCAATCGCGCTAGAAACTCACCCATGGTGAAAGCTGATTAAATTCCATGAGCCGCGCCGTCAGATGGCGGTGAACCAACTGAGTGTGATAGAGGAAACGGGCACAGGCTACTGGCTGGAAGGATGACGTAGGCATGGTACAATGCGCGACAACATCGGTGGCAAATTGATCGCGATTCTTGCCCAATGCCAGACATGCACTCGCTCCCGCATCCGGAGTGCACCTTCACTTTCTATTGTCCGAAAGATGCGCCAGATGGATGATGTAGGTCGCCGATGGGCCGAGCGATACACACCACCTCAGTCATTGCTGCCTTGACAGACGCTTCTCATCACGCCGGGAAGCCGCAGTCAGACGTTGTACCCGTATTCGAGCATCCACAGACGAGGGAACTCGTGAAGCAGCCACTTCAGCTGGCTGGCGCTCAGCCCGTGGCTGCAAACGTCCAGAGTCAGGCTTTGGCCCGGACTCCTCTACTGAAGTGTTTTCAGAAACGTCATTCAGAGCATGCCTAATAACAGCGACGGAATCTGGGCTTAGCGCCGTGAGGTTTGTGTTGGGTTTACCCTGAAAGTCATCCCAATTAACCGCCGTGCAGCTACGTCGAAGCCGACGCGTCAAGTTCGGCGTAATGCCAAGCCTACTTGGGTGATGGTCACGGCCCAAGCAGTCTGCTTCTCGCTGCCATGATATCGTATCATTCTGAAGCCACCATGTTAAGTCAGATGAATACGGTGGCATCCGAGGATGAATACATCGGCGCGTAGAGCACAAAATGTCATTAAGTAGCGCAAAGGTAGCATCGCTAAAGTGGTCTAGTAACACAACCCCGCACTCACTTGAAGTAGGGTACCCAATTCACATTGAGAAGCATTAAAGCCCCAGCAGGGACAGGCCGGGAAAGTACGAGACAGCCCCAGTACGGGACAGGCTGCGTTCGAACGGCGCAGAGAGGATATCCAGCCCAATCGTAGGCGAGATGCACGACCGCTGTGGGGGCGCCCATAACACAACACAAGAATCACAGCGCACCGGGCCAGTTGCACGTTAACCGCAACCAGTTCTTGCCATGCCGTGCACCACGTGTGTAAGGGGGTCGGAGTTTGTGGTAGAGACGTAAGTACATAAGTGGCGGCGTTGCCTAGTGGAGAGCTCGTGGAGCCACAGCGCCGATCAGGTATGGCTGAATTAGCGTAAGCGAGGAATTTGGGAAGGCGAGGCAGACAATTAGTCTGTTGTAAGAGGAAAGCCCAAGCACTAAGTTTGCCCAGGCGCAAACGTTCCTGAAGCTCTCCAATTTTCGTTGCGAGCCCGCAACCGTTTCACTGCACTAAGTATTGTGGTTCAGGCCTAATGAATTTGGGCGGCTAACACGAACACCACTTGTGGTAGCTGCTGCACCACAAGGTGTAGGGGATCGTGGTGGTTAAGGGAAGAATAGACTGGCTTTTAACTGGTCAGGCAGGAGGAACAGAAGCGGGTCTGATTTGAATGACCTTGTTGTGGAGGCTGCTGGCGTTGCGGGCGACGAATTAGCCGAGCACTGCACTGGGTCGACTTCGTGACTTCAGCTTGCAGGATGGCCAACTGATGGTCTACCTCAACCAGCTCGCCCATGTCAAGAGATTCATTGCCACTTTGGCTTAGATTATTCCGCTGGTTGCTGGAGCGACGGAGAACGTTGTGGTACATCGGCCGGGACAATGTTGTAGTGATGGACTGGGAGCTCTCCGGAGGTTCCATATTGTCTTCCTCCATTGCATCCTGCTCCTCATCCTCCAAGCAACCAAACCGGTAGACGTAGAAGTTCTGCTGGTACCAGACTGGCGTCGCCACGCGTGTCGCTTAGCGCGAATACCTTTGCATTAAGTGGGACATTTTTATCCGTAATTGTGTGGTCATCTGTACGGCACAGGCCACAGCGAAACTCTGTGGCGATGCAGCCGACTGCGTATATGCTGGTTCCGATGCATCGGGAGCCGGTGATTCTGGTGCACCGAATGGGCCCGACTTTCTCATGTCTCCGTGACGAAAGCATCGATAACAGTGCACCACTCCGGCTTTGTATGTAAACGAAACGGTTAGGTGACTCCTGCGGGAATCGTAGAGTAACAAGGCACGTAAGGCCAGAGCCCATGTACCAAACAAGGAACCCCTGGCGGACGGCGCACCGGATGCCAGAACGGAGGTCTTCTGGACTTTCTCCGGGGTCCACACCGGAAATGCCATAGCGGCTAATGTCTCTTCCTCATAGCAGGTACGCTTGTATTGACAGCTTTTTTGCAGGCGTAGGAGGAATAGAATGCAGGAAGCACAATCGCTGGACAGCTTCCAGAGACGACACCCATACTGATATTGAGGTGGTGCGATTGTGGTACGCGTAGACGGTAAATCCAGACGTTCCTAGGCAGCTGACGAGCGTCCGCTGCGATGTCTTCGTTGTAAGCAAGGAAATGTTGAAGCACGCCCGAGGCGTGATCGTAACCTTGTACATGGAGGGGTTCGTAGCCTTACCCGGGGCTCCCTGGGAACCGCCGGTCGCTCAATGGGGCGGATGGGCAGCCTGTGACATAGCTTGTTAACCGAATTGTGGTAGGGACGGGTTTGTGGCTGGTGTACACACCCGTTTGGCTGCTGGCGCAGTTGTGTCCACTGTCGGGACTGCGGGTGCTGTTTGGTACGACATGCGCTTCGGTAGACTGGACCGGTCAGCCGGAGGTAGTGGGAGTGGTTGCATTACCTCCATTGGTGGTGAGTAGTCTAGTGCCATGTCAGTATCAGCGCCTTTAGCAGTGGGCGTCGTCACGAGATGCGTGAATCGAGGTATGCCGAGCTTCTCCGATATGTGCGACATAGCCACACGGCGCCGAACACCGCAGTGGTACACGGAATGGGCTGCTAGTCCTAGCGACCGGTAAGCTCGATGAAAGCGAGGAACGGCCCCGAGTAGTCATCCTGTTGTTTGCCGATGGACCGTGGAGGGGCCCGAGATGTTGCAGCGTCGATAGAGGTCAGTGGATGCGGTCAACGAAATGAATAATAGTTGTTCACACGAAAACAACGACCGGTAATTCGAGCTGCTCTAGCCCTTTCCGCCATGGCGTACTTCCACGGTCGTCCCGAAGCGCCACCAAGGCTTGGTGCGTCGTCACTCATAGCGGTGGGGATTGAGGCCATGAGCCTACACCGCAAGGGGCACAAAATACGTTTAGATGTTCTTCCGTACGTCGCCCTTTCTCAGAACCCTTCTTCGGTGGCTGCTGTTTCCCATTCTCGGTGGGGGCTCCCTAGCTCCCACTGCGATTTTGTTGTAACACCGTTTATGTAGAAAAATTCCGTACCCCGCAACGTTTCATGAAACACATTCATTGAAGGCTTTCGTCTTAGGAAATTAAAATAAAAAAAAACTGAAATTGTATAGTACTATCGCCAACTCCAACTTCAATACTCTCCTCCTCACCCATTTTTAGCGCACAGGTGGCTCGCATTTAGCGTCGACTGCGGAGAAACACATACTACAACACCTCGATACTCCACTACATCTCCCCGTGCACTTAATTACACAACTACCCTGGTTGCTGTGTCCCGTACACCACTAAATATCTAATCTGGGAATGCCCCCACACGCCAAATTCCCTCCCTTCCCAAGCTTCCTTGAGCAGTGGGAGCGCGAGCTGGCCAGCTCAAGAGGCGAGGATCAGGAATGCCTCATCCGTCGCTCCCAGTCTGTTGCGCTGGCTTGCGGCTTTTTAACTAAAAAATCAACCCACGAACGTTTTCCAAATCTATATTCATTCTGAGCACCTGCCCTGGACTGCACTGAGTAACTTACACGTTTACAGCCACGATTTTAATTATGAACTCCGTGAACTTATCTTTCTCTCATATCTCCTGGCTTAATAGTAAAACACAGGGTTAGCTTTTCGCTGGGTATATCACGAGTCTGGAATTGTCCATCAATGGTTCCCTCGCCTCAGACCTGCAGAATGTGGTGGGACGAAATTCTGACGCCTGAAAGGGCACTAGTAAAACGTGAAATAATAACAGCAAAACAAAACGCGCATTACAAAAAAGCAAAAAGCAAAACGGGACCGTGGTAATGCGACCCATGGGCCACACAGAACGGAAATTTCCCCTAAAAGTGGTGGTGGGAAATTTGTTAGAAATGGATGGCAGGTTGTAGGGAGACGAAGTGAGACAGCCCCTCGGTGGGCTGAAGTTTGGGCTGGTTGGTTTAATCAGATCCAGACTACAGCGCATAAAAACAACGCGCACAAAAGGACAAGAAAGCGTACAGTGCTGCGTATATACTTTATATTTTCCTTATCTGTCTTCTTCTGCGCTGTAGCCTCGACCCTCGGCAGGCTTTAGCACTTATTATTAAGACCCAAATCCCGCCTCATAGACCCAAATCCCGCGATGAACCAGATTCAGCGCTTCCCAGTGGTCATCCTTATTTATAAATAATGTTCTTTACGACGGCGTTCAATGGAAGACCGCTATATCACTGCTAGTGCGACGTCAATTGGTTACTCGGTGAGAGCGGTTTTATTGATCAGGTGTTTAAAGAAAGCGTGCACGAGATTTATTTTTGCGCAGAAGACCGTCGTTGACGCCAACCAGCTTCCCCTAGCGGCTGCTGCCATCGCCGCGCGGGCAGCGGTGATCATTGATTGATTCCTCCGGTGGCCTTTTCAACGCTTGACAAAATTGGCGAAATAGAGCATAGCTGTACTCCCTGAGTTTTATGATTACCGGTAGTTCCTCTCATACATCGCCTAGATGGCCGACGATGCCGCTTTGAATCGTCAAATTTTCTGGACAACAAATGAAGGTAGCTGCTTGAAATAATTTGACACCGTATACTGTAAGGTTCTCTCATCTTCTTCTCTCCGTCTTTATTGGAACGCGTGAAAAGAATTTAGGGGTGGCGTTTTTCCCGAAAATCTCGATATAGCGAAGCCGTGCAAGGCAAGACTAGCTGCCAACGCCGATTGATGTTGCTGCAAAAGTTCAGTTGGAAAAGAGAGAGACCCGGTTGTTTGCAAGCGGTACACACACCGTATGGACAGTACATGGCTTCAGAACCCGAGCATCGCCTAGTTTAATTACGAGTGATGCCAACAGCCCGTACCATCTTTCCTATCTGCCCCGTTTCTTTCCCATTTCATCAACTCCCTGTCGCTGAACATTTTTTCTTCAAGCTCACCAGCACACACACACATACAAACACGCCCATCGGTGTACCAGCGGCACCGCTACAGCTTCTCGGAGAGCACGTTCCCTAACAGGTGAACCTTGGTTTTCCGACGGGGTAGTATGGCTTCCGCCAGACTGGACACCAATTTATCCAAAAAACATTCATCAGTGACAACGCTCGAACGCTTCTGCAACTTTGCGGCTCGCTATGTCACGGTTAACCTGACACGGTTAGCCCCTGAAACGCCACATCCTCCGTCGATATTTCCTCCGTTTACCCCGCTGGGGTACCTATACTTTTTCTTTCCCCATTCAGACTCCATTCTAAACTGTATTTTGTCGCGGTATTAACGGCAAATCAAATGAGAACGAAGCAGCACTTGTTTTTTGCTCGTTTAGACACATACGAAGGCCTCTAATGCGGAAATGCGCTGATCACCTGAAGGCCGCTAACCCCGCAAGACACTGAAAATCGACTGTCTTTGTTTGCATTTGCTCCCCCGTCGCAAGTCAAACACGCAAAGACAGTGAGGTTGAGTGCTACTGGAGAGGAAAATGTGTCCATAATTACGGCAACGGGCTTAGGTAATGCAAGCACCATGCATGCAAGCTGTCGCGCCACTCTAGAAAATCTGTCGAATCTTCTCGTTACTTAAAGAGACACTGAAGGGACTTGTAAACATTGTGTGATCACAATCGCAAATTGTAGTCTGGAGTCTCTAGGACCACGTTTTGACCACACTCGCTGCGTTTACGCGACTATATTTAGTGGAAAAATTACGCCAATCTTCCCGCGAGGGAACCCTGATGTGATGCGACGCATCGGAGGGTTCAATTGGCGTTTCCATTGGGTTTATTCTCTAAATCAGGTGAAACGTGTTGTGAACGCGTATGATGCATTTCATCACATGCGGGTGTTCTCATACGCGGGAAGATGGGCGTAATTTTACTTTAGCGTTTGAAGTGACGCTGTATTTGGATTGGGTCACACCACTCGCTGAAGGGACCGTCGCTTCCATCACGTCTTCATCGGAAGAATCGAGTCAAGCACGCAGTCGTCAAGCAAAGTGACGCGAAGTCGCACGAGAGCGAGCGCTGACTGAACCGCCGCAGCGCGCTACACGCTTTAAGTCACAGGGCCTGAAGGAGAGGAGACAGCGGAGGAGAGTCGCGAATTCGCGCACTTGCGCGACGGGAGCGGAGCGAAGCGAGCGAATCGCGCGCACGCAGCTGTTGTTTATGATCATGAGACGGAGTGAGAGTGTTGCGCACAGCTGTCAGAGAGAAGAGCGGAGGAGAGTCGCGCATGCTCAGGTGGCGTGCGGACGCCGCCGACGCCGACGCAGGAGGGACATGCCTCAGAGCAAGAGATGCGCCGCATTTAGAATCCTTTTGTGGGGGCTGCATTCCCCTGTGCATCTTCCTTGCCGATGTCCTATCGCGTTTTTTACGGCTCTACTCCGCGGCTCGGCGAACCTCTGACAGAGTCTTTCGGCTGGCCGACGGCGGGTCGTCGCAGTTCGTTCGCTCATTTAAAAGTACGCCATGACCCCATCTGTGCCTGGAAAATTATACTTTAGTTTTGTTATTTTGCAGCCTGCATCAAGCTTGGTAAATTATATGAAGTTAAAGTAGCTCCACATTGGACGCTTCGCTGACTGGTACGCTAGTAAAAACCTATGGCCAATAAAGGCAGGATACGAGTTACTGAAGACAATATAGGTACTAAGGAAACCAAATTAACCGAAACTTTTATTGTAAATTTTACATCGAAGGTACGGGAATCACGTTCCGCGCCGAAAACGCCTGTGTGCCGAGACCTCGGCGCAAGTAAAGATCCCGAGGTGGTCAAAATTAACCCGGAACCGTTTATTACGGCGTGCCTTATACCCTGTGTAGCTTCAGCGCGTTAAACCCCGTTATCAATCAAACGTTGTGTTCTGGCTGAACTAGCACAGCGGCCAGCAGTATGACCACACGTTGCCCATCACTTTTCCTGCATAAGAAATGCGGTGGCTGGAGATTACATACTCGTGGCAGTTTGGGGGACGCTTGCTGCCCAGGCTTTAGTCAAGAAATAGCCACCTAAGCTGCTGAGAATGTCGAAGCTAGAAACACAATAAAATGGCTATATAATATACACTTTATATTTCCATCCCCGACAGCCAGCGCTGTAGCAATGGCCCAATGGTCTGAAGCATTGGGTCCAATCTGTCACCGTTAGCAAGTGTGAATCCTCTATGGTGCTTGCTTTCTGAATTCATTTTTTGGCCTTAGGTAATGTTTCATTTACAGACTTCAGCATTTTGCTTTTCAGCCTACACTTCTCAACGAGCGAGTCGGCTGATCGCGTGCAGACTGACACTGAGGCGCTGAAAAGTTCTTGCTGGCGTGGTGTTGACGTAAGCACCACTGCTTGCGGGCACAGTGCCGAATGGGCCGACCCTCTTCAGCCGACCCGAATCGAACACGCCTCTTACGTCACAGGGACAAGCCAGGCAAACTCCAATGGTGGGGGAGAAGCGCCTCGCAGTTGAGCTTGTCCGATGACGCAGGGAGCGTTCAGCCACAGGCACAGCGTACTCCTCGGCTCGTGAACGTTACAATTATAAGCGGAGCTGGCAGGCTTTTCTGGCCCATTGTATAGCCGGCAACATGCTAGAAGCGCGGTATGACAATTTCTATGAGATCGATACTGCCCATCCATCCATAACGTCCGATGTCAAGCCTGGTATCCCACAAAACTGAAAACTGGAATAGTCTGAATTCCAATCTTAGATATCGTTCAATCACATCGCACCTTGAATACGCGTCTCTGCTGATAGTTGTTGTGGCTGCCCCAAATCTCGCATGGTATATTTCTTCTTTCTGGCTTTATAGATGAAACACTGCTTTATCGACCAGATAAACGATGGTAATTGTGTTTGACAAGTTTGACAAGTTCACTTAAACGTACCTTGAATGCAGCCGGCACTCCGGGCTGTCCCGGAAGCCTGTTTTAAAACGCTTCGCTCCACCGTGCCCCACGTGATCTGCGCGACGCCTCTGCACGTGCAATTCTATTGAGCTTCTCATAAAACTATTCTGCTGTTTGTGCTCTGTGGCCCCGAGGTAGAGTTCTTGGCATTTGCTCTGAAAACCTGTGTTCTGGCCTCAGTACGTCTACCTCAATTTTTTCAACGCGAATTTTTGCCTTAATTTATTTTTTTTATTTCGGAAGAACTCAATTATACGTGTTGTTTTTGGTATATATGGGGATTTCGTACGTTTAATTGTCTTTCGGGTCGGGGTGCAGCCTGTGACCACGTTTAAATACCGTTCTGTATCGCGCGAAGACACATGTCACGTGATGAGCTGTACAGAGAAGCGTTTGGAAATACGCGTCCCAGAACTCCCGGTGCTCGGGCATGCGAGACAACCGGAAAGCGGGCCCGCGAACAAGTACGCCTGGAAATCGTTGGCTCGTGCGGCGTGCTCATGATAAATGAGGGTACCGCAGAAAGAGGGCTAAACATTATCACGGAATGCTCGGGCTGGCAAGCTGGGCTGGAAAGCTCTCCCCCTATGCAATGTCTCCACCAGCTTGGCGGACTTGGTTCTGTACGCACGTGCACCGTTTCGTCTTCTCCTCTTTCGTCGCAACTGGTCTTGCATTGAGGGAAAATTTAAACACCAAAAGGCCCGTTTGTTGCACACGCATTGATGAAAGTTCCTTCAAACGTCGAAGTTTTGTTCAAATAGGCAAAATAAGTTCGCATTCACTCGGCATACCCCTACTATCACCGTTCATCGGCTGATGGGGCCCGCCAGAGGCGGAAATAAGGGGACCGACCGCTTGCCGGCTGATTAGTTAATCAAATGTTTGCAGGCGCCGCCGGCGGTTGATGCATACGAAGAAGAAAGCAAGAAAATGTAGACGCTGCCACACTGTCGCCTTAGGCCTTTCCAGAAAGCGTCAGTTCCGGCGCCCATCGGTCGCATCTTCACATCGATTTTTCACGCCGCCATTCGGTGTCCTGAATGCGGACTCGGAGAGGAGGCTTAGAGGGAAGGCCGAAAGGGTGGCTTTCATTGAAGAGCGTGGCATCGGTGTCGGTAGATATCAAGATCGTTGAATGCGGCTGGTGGGGACCCTTTCGACTGTGGCGCTACTTCTCATTCGTACTTATCCGCCGCAGGAGACCATGACTAGCAGTTTTCGACACATCGAGGCCTTAGCAATGGGTCGTCATGCTGAGATGCGAAGTGTTGTGCCCTTTGTGAAGTTGTGAAGGGTTAACGGTTTATAAACATAACTTTGTGGCGGCAAGATCATTCCTTCCGGCCAGACACATCACATCGATGTTAAAGATGAGGCTCTGTAAGTTATGCAGCCCCTTTACTTCAAGTTCATGATACAAAGAACCCACAAATTCGGAACTTGTCAAGACTGGCCTTACGAGAGATGGAATCAGGGTAGGGAAAAGAAAGGGATAACTACAAAACAGGCGAATAGGGACAGGAGAAATATATATGCAAGGGAAAGTTTTTCCGCTATCTGTCTCTATACTATATTGCATCCAGGATATTCCTGACGGAAGATCCGAAAGAATCCCACTCAACCACTTTCAATGCGGATGGCGGGATTCCACACAGAGCCGCACATTCGACCGCTGCCGTCACTGCAGCTGCATGACGGTGGACAGAAGAACGCTTGAACGCAAAGCTGCGTGTGGCCACATACGCGAAGATGCAGGGGTATACTTTTCTTTTCCTTTCGCTTGCGGAGAGGTGTGACAGGTGGCCTCTGCTCTTGACTCTATATAAAAGACCTGCGTATTTCTTTTCGAAAGATTTCTTCCTACTCCTGGCGCTTTCTTTATCCCTAGTATAGATATAGGAAAGGGCCTGAGTCCCGTCTCTCGCATCCAAATCGAATGCAGAACTTTATTTTATCCCAGATTGATGGCGTTTTACACCAAGAGGACGTCAAGTGTCTGTACCGCGTGCGACGCCCTAACAAGAGCAAATGAAGAAAAGAAGAGGAAGATATCTTTATCATTGTGTCGGTCTTCCTCCCTTTTGCCTGAATTTTCTTTGCCCCTGTGTACTCGAGGTGGAGGGGTCGATTTGAAGGCGGCGTTTCTTCAATGGTTCTTCGGCTCTGTCAGAAGGTTTGAAGTGTGGCCTTTTATAGTTGGCAATTCGCGGGAGCTGTTGTGCTGAAACTCGTTCGGCTGAGACGCAACCTCAAGAGTCGTTTAATGATGTATCAATGCGAAAGGCGGATGGAGGAACAAAAGGTCGGGCCGCTGGCGCCCATTGTATGCGAACGCGCCATTCCAAACTTAACAATTACCGATACTTAAGTCCTAGATGATTTAGTACTGAAGTGGCACAAAAAGACATAATTGAAAAAGGTGTGTGGGTGCCATCCGCTTTTCCCCCATTGCCCCTCTTTCGGCAGAGGTTTAAAAGTGAGGCTGTGCCAACTCGCCGGAGAATCTTCGTTTGCCGACACCCAGGATGTATTGCATTGCCCCAAATAACTGGCGTGTCGGTCCAGGGAAGATAACATATACTCTTTAATTTCCCCTTGAAAATATACATCTTTATATAAAATAAACGAACATAAATTATTTCACTAAGGAGTGAGGAGGGAGGGATGCCTTTGATAATAGAGAGAAGTCAGCCTGGCAGGAAGCTTGGGTTGCTATTCCAGCTGAACAGGACAGGGGCGAAAATGAGCGCAGGAAGTGAAGACACAAAAACGCAGACAAGCACACAGAAACTGACAGATGCAGGAACGTACACAAAGCACACGCACAGTAGTAAAGTTAAGGCAAACGTCCACGTTCAGGCTGAGTCACGGAGAAATCACACCAATGCTACAAAACTACTTGAACAATACTTTTTCGGAAATACTTGAATGGCCAGTGAAGAGGGGGGAGAGGGGGTTGGTGAGGGCGCTTATTATAGGTAGTAAAATGACTGAAAAGACATCTTTTCTTCAACTTTTGATCTCTCTTTGACTACAGGATTCACTAGTTTCGTACACACTGTTGCGCATGGGCACAGATATTACGGCCAATGACGCCACCTAAGTCTGAGTAACCTAACAAACTGAAGGGATATTTCTTCTACCATATTTATGGATGAATCTTCTTCTGGTAATGACGTCACGTGTATCGATAAAGGTTTCAATGAGATAGATCTTTCATGCTGCCTACATTTTAAATGGATTCTGAAAGACTTTTGGTAAACGCCTTCAGTGTTTAATTTGGGTCTGCAAGCACTGGGAAAGCTTATATATCGTCATCACAAAGCAGCACTGCGTGGTTTGCTCGTCGGGACAGATCCACTTTCGGTTACTGCTTTACCTTGGGGTTAATTTTTTTAAGTGGCTACCGAATGCGTTTATTGCTGCAACTGAATGTAATCCGGCCAATTTCCACTATAGCACTCTAATGGCGTTATTTAAGCCCACAAAGAACGCCAATATAGCGGGAAAAAGCTTCTGAGAAAATTCCTAAGTTGTCTGATGTGCATAGGTCAGTAAGCTTTGGCTGAGGTACTTAGTGGCGTCCTATTCTAAGTACTGAGTGTGTTTAAAAACTGAAAGCCTTTAAAATTCAGAGGAAAGGTGTGAAAAAAGTTGTCGGGCCCTTTTGAGCAACGGATTTTCCAGTGCACTTGCAGCGATCTTGAGGGGGCGTCTTTTTGGGCCCTTCTGTACGGGGGTGACACGACCACTGGTTGTTGTTGGTGGTAGACGCACTCGTATGTGCACTTCACCTCCCTGCAAAATTTCCAGTTCGTCAGTAGCTATTTTCATGTAAGCTGTTTTGCTGTAAGTAGCACAATGCCTTTCACACGACCGCAGAAGTGGTCAACTTGGCTTTTGTTTGGAATTTGTTCGGTCGGCAGCGGAAACAAGGAAGATTTAGTCTGTGAATTCCAAGGCAGCTTGGCTAAAATAGAGGACGTTGAAAGAGCAGTCACTGAGCTAGCATCGATAGCCTAAAAATTAAGGAAGTTTTGAAACTTTTGGTCATGGAAGCATCTTTTAGTGTGCACCCGTTAACGTCCGCTACTGCTGTTTCACGGCGTCACCGGTCTCGTAACCCAGCGAACGAAGGAGATACCGAAAACAGGATAAAAACGGAGGAGGAAAGTGTGACGAAAGTGTGAGGGGGAGGGTGGTTTGCCTACGCGACGTGAGACACTCCCCGGCGGCGATACGCTCCAGGGTGAGAGAACAAAGATGAGGCCACCGAATCTGAGCCCGCACGGAAGCGGAGGATGAAATTATGGCGAAAGTGTGAGGCGGAGGGCAGTATTCCGAGGCCGTGCCACAGAGGTCCAATGCGCGTCGCGTGCTTCCCACACGACGTTCCTTAGGCACCCTCCTAGTTTCGTGGCTCAACGAAACCACGTGACATTTGCGCTGCAGGTTGGAACTCGATTAAGAACAACATGCTCGGCGGCGGCGACGAGCTGCGAGATAAAGGCAGAGTAGCGCGCGCCGCAGTGCATTCGCTGATAACGCGATCACTTTCTCAGAAGCAGCAGCTATGCGCCCTGACGGAGAAGACAGCACAGTACAGCGTGTTGCCGGGCTAGTTGATGAATCGTTTTAAGGGTTGAAAAACTGCACATAAAGGAGAAGACAATAAGAAAGGGACAGGACTGGCGCATGCGCCCGTCCTCTCCATTCTTTATTGTCTTGTCCTTTACGTGTGGTTTCCTCCACCCTTAAAAAGAAGGCTGCAGTTCGCGATGCGCACAAATTATGCTTTAGGGAGTATAATAACCGTCAGCCATTTATTTCTTGCGTTTAAGAACCGCATCCGCCAAAACGGACCGAGAAGAACAAGGGACAAAGGGGTCGCTGTAGTATTCGACTGGTCGATTGATTGATTGATTGATTGATTGATTGATTGATTGATTGATTGATTGATTGATTGATTGATTGATTGATTGATTTTGAGGTGTAACATGCGGATGCTACACAGGCGAGGAGTCGCGCCGCAGTGGAGGGCTCAAGGTTAACTCTGGGCTCTTGGGGATCTTTCAGGTGCGGCGAAACCTCTTACACACGGGCGTTGTCGGTTTTCGCCTCCATCAGAAAAGCGCCCGCTGTGGGCAGGAATCCAACCTGCTTACATGGGCGAGATGACGAAGGGGAGCGAACAGAGGGTTTTACAGGGCAGGGCGGCAAATGAATATTGCCTTCACATGACATTTGCAGTGAATAAAAAACATACGCGCCAATGTTTTTTTTTTTCGAATTCCCGGAAGTCCGCGATCTCAACACCATGACAATGGACAGCCATATAGGCATCCTAACGTTAAACAAAACGAGTTATGACTAAGCTGTAAATCCTTGTAAATAATGTGACAATGTCTCTTCATCATTTACACTTCGTTTGCGACCACGTGCGGCCCACTTCTGCCTCGCAGGAAGAACAGGGGTAACTTGGCGATGGCCTCGCATCTCTCGCCTACTGGAAGCCGCGCCGTCTTCCTCGCCCCTCCCTGTCCGGAGTTCTGAGTACAGTATAGGACACTTCGAATGCGGCACACGTCACGTATCTCTGTAAGATGCCAAACCTGTTTCTCCTGGGCGCCGCGCAGGAGAAATTCGTTCGCAGCTTTTCCGCGACTTCGGCTACGATCTCCCCCGACGACCAATATTTAGTCCATCCATCCAGAAAAGGAAGGAATAGGAAGAGGGAGGAACGGGCGGCATGCGGAGGAGCGAAATAATGCGAACGTGAGCCGAATTCGCGAACCCTTTTAGCGGAGGAGCTGTGCAGGGACCTGTGCTGCGCCACGGGACATGGAAATCAATCCACACCGAGCCAAGTCAAGTCCAGTCAAGTCAAGCTGAGAAGAACGGGGAGACTGGTGGCGGGGTCTTTTGATAGGAGCTCATTAGTGCGGATTCGTCAAAGGACGAACGGGACGTGCGCCCCTTGAAATCGGAACTTTTGGAAGGAAACCGTGGCGCGTGATGCGGGAAGCTAACGAGGTAAAGGTAGACCACAGAGAGGAAGAGAAAACGTGAGAGAGCGGGAAGAGAAGAGAGAGAGCGATGGGAAACTGGCGAATGCGAGAAACAGAGTGGGTTGTCCGCTTTCCATCGCAGCTGGCAAAGCACGGCACTCCGAATCAATTAGCGAACGCGCTGCCACTTCTCGCTACGAGACCGTCTATCCCTGACACTTCCCCGCTTCAAGTCTAGGCATCCACAATAAAACAAATTCGTGAGTTATTGCCCTCTGTGAAGATGGATGACCAGAGAAGCATTCAAAGACGAAAGTCTTCCTTGGTATACTGAAACCCTAAACTTTTAGATACGACTGCGTCTCATTCACTCGCCTTGTCCTTCCATAAGGCGTTGTCCGTCCACACCCCTCCCCCTACACTATAAAAAAATAATAGTTAGTGGCGCCCGGTTTCGATCCTACGACCCTGTGGGCGGAACGCGAGGTACGTGGTGCTCTTCCCACTGCGCCACAAAACCTTTTTTTTTTCTTTAATACATGGAAATTTTAGAGAGAAGTCAGCCAAGCCAATTGACACACAATATAAACACTAACAGACAGCAAAGGGTAAGCACGTCAGTCTAACAAAGGTCGGCACCAATTCAAAACTCAGGCAAGCAAACGCACGCATCCAAAAGATGCAGCCACTCTGGTGGATCACTCTGCGCAACGTAAACGCTCCGTACCAACGCCGCCTGTTCCCGAAAAATGACCTTGGTCGGCCTAGGGGGTTCAGCATGCCGATCAGTCATGCGGCACTTCCACAAGCTAAACAAACCTAGGAGCACAAAAACGTCATACGGCACCCGATTAACGTCCTCAAATGGCAATAAGCGAATGGTGTATGGGGTGATATCAATGTCCTTTTTTAGTGTCCGTTGCAAAACGTCCCAGAAAAACACCGCGTCACGGCACAGCACAAAACAGTGGTCAATAGTTTCTGGTTGGTTGCACAAGCGGCAATTGTCTGACCAAGGGATCGACATTCCTTTGTCTCGCAGCCATGTTTTAACTGGAAGCGTTTGCGAATGAAGCTTAAAGAAAAACGTTTTGCCATTTGGCGGCACGCACATACGCTTGACACGGTCTAAAACATTATTCGTATGGTCCCGCATGTATGGCTGGCGATAAAGAGGCACGGGGAATAGATTATGAATTAAAGTGTTCGTCATAGCCGTCCTTGAAAGACTAAACAGGTACTCCAGAGAAAACCGCGCAGTAAGGAAATGAAAAGTATCTACAACTTCTTTGAGAAAACCCCATGGCAGATTTTGGTTTACCTCACCCGTAGAAAAAAGGAGAAACGGCCAATGGTAACTTATGCGCTCTTGAATTACAGTACGTAAAAATGGATGCTCCGCCGACTTGTAGAAGAAAAACCAGACACAAGTTGGTACCCAAACAAATGCATTAACCCAACACCACCAGACGGTAAAGGAAGAAACAAATTATCTCTGCGCATTGGCTCCCATTCAGATCCCCAAACGAAGGTAGCAAACACTCTGTGTAGAGCCTGGACTTTCGCCCGCGCACAGTGCAGTACCTGAAGCACATAAACAAGCTTTGCTACCAAGAAGACATTGCAGACTTGCGCACGGGCAAATACAGAAAGTTCTCGCCCCATCCATGCCTGCGAGGCACGCTTGACATGCGTGAGGGCTGAAGACCAGTGTGGCCCTGAGTTCCTTATTTGGTGCAAAGGCACGCCAAGGTACTCAAGCGGTGTGCCCTCCCACGTAATACCTGCAAATTTGGAAGGTTGGGTTCCCCACAGGCCAAGCCAAAACCCCTTAGTTTTCTCCATATTCATGACCGCTCCAGACACGTCACAAAACTCCTTAGTCAATGCAAGGGCTTCGTGAACACTACGCTTGTCAACACAAAAATAGGCAATGTCATCAGCATACGCAAGAACTTTAACTTCACATGACGCTAACGAACAACCACGTACTCTTTGGCTATTTTGTATGCTAACACAAAGAGGCTCTATGTACAGTGCAAACAGTAGCGGCGATAGATTACAGCCCTGTCTAACAGACGATTCTGGTCTGAACTGGCTTCGAGAGGATGCGACTGACGACAAGTTGTGTACTACAATTCTTGTAGCAAAGCTGAATGCCTCTATATAGCACATCACCTACATTAGCCGCTTCCAATAGTGCAAATAAAAAGTCGTGAGACACCCGATCAAATGCTTTCGCAAGGTCAATTTGGATAAGGGCCACCTGTTCAACGGAATCAGACACGCATTCCAATATAGAACCGGCAATATGTATATTCGTTTGAATGCTTCTGTTCCGAATACCGCACGTTTGGTGAGAACCAACTAAGCTAGAAATTACCTGTTGAAGACGGTTAGATAAAACTTTGGCGAATATTTTATAGTCAACATTGCAGAGAGATATTGGCCGATAGCCCTTTACAGATCTCAGCTTGTGTTCATCCGCAGTTTTTGGTATTAACACTGTGTGCCCTAAGTAAAAGGTAGGGGGCAAAACACCGTGATCGTATGCGGCTTTGAATATGTCCAAGAGGACTGAGGCGAGGATATCAGAAAACTTCTGATAAAATTCCCCGCTCAGTCCATCCGGTCCAGGGGTCTTGTTTGTCTTAAGCGAAGAGATGGCAATCTTAACCTGTTCCAGTGTAATAGGGCCGGATACCCCGGCACACTCATCATCCGCAAGCCTTGGAAGTGCTCCAATGAGAGAATGAAAGCCACGCTCTCGACCCACGACATTGGACCCACCAAATCACCTGCTGTAATGAGCATGGAATGCACCGGCAATATCAGCTGAGTCGGTATACCTAGTACCATTATAATTAATCTCAATTATCTCCTTTGCAAGAGCCGATTGGCGCTCATCACACAGCGAACGGCGAGTGGGATAACTGTCATAAAACCTTCGTGTTCTGGACCGAATTAATGCACCGTGGTATTTTTCAGTAACATATTGCTGCAATTGTCCTTTAGTTACGCCAATTTCATCTATACTTGATCCAGGCGTTGCTGCCTCCAGTTCATGAAGGTCCACCAGTGTACGGGAAAGTTCACGAACATGAAAGCGTTTTAGAAACGCAAGACGAGCTGACTCTTCAATAGCCGAGTTTCGCACCTCTTGCTTAAAAAGATCCCATTGTTGATATAATGAAAGCTCAGCTATTGCAAAAGTGTTGTGTAAACACTCCGAAATACTTCTGCAAAAGATTTCATCGGCCAATAAGGAGACATTGAGCTTCCATAGATCCCACTGAGGCAGCACACCACGCGGCTTTGAGCTACCGAAGTAAACAGATACCATACAGCGATCGGTGAAAAAAATAGGGCGCACAGTATAGTCGGAAATCCCAGAAACTTCTTCTGCAGAAATGTAAATTCGATCCAGGCGTGCATTCGAGGTACACTGAAAGTGAGTGAAGTGCACGGAACTCCCTTTCCTCTCTCCTACATCAACAAGACCATTCTCGTGCACTAGATCAGCCAGGGTGGCTGCGCTGCGATCAAAACCTAGACAGAATCAAATGCTGCGAACGCGCCTTATATCCTTGACTCATTCAAACTACGTCAAGAGTATACTGATACAACGCATGATGGGGCAATGATTAACACTTGCAATAAAAGAAAAGAAGCTCCCACTTACAGCAACAATGATGGAGTATAGGACGTTACGACAGCGAAGCCCCAAGCATACCACTTAGAGAGATTGACCAAGATTGGCCAATAAAACAAAATAATAATCATAAAACATAATAATCATACGCGTTCCCTACACGTTTCACGCGATTTCAGAATCAATCCAACGGAAACACCAAGTGAACCCCACGATGCGTCGCATCTACACAGGGTTCCCCTCGCGGGGAGGTGGGCGCAATTTTTTTTGGTCTTCTTTTCGGTTCAGCCACCCGGCCAGATAATAAAGGAAGTCTAGAACGAGAAGTTTATACGGGCAGAACCATTCCAAACCAGTAAATTGGTTACCATTCTTTATACGTGTTAAGTTTTGTAAAAAAAAAAAACATTGGACATATTTGAGTCAGAACATTGATACATAAGTGGTACTGTTCAGTGTTGTACTGTTCAAGTGGTACTGTTCAATAGAAGTAGATGCGCGCGCTTTATATTTGTGTTAGCAAATAACCATACTGGCTGAAAAGAATATTTTCAACGAAAAATATAGGAGCTCCCACCCCAGTCTAGACCTCGATGCGGCATGCCAAGTCCAACAGTAACAAAGGGTTCAAACAAATAGAGCTCGAGCTGTCGAACGACGGAAAATTAAACTGACTTGAGCAAGCCTCCACCGTGTTTATGGTGGCGGGAACGAGACGGGAGGCGAAGAGCGTAAGAGTTGAGCGGGAAAGAGAAGAGAAATTTTACGCGGCAAGGGCAGAAGACTACTGTCTTTCGACGACATTTGTCGCGAAGGGAGCAGATGCGCTACAAATTTTTAGCACACGACATGCAGGTTAGACGCAGTGTATGTGAACGGTATCAGAAAGATTTATTTGTCTTGACCATTGACGGAACTCATGCCACAGGAGAACACACGCACATATACGTACCCACTTATTTTGACTCCACTGATCTAGAAAGTGGTACATTTTTCCACGGCTGGCAATAAGTTCGTACTTTAACGCCATGCCCTGGACAGACATTAACCAACCGCTCTTGTTTCTCCACATAACTTACTGGGTGGGATAGCAGCTGATAACTTGTGGAGACGAAGACGACGACGAAAGGTAGCCGGAGAAGAGGAGAAGCAAGAAAAGCTTGAGAGTTCGGCCAAGACTAGACGTTCGCTGTTCGCTTGTGGGCACAAGTTCTACAATTCTACAAGTAGTTTCGTTTATACCATGACAGAAGCGGTGGAGGTGATGGGTAGATGACACCCGGTTTATCAAGGGCTTCAGGTAAGCTGCAGGACACCCAGATCACGATGTTCACAAAAGGACCAGGCGCCGCATACTTGGTCTGCCCGTAGGGTACGGGCCGCTGCCAGATCGCACAGCCACGATGACGGGACGGGACAATGGCGCACCGGTCTCGCCTGAGTCTCCCACGACAGTTGGGGACGTTGTTCAGCAGCAACGGGTGCCGAAGCCCTTGTATGGCGAGGCTTTCAAGGATGCAGAGGACTGGCTCGACAAGTTTGAGCGCGTCGCCGTATTCAACGGTTGGAATGAGCAGCGTAAGCTTCACAATGTCTACTATGCTGTAGAAGAATCCGCGCGTACCTGGTTTGAGAACGACGAATCTGCAATCATCTCCTGGTAGCGGAATGTACGTCGCAGACATGGTCCGCTTATTTCGGCGCACTGATCCATCCATGCCCGAGGACAAGTAGTTGCGGTATTTGATGCGCGGCGTCAAGAAGAGCAATATTCGTTCTACGAAGTTTCAAGTACAAGCGAAGGGATGACTTGAATATAAACGTAATAGATTGTGAGTCTGTATGGGTAGAATTAGACCGCGGTAGTTTGCGTTACTGATAAACACACAATAATAGGTAGTATCTACCGCTCTCCAAGTTCTTCGGCTTCAAATTTTTGCTCCGAACTAGAAAGGAATCTTCATTCAGTCTCTCTTGAAAACAAAAACGTGATATTAATAGGTGATATTAACATTAATTTCTTAGATGAGACATGTTCGCAAGTTAAAGAATAGATTAACTGCTTTAACGGGTATGGGTTTGAACAATTGATTAACCAACCAACTCGTTGTGTAAACAATACAGGAACTATTATTGATCATGCCTTAACGAACATACTGTGTCCACCCGATGCTTTCATTATACGCGCAGACATCACCGACCACTACCCTATTGCACTCCGCTTTAATTTCCCTACGTCATACCATAATAATAGATTCACCAAAGCCGTCTTTAACAAAGAGCAATTTTTGGACCTAATAGCTAACTCTGACTGGTCGCCTAAATGTCAATTAAGGACGCCGAGGTAGCGTACACCATGTTTTTATTCATTATTACAGCATGTTTATGCTCCTTTACATAAGTCTTATCATGCCGAAAAAAGCATTCCTCGCCACACAACCCTTGGTTAACGCAATCGCTGCTAAAGGGCATGCGTATGAAGGATAACCTGTAGAGAAAAACGAAAAAACAGCCATTTAATGTTACCCTCAAAGCTCGCTACAAAAAATACTGCTACCTTGACGTACTGTTGCAAAAGCCAAACGTGAGTACTACGAGAAACAGATAGCCCGAACTGGTCATAATGTTGGGAAGCAATAGCGCATAATAACTTCTTTCTTGAATAATAACACAAATAAAAGCGCTATTACTGAAATACGTTACAATGAAGATACTTTTACTAATCCTGTCGATATTGCAGATGCCTTCAGGGAAGGATGCTTTCATACACCTTGTGCGCGAATTCTCCGATTGGTTTGCCACGACATCTAAAGTGCACCGTACGCCGGTCGCGAAGAACCGAATAATTACGGATGAGTCTGTCAGGCCTGTGCGGCAGCACCCTTACAGGGTATCCCCAAAGGAGCGGGAGGCAATCAAGAAGCAAGTGGAAGAGATGCGGGCAGATGATGTTGTCCACCCGTGGAGAAGTGCATGGGCCTCACCCGTCGTGCTAGTAAGGAAAAAAGACAGCCACCCTCCGTTTCTGTGTTGATTACCGCCGATTGAACAGTGTTACAAAGCGAGACGCCTATCCCCTGCCCAGACTTGATGCCACATTAGACCACCTGCGTGATGCTAAATTTTTTTCTTCATTGTACCTGACATCTGGCGATTGGCAAATCCAAGTCGACGAGCGAGATCGCGAGAAGACGGCATTCGTGACACCGGACGGCCTGCACGAATTCAAGGTCGTTTCCATCGGCCTATGCTTCGTGCCGGCTACGTTCCAGCGTATGATGGACACTGTTCTGGCTGGAAATAAATGGCAGACGTGCCTGGTGTACTTGGATGACGTGGTTGTGTTTTCTAGCACGTTCGTGGAACATTTGTACCGCCTGAGAAGTGTCCTCGAAGCCATTCGTGCAGCACAGTTAACTATCAAACCGGAGAAATGTCACCTGGGTCTCGAAGAACTGAAATTTCTGGGTCACGTTGTGACAGGTAATGGCGTTCGACCAGACCCCGAAAAACGACTGCTGTAGCTTTGTTTCCTCGACCCAGTGATAAGAAGGCTGTCAGACGCTTCTTGGGACTTTTCGCATACTACAGATGCTTTGTGGAAGGCTTTTCTCACATAGCGGAACCCCTCACGCTACCTATGAAAGATAGCGTAGCCTTCGAACGGAGTGAGGAACAGCAAAATGTGTTCGATGCACTTCGTGAGTGCTTGCAAACTGTGCTAGTACTGCCCTACTTCGACGACGCTTCGGACACCAAAATTCGTACTGACGCCAGCAACGTTGGCATCGGGGTGATTCTCGTACAGTGGCAGAATGGTGTAGAGAAGGTAATAACATACGCTAGCCGCGTTCTTTCCAAAGCGGAAAGTAACTATTCCGCGACAGAGAAAGAATGCCTAGCAGTCGTGCTGGCTATCAGCATATTCCGCCAGTACTTGTACGGTAGGCCGTTCCGTGCTGTTAGCGACCACCATTCCATCTGCTGGCTCGCAAACCTCAAGAACCCGTCCCAACGGCTTGCTCGATGGGGCTTAGGGCTGCAAGATACGACATCATGGTAGTATACAAATCGGGTAGAAGACACAGCGACGCTGACTGCTTGTCCCGAGCACCGGTTCCAGCAGTATCAGACGACATCGACGAGGAACATCCGTTCATTGGACTCGTTCATACTGCGGATATGGTAGCACATCAATTGGTCAGTGCAGAACTGCGACACTAATTGAATACCTTCGTGGAAACGTTGCCACCGCTCCACGCGCCTTTCTTCGGGGGCTAAATTCTTACTGCCTACTGGACGACGTCCTGTACACAAGAAACCACGACCACAGCAAGGAGAAGGTTCTACTTGTCATTCCGTCACCATTACGACCTGAAATTTTACAGTCCTGCCATGATGAACCAACCGCTGGGCTCCTAGGAGTCAGTCGCACGTTAGCTAGAATCCATCAGAAATACCACTGGCCAAAACTACTAAGATCAGTACAGCAGTATGTGGGGACCTGCCGTGACTGCCAGCGACGCAAGGCACCAACCGTCAAACCCGCAGGACTACTACATCCACTGGATCTGCCGGACGCACCATTTCACCAAATTGGGATGGACCTACTTGGCCCATTCTCGAAGTCATCATCGGGGAACGAGTGGGTTATTGTTGCTACGGGTTACTTGACCCGGTACGCTGAGACGGCGGCTCTTCCACGAGCAACTGCTGCAGAGGTAGCCAATTTTTTTATCAACAACATCTTTCTCCGCCATGGCGCACCCGCTGTTACTATAACAGACCGCGGCCCAGCATTCACTGTAGAGTTTATGCAGGACGTCCTCCGGTTGACGCACAGCGCTCATCGGAAAAGTACCGCAAACCATCCCTAAACAAACAGCTTGACAGAACGCCTAAATCGAACATTAGTAGATATGCTGTCTATGTACATCAACCTTCCCCACAAGACCTGGGACGAACTTCTTCTCTACGCCACCTTCGCTTACAATACGGCTGTGCAGGAAACTGCCCGCTTTACTCCGTTTGAACTCGTGTACGATGGCGAGGTCTTTACAACGCTAAATACTTGAATTACCCCGGTCAAGCCGGAGTAATGAGGCCACAGGCATTTGCTACATGGACGTTTGGAACGACATGGGACAGTGGGCCGTAGCCCAGCCGTCTTTAGCCTTACCAGTGTACCATAATCGTCCCAAAGTGTCCGGAAACTACTCAGGAACGAAAGAGAAAATATTCGAGCGACTCAGAAAAGATGGAATGCCTGTGGCCGGCCTCTAACTTATATCTAAACAGTGTGGCGTCTGACACACATGAAAACTGATTAAGAAACTAGAAATAAACACAACACAAAACATAAAGGTAATCTATAAGTACGCCCCAGGACTCCCCCTCCCAAGAACCCGTCTACTAAATCTTTGCAACATGATCAGGCTTCCACGCAAAACACAAGCAGCGAGCCAACTCATGTCCCGCGGCGAAAGCCCCAATCGCCGCACCAGCATCCATAGTCTCTCGACACAACATCGCTCGTGCCCCGAAAACCATTCCATGAATGGACACTGATCGCCCGGGAAAAAGCCCTTTCAAAGAGGAATACTTTTCGATCTTATCTTTACATTTTTGCTTAAGGATCCCTTCATTGGAGTCCCAAGTTACCGCCACGTCAACAATGACCACCTCTTCGCCGACTTGAAGCACCAAGTCGGGTTTCAAGCGAACGCCTTCCTTAGTCGTGAACACCTTCTCCTCCGTGACGGTTGCGCCTGGAACTTTTTCTTTGGCCAATCGAGCTATCTGGCGGGAGACGAAGTTATGTCGTTCTTGCCTGGAAAGGTTGATAACTTCGCATTCTTGCAAGATGTGGAATGCGGTTTCCGGTCGCTCACCGCAGCGACGACAGTCGCGTGCAGCGGGATCTGAAGCATGTTTGTTGTAAAGAGTGCGGGTTGGAGCGAGGTTCGTCCGAAGGCGCAACGCACGAATGCGGTCGCGATCGTTGAGGAGTTTGGACTGGTGGTATAGCCAAGCGTTAGTCCTTTGCTGTTGAGGATGAGCAAAGAGATCCTTGTTGGTGTACATGTCTCGCATGTTCGCCCACCACTTGGCAGCACCTCGTTTAAGGGCTGCGTCTACCGAATTTTGATCAGTGATCCCAACAGGAACTTCAAAAACTGAGGCTATCCGAGCATGGCACGAGCCAAGAATCTCTTCAAACAAAACGTCTACTACCGGGTCCCCCAAACGCAGCAATCGACATAATGACTTGAATTGCACAGCCTGAGCAACACGCTCAAGCTGGAGTGTCCCAAGACCGCCATTCCGAGATGGCAGCCAGATATGACTGCGGGGGAACTGCGTAGGCAAATGCATCAAAGTCTTGATGTGCATGCCGAGCGTTTTGTCCCATCTCCTAGACTTATTAAGGACATCAAGTGTGTTGGACACCGCGTAGAGAAGAGCCGGAGCCACAAGTTGCTGAATACAACGAAGTTTCTGGAAAGGTTTAAGGGAGGCCGACCCAATAAGCTTCAGAAGACTTTCAGCCTTGGCCGGATTGACATTTGGACTTTTATTTACGAACAATTCCAAACACAAGTACTTTTGGGATGATCTGGAGCAATGGACGCGAGATCCGAGTCCTGACACTGCCAGCGAGGAAGCTCATATTGTTTGCCATGTGTGTAATGATTGATTCGCCACCCGAAGTACTGAGACTTTGAGGGATTAATAACCAAGTAAACATTTTAGAAATAAGCCTCTGTCTGACGAGCCATACCCTGCAAACCCTCAAATGTTTCTGAAACAAGAAGAATATCGTCTGCGAAAGCTAACGCAGACATACAAGACCCGCCCACTTGTATGCCCAATTTGGAGGAGTTAAGCTGCTCCAGGAGTGGGTCCAATACACAATTGAAAAGAAAGGGAGACAAAGGATCGCCCTGTTTTATACCCCTATTAACCCGAACCCGAACATCATCAGTTATCCCACCCGACCAGTATGTCGTGGAAGCGTTAGTATACATCTCTATAATAACCTCTTGCGTACGAGCAGGAACCCCCCGAGCATCCAAAGCCGCAAAGATTGCAGCATGCGACACCAAATCAAATGCTTTACGCAAGTCCAGACTGACTGCAAAGAATGGTTTGGATGATCTCTTGGCCATCCGCATAAGATCCTGAAGTATGAGCAAGTTGGAAGATGTGCTACGGTCATCAGAAAAGCCTGACTGATATTTGTGGAACTCATTCATTTCTGATAGTCTACGCAATATATATTTTGGAGAATAGTCTAGCGATCACTGGAGATATAGTGAGAGGTCGAAAGTCGCCCGGCCCCTCTGGCTTGGGACATTTCGGTATGAATACAGTCTTAGACTGCATCAACTCCAGTGGAATGACCGCGTACGACCACCAGTTGTTCATAATAAGTGTCAGAGCTTGCAAAGAGATTTTCTTTAACTCTTTTACCGTCACACCATCCGGTCCAGGCGCAGCCCGGTCATCAAGAGACTTCAGAGCATGCTCAACCTCCGATACCGTGAAGAGGTCTTCATCAACTGTTAGCTTGACGGTCGATACCAACGAAGTGTTCATTGAACGAGATTCACCACCGAAAAGTGTGTCATATAGTGAGTGTAGACTAGGCAGAGTACATGCCTCTGCGTCACCTCCGAACAGCAAGTGATCACCCAAAACCTTCGGACCAAGAGCGTACAAACGCTGGTGTTCCCTATAAATAGCTCGCCTACGCTGAGACTTATTACCTGTCAACTCAACAGGTGGTGGCCTCGGTTTATTTTTCGGAGTGCGTAGTTGAACTTTGAACTGTTTATATACCTTGCAAATGTCCGAGTAAGACAACTGACCCTGAGAGACAGCTGACGCAAGGGAAGACCCCAACTTGGAGTCACGTATCAACTCGTGGACACCATCAGTATCTAAATGGAGAGGCGGTACCCGAGCTAGACGAAAAGGAGGCAACGATTGAGGAGTGATGACATTAGAAAGACAAAGCGTAAGAACATCCTGGTAGCGTTCAGTACGTCGGACCTGAGCAATCGCAGAGACTGAGCGTGATGAGAACTGCTTCTGTAGCGTTTCATTTATCATGGGAACACGACCAATCTTGATTTCTGCCTTGAGGGCTGCGTTTTCCTCCCTTAGGGCTTGCATCGTTTCGGTCAGCTGTGACGATTGTTCCCGTCGTTTGGGACCCTTGACTACGTTCGTCCACGTTACTCTTTCTCAGGAGCGGGATGCCGTCCGTCCGTTCCTGCTGGCGCGCTGCCTGCTTCTGCTGCGGCTTTCCCGCTTCTTCGACGGCGCGCGGTCGGGGGCGGAGCTTTGCCGCGAGCAGCTGCGGCTGCACCCTCGGTGACCTTGAGTCTCGAGTGGGGGGAAGCTCGCGGCATCTTTTTTAGGAACGCGTTCTCGTTGCGTCGACGCCATCTTGGTGCGTTCCCAGCGACGCTTCTTAACCAAATATGGTAGTTTGTATGGGTTGGTGCAGCCTGGTGCCCCAGACGGGTGCCGACACCCGCACAATTTAGAGTGGAGTTTGCATTCCTCTGCGTGATTTTCCCCTGGGCTTGGCTTCCCACAGGCAAAGCATACTCGCGTGTGTGGTTGCGGGTATACGTCCTGACGATGGCCTATTTTCCCGCACTGCCGGCACACCTGGTGGTGCTGCCGGTAAAGGCTGCAGCGCACTAGGACGGCGCCATATTTCACTGTCGCGGGGACCTTGTTGCCATGGAATAGGACGATTACCGCGTTGGAGTCACCTATTCTGTGGGAGTCGATTGCCGTGGGGTTACGCGTGTTGACCACATTAGCCCTAATTTCGTCTGTGGTGTCCGTCGCCGAGATATTGTGGATGACCCTCTTGGCTGTTCCGTGGGGTGCCGCGTGGTAGGCGCTGACCTCGAATATTCGATCGCTGATGTTAAGCGTGCGAAGCTGGGCGTATCTCATCGCTGGTTGTTCGCTCGGGGTGCTTAGCACTATGATGTTCTGTGCTACGTTGGCGCACACTGCATCTTGCATGGTTTCCTCTCGCGATGTTCCCGTTGCTGCCATTACCGCGTTCATGAGTACCGAAGCCTCCACGCGACCGGTATTCAGCCCGCCGCCGGGCCGTACTATAACTTTATGTTCGTCTCTGGGGATGCTCGCCGGCATGCGGGCCGCATTCGTCATGCTTGCAGTGACTCTCCGCGCAAATTGCGCCTGCGGAACTCGAGGTTCATGCTTTTTGGCGGTGGACTCACTGGTAGCAGGTAGCGGTGGGGTTTCTAGGTGCGGCGGTGAGCGTCCCTTGGAGAGTGTTCACCCCGCCGTGTCGTTTGCCGGTAAGTCCTCGTCACGTTGGTCCAGTTGTAAGTGGAGATTTTGGTGTTCCTCGTTTTCTTGATCGGGCTCGTATCCCGTGTTCATTGCGGTTGCCATATCCCGCGATGCGGCGATGGTGGGGCCGGTGGCTCGAGGCCGGCGGGTGCGCCCACCCGAAGTCGTGCTAGGCCTAGGTTAGGCCTAGCTCGGCGGTCTCGCTCGAAGATCTTCTGACACCAATAAATCGATGAAAATTCGGTTTGGCTCACCGAAAAGTGGTGTCGGCGTGATCCGTTGGTCAAGCAGCGTGGCGTGGTAGCAAATTTTCGTCGATGAGTGCAATTAATTCAGCACTAATGAACATAATCGACGGAGCCGATGTCATGCATGTCCGCTCACCTCGGCGACCGCAGCGCCCTCCTTGTAGCGTGAGCTACACTAGCCGAGGTTGAGCAGTTTCTCGCGGCTCGTGGAGATACGTGCTGCACATGCACGAGCAGTGCCGTCTCACGGCGCACATCAGGCGCGCCGGAGCCGCCGCCGCCAAGACTGGATTGGATTGGATTGGATTGGATTTGAAATCGTTTTAGCAGCAATAAGCATGATAATCAGCTAATGCTAGACAACCAGGAAATCTAAGAATAACCAGCTGAACCTTAGCTCCTGCTACGTTAAATCCTGGCATAGCCGAGCTAAGCCACTCCTACTTTTTTCTGACACCTCGTGCTATACACGGCTTGCACTTCGAAAACAAGAGTAGCTTCGAGAGTCCTTGTTCGCGGACTTGAGACTACATGAATCCCTAACCGTATAAGTTTAGCTTAAAACGGCCGGTGACATCAAGGAGGTTGTATAAAACTTCTGGAGTGCAGGCCGCCCATAGCGGGCAACGCTGAGAGGTGAAGCCGGGCGAGCCGGTCACCGGCCGTTTTGCCGTGGGCAGAAAACGCGCTGAGCCGGCAGAGACGCTAAAAGTGCGGTCATGTTTTTTTTTTGGCTTTACAAGGAAGAGAACGATGGGTAAGCTGGATTATCGATTACGATATTTGAGGGCGGCCTGAATTTTGCCTTACGCGGAAGGTATTGACGTAAGATATGGTTCAAGCAGCGACTTCCAGTGTGTATATGGTGAACAGAGCTGCCGCCGCGGGAAAACGCGTAGCGCTTGGCTAAAGACACCACCCCTGCTTTTATTTCAATAAACGTTTATTCTGTATATCTAAGGATACAGCTGCCACCCTTAACATTAAAATTTCCCCATGTTGCACGCCATGGCAAGAGCTGCCGCGTTATGAGGTTACTATTGGCCGTGATTTCACACTGAAAGTGAGGTGCACGCGACAGCGCAATTATTTGAGGCTTGTTTCTTTTAGCGGCATTGAATGCTTATTCATTAATGATAAATGAATAATAACGCGGCTCCAACACCCAAGCAAGCTCTGTAGACACACTTTAGCGGTTAGAATAGTTTTTTAGGCAGTACTGCAAGGAATCATATGCATCAGGATATTTCAATCTTTATATGTACTGCACATGCACATTTTCTGGTATAAACAACACGCCCAGCTTTGCCTTTGCCGAAGAAAGCCAACTTAAGCACGAGCTTTCGATTGATTGATTGATTGATTGATTGATTGATTAATTGATTGATTGATTGATTCATTGATTCATTCATTCATTCATTCATTCATTCATTCATTCATTCATTCATTCATTCATTCATTCTCATTCATTGATTGATTGATTGATTGATTGATTGATTGATTGATTGATTGATTGATTGATTGATTGATTGATTGATTGATTGATTGGGATGTTTAACGCGCCGACGCAACGCAGGTGAGGAGGCGCGCCGTAGTGGAGGACTCCGGATTAATTTTGACCACCTAAGGATCTTTAACATGCGCCGAAATCGCGTACACACTGGCGTTTTCGCTTTTTGCCTTCATCAGAAAAGCGGCTGCCGCGGCATGGAATCGACCTCGCGTTCTAAGGATGAGCAGCACAATGCCTTAGCCACTGAGCCACCGCGGCGGGTCTATTTACAGCTTTTCAATCGTATTTTGCAAAATGGATTAGGCACACACTGAAGCTCATTAAACCAGGTTTTTTGTATTCCGCGTGCACTTTACAGAAAGTATGATCATCACACGTACACGTCTCATTCGCATTGACTTTCTTTATTTTTCAAATCCAGAAGGTAACCTAATGGGATGCACGACTACATTAACCACGCACGTTCGCACGATAGTAGCGTGCTATTGATAAAAAAACTCCGCGCGCGAGGTTACTCAATCACATTCACAGCCACGTTGACCGCGCACGTTCGTACGCCAGCAGCGTGCTATTGGTAAGAAACTCACGCGGACGAAGAACGCGGGAGAGCATGGCGGTGCATCAGAGACTTCTACGAAGCAGCGCTAACGAGGAACGTCAGAGTATTCACGTAGGGCCGGATGCAAATGAAATATATTAAACAAAAGTGCCCTGAGTTTGGACGGTGACTGTCTGAACAATACTCTGCATTTAAATTAGTGCGGAAAAACAATTTGCGCTCCGCCTATTTACAAACATGTGATTTCGCGCAGTCAGGCGACTACAGGACCACCACAAGCACGAGCGACAACATTCGCATATCTGCGTAAACAAGCGCGTACGGTATGCTCAGTAAGCGGACGGCAAGTGCTACGGCGAATTTTACCTTTACACCACGCACAAACGGCGGGCAAGTGTGCACTTATAACGTTATAATACTAGTAATGCCCTCGAGACCCAAAACAGAGACCCTTAGTGCTTACAGATGAAAGGTGATCCCCGACGTTTTGGTCGCGCGATTATCGCAGCCGAACGCGACGCACGAGCAGACCATTTCTGCTTTCTACACCTTTGGAGCATCCACCCGCGAACGACGATCGAACGAACCCGAATTCTGCTCTTTGACAAGAGAGAACTCGGAAGAACAACATATGGGGCGGAAAAAAATGTAATTTTGTATTCTGCTTATTTTAGTTGTTGGCGCCCAAGAATGTAAATAATTAGCAGATGTGTGTGCCCACCGGCGCAAACACAAGAGACGTGCGTAGCGCGCAACTAGAAACACAAAGAGGGGAGCATAACCGAAACCACATGCGTCGAAATGAAAGCGCGAAAAAAAAGCTCGGTGCGCTTGAAGCTAGCCGCATGAGAAAACCAACTTGTAAAACAAAATAAAACAAAACAAAATAGAGTGGAAGCAATAATATAACGTTACCCGCCGAAAAACGTGTACATGATGCGACGGGTGCCATGCGTCTGCTACGACGGAACGAGTTTTCTGCCCACGGCAAGATGGCAGCCGTCAGCGTCAGTTTTCGAGCGCCATCTCCTCTCCAGAAGTTTTATCCGACCTCCTTGGGTTATATATATAGGGGCTGCTTATGTAATGCTTTCGACCACTACACTTCCAATGACAACCCCAGGGAAGGCGAATACATGTTTTTAACCAGAAATATATTTCATCTCGAGCTTGGTGTGTTGGCGTTCGAAAAAAAAAAACGGAAAAAAAAAGAAGCTTGCTCGCGAGCTTCATTTTCCCCTGGTATTGTTTTCCTGGTAAAAAAGAAGCAAAGGCTCGCGTAGCTATGACGTTATCGCGCCCTCCGGCACCGTTGAACGTTCGAGTACACTCTGCCCAGCGTTCCTGGTGTTATGTTTCGCACTGTCTTCTTCTCGTCAGTTCGCGTGCGTTCACACCTGGGCTGGGGAGCTCAGAAGAACTCACGCTACCGCCGCACAGTTCGCGGAGCCGGTTGCCGCGGGTCCCAGCCCCTTGTGACGCGTTCCACTTTGGGACAGATGGGAAAGCCTGCGGACCAAACGACTTCGACATGCTGGAAAACGCGTCAAGACGGGGACACAAGAAGGTATACTTACAACAGGACGAACGCTATACCTAGGACGTAGAATTTAATGAAGGGTTATTACGCAGAGAGTTTCCGTTGCCCAAGAAAACTTCTGCGTTGAATATTGTGCTCTCCAGTACAATGGGCCCTGCTCTTCCAAACTTTCGGTGTCACAACCATTCAGTATTTTCAGGTAGTTTTGTCCAGGGCTCGTCTTTGTAGCTTTCTATTCTTGTGTCCCCGTTTTTTCGCGTTTTTTTACCACGTCAAAGTCGTTTCCCCAACTAGCCAAACTTTTCGCGTTGGACAAAGCGATCCGTGCCGGCCACTAATGGAGACGTTTCACCGGCAAGTTCAAAAATTTATGGAAGTTGCAGCAGCCGGGTCTCCGGCGGAGAGAGAGTGGCCGCCAGGTCTGCTGTTTCTCCGTCCTTGCACAACTAGTGGAAGCTGCGACAATTTTCTTTTGAAATAGGTAGGTCAGGTAATCAGTTAGTGTGCCCCGCATATCGAGTAACACTGATGGTTGCGTGTTCACACCTAATGCTTAGCAGAGAAAAGTCAGTTAAACAGCTGGGCGCAAAGCCATACTTGTTGCAATGTCATTTTGGGGAAATAAGTACAAATTCTGGGACAGCACGAGCCCCGGCTTAGCAGGCCAATTACTTCCGCAAGCACTCGATCCTCGAGTTCCCCTGCCACCTTAACCGCGTTCGGGATTATCATCAGCGTCATCAAAATAGAGTACCAAATAAAAAAAAAACGATTTTCTCGGTACTTTGAATTGGCCTGCAGAATATTTGCATGGCGCATATTCTCAAGCTGTTGGTTCAGTTTATTGCAAGACCCCCCTCCCAGCGTCACTCGACTAAATCAATCACTCAGCCAGCGTGCACCCAGAATTAGATAAAAGCGGGAACATTGAGTTTTAAATCGGTACATCAGATAAAATTTGCACGTTCGTTCATTGGAACAACTAATGTACAGTTCTTGTACGAGTAGAGATAGTTCATGGTCCCGACCGAACGTGTTGATAATAGACGCATTACGCTAAAAGCGTAGCAGATATAAGGGGCAGAAGTAGCGCTGCACCGTACAGGTTGGCGCCTCAGAATCAGTCGTCAAGGAGAAAATCGAAACGGTATTTCTCGGATACGGATTTCCAGCGCGCACGTAGCATATGACAGCATTGCGCGAACATCGAATACCGAACGACATATCGATCGGTATCGACATGCACGAAGTCCCTCTTATTGCTTTATAAGCGGTTGACTGCGACAACTAGGAAAATGCTTGCCAGAACGCCGCATGCAAATTTTTGTATCCGGCCACCTTCTCCTTAAAGTGATCCGAGAAGGTACACGCTGACGTGTTTACTGGGAAACAAGAGAAATAACGTAGGAAAAAAGGGAAAGAGGGAGAAGGGGCAAGAGGAGGAAGATGAGGTTCGTTTCACTCGTGTCCTCTGAAGCGTAATGACCCGCCATATTTCTCAGGGCAGGGGGCTCACCCATAGCGAAGGCAGCAAACAGCCTTGCCCGCCGTGCACCGTCTTATCTCCGCTGACAGACGACTGGCGACTTGCAACCTTGGAACCCCGCCTGTTCCCGTCCTCTCCCTCCTCCGCTCACTCTCCAATCTCTTCCCAACCGCTGCTCATACACTTGTTCGACCGGTTGCTCACGGACGTATAAACGCAACAGAGCTCAAGCTGAAGCCGCTCCAGCGGCAATTAATTACGCCCCTTTCCTTTCCTTTACCTCGCCACACCCAGGGTCCCCTATCCCCCGAGCCCTTTTTCTGCCCAACGCTTTCAAAATTTTTATCTTCATTTTCTACACGCACGGCACAGGCATCTCGTCCCCGACATACTGTATTTAGGCAATTGTTGGTCGACCCGTTTTTTTTCAAACGTGAAAACAGAAGTTGAGGGGTCGACTTCAAATCGAAACGGAAAGTTCAACCTTCGGCGATGGCAAGCCAAACGAGTAATCGAGGACGCAGCGGAGTAATTGCAGTTGTGCGTTTAGGTTCCGAAATTGCCCGTTGCGCATAGTAGCAAGCCCGAACGCTTATTTTACATACTTTTTTTAAACAGCGAAACATTTTAACAATTCGTTGAGTCCAGTGCATCACAAAAGTCGGTATAAAGAAAGGAAATATCCGGCACCGGCGGGATTTGAGCCTGTGTCCGGTGGATCAACGGCGTTATAGTCAGTCGTCTTATACGTGTGCTACATCGTCGTTTCAAAGGCCTTCGGAAGGCCGTTGAACCGATTGTCTATGGAGACCTTCATTGTAAATACATAGGGAGCAGTTGTGGAGGTGAGTCCAATTGTAAATTTAAAGTTACTGTGTAGCAAAGGCATTACCCAATCGGCTACGACTACCCAATCGTACTCGAGAGTCAAACGGCTTACTCACTCGTCTGGGACTGTGGGGAGAGGAATCACGGCACCTGCTCGACACACAACACGTGATAAAGTACACGTTGCGCCTCCAGCTCCTAGTTTACTATGCGCGTTTCCTTCGTTAGTTCTGCTTCTTCGATTTGCTTCTTTACCGCTATAGAAACAAAGAATTAAGAAAGCTCGTTGCGGTAGCTAAGAAGAAGCAAATTTCCTGCAATCGTGGACTTAAACCGTGGTGATGGTCGTGGTTTGCGGGCAGCTTCACTGCCTTCAAGTCTGACGTGTTTGAGTTGGTTTCTTTCATTCGTTTGGCTCTTACTTGGCTCACGGACCCAATGGGCTCACACTGTATGGCGACGTGCTGTGGGACAGCAGCAGCTATGACGACAGCCGCAGCACTATTGAAGACACTAGGGAGGACGAGCAACGTGTCACGGGACCAATATATTGTTTCGGTGGCATGCGCTCATCTGTTGCGTAGTTACTTATTTTTTTCGTCGTACGAGGTGGGAGGGTCGACCACCGTTACAGTCGACCTCGATTGTGTAGATACGGTACTTCGAACATTCGGTGAAAGTAACCCATCTTGGTTAATCACGTTTGGGCGTTCAATTGGTGGAAGCTTTGCTCGGCCGGTTATCACATATTTGCTTCGTGCTCCTGCGCCGGTGGTTTCGCTTGTGTCCTTACTCTGGTGCATTTTATCTAGCTATTAGCAGGGAAAAGAGAACCTGCGGTTTGAGTGCCAAAATCCAATCTTCGTTATTCTTCACTATTCTAGAGACTGACCGACTGCACAGAGGAGCCCTTAATTGGCACGGTCTTCGCAATGTTTCTTTGCTTTCGGTTGACGGCATTAACTGAACGCAGGATTAACGAGAAGAAATCTGGGGGTAACCTCCTCCTGTTTCGCTATTTGTGCGTCTTGGTTTCTTGTTGCGTCGATAGCTATCCAAAACGTGTCATGTCCCTAGCTATGCCCGATATAGGCCCGAGTACGTTTGGGTAAAAACTTGAACGGAGGTCAGCGCTAGCAAGGAAGGCCAAGCTATATTCCACAAAGCTGAACAAAGCTGATGCAGGCATATCCGGGAGACGAATAGTAAAAGTAAAGGCACCCCTCCACTTTTGTTTCTTGGTTGCGCCCTTGCCCTTCAGAGACGTGCTTTTAAGACCGTGCTCTAATCCGCTCTGTGTTGGCCCTTCTGAGGCTTTGGTCTCTAAACAAACTCAAGTCGTAAATCCGCTTACGATCTGTGAGCCCGGCCTTCACGAAACTTGCATTCAGACAAGCCGGCGAAAATCGGTGCCCTAATCCCTATCCAGCCACCTCCCCATCATGCCTTCACTCCATCCTTGCTTATTCCTGCGCCCTCTCTTCCTCCTCCCGGCCTCCTGTAAACGCATCGCTCATCCGGAAAGCTTTGCGGCAGCGCTTTCTCTCATCCCCGAATCACGCTCAGCTTTGTGGGACGAAGCTCCCTCGTTGCATTCGGAGCTCACGAGTATGCACGAACCGAAGATGTCGCACTAGCGTCTCCAGTGGACGCCTGTTTCGGTTCTACTAAGATCAAGGTTTATCCAGAGAGTTCCGGTGGGCAAAGCCTATGCAAAAGAAAAAAATAACAACTTTACCACCCCTTTCGAAAAATATATTGACAGGGTGAGCGCTTTGTCCCATTAAAGCTGTGTCAAAAGCGCACCAAACATTCCGTAAAAGGCCGTCCAGGCTTCGCTTCAGGTACGTCCAATCAGTCGTCAAACCTTCCAATCCACAAATTGCAAACGAAGAATGAACCCATGCGACGATTGTTCGCGCACTGCGGAGAGGCATCTACGAACGATCTGAATGCATACCGATACGTGGTTTATGAGATGAAGATATACTATTACATCCCTTCAGGATCGGTGCGTGTATTGCCTTATCTGGAACCAGTCCTCTGTGCGATTTTTAAGTAATCCTTTTTACACAATGAAACCTCGGTTTCACGCGCCTTCCGTGTGTGCAGAGATCTTATGAGAGCGTTTCGGTCGACCACGTGGTCTATGGCGAAATGCATTAATTTGTTGACAGACGACATCGGTCCCAATTAAAAAGCTTTCGCTTTAAAAAGCAGAAGCACTCACCCACGAGCTAAATATGTCGATTGTTCAAGGACAGATATGCAGGACCCACAGGAACACCTGTTTCATCTCGTTTACCTGCAATACGGGTAGTGCGACGCCGCAGCGACCTTCCCATTGGGGGCTTGTCATGTGTCCTGGAGGGTCTGCAGAGCCCCATGAAGGGTGTGTACGTGGCGAAGCCAGCTTTCGGTAACAACAACGCGTGGCCTCGCTCGCCTTTCGCCAAGCCTCAATAGGTGTCCAGATTCGGTTCAAATTAGAGAGTTTTAGCTGACCGTTTCTTACGGTGCGCTCCGCTCCAATTGCAAGCGGGAGCGCCATTGCGCATGCGTGGCACGCTAGCGCGCTACCGGCGATACCGGAGCGGGGCCCCGCTCCGCTAACCGGGGCCTCTTAGCCGACCGTCGCGGCAGCTTACGATACCGTGCGGAATAACAACATTGCTGCCCCCGCGATGCAAGCGCGCTATGGCGAACTTAGTTTCTTCAGTTGAAACACGACCAACGAAGATGCGAAAGCGCTTCCGAATAGGCAATGGTGCCACATACCTCAAAGATCTTTAGAACGGAAGCGAAAAACGTGGACCCAAGCGCGGGGCTGCTTCTATGCAGCGCCGAGAAAGACAGTCTTAGCTTGGTTATTTCAAAGTTTATCGGCTTGTTGATTGATATTTAGAAAAATTATACCATGTCAGCGCCTACATTATACAAAAAAAGGTTAAATGAGGCTCAGAAACACGGTATTTTGCTTTGTTTGGGGAACCAATTACAAATTCTTATGTTTCTTTTAGGATGAAGTTTCTGTCTACACGCTCACGCGAAACGACCAGTGAATTCTTCCCCTTAGAGGGAGATATGGTTATCCCTTAGCAAAAAGCCTTTCGGCTGCTGATGCTCCGTTTGTGCTGAGCGGCACGTCGGGAGCATAGCGGAGCGTCAAAAACGGTCAGCTAAACCTCTCTATTAACTTGCTGGCTCGCCAACGTGCCTGGAAGTGTTATGAGCGTGGCTGGGCTGGTCTTCTACATCAGATCACTGAGATAGAATTCAGTGCATCTTATATTTCTCGTGCGTGCGACTAGGGGCGTATCCATGGTGAGATATATATAAAACTACGGACCCCCTCCCATTCACAGTGAACAAAATATGTATGAGGGTAGTTTACGGGAATTTAAAGCTATCTGAACTTCCTAGTTTCTATTTCGATGGCCTGACAGGGTGCCGCAGCCAGGGTACGCTGGACTAAAGAAGCCGTCCACCGGGAGGGTGCCCTAGCATCTGAACCGTAGGGACGGTGTCTACCACCGCGAAACGAAGAGAACTCCTATGCCTATTTTATTATATTGCCATAACAGATAAAAATACCCAAATAAAAGTTGGGGTAGAGCCCGCCCCAGCAGACCTTGGCGGTCCCGTGTACAACGAAACTAGCGTGTTCCATAAGTTTTTCCCAATCACGCGCCCACCTACCTGTCGCTTTAGATCGGGCACTGGATTGTTTCTTCTTCATCCTGTCAGTGGACCGACCCCCAAGCCAACCAGCTTGTTGATTATATTTTCGGAAGCTTTATTTCCGTCTCGGGGTGCACTACCCGCGTTGTGTCAGTAGAAAGGTGACCGCCCGTGTTTTGTGCCGGCAATGTCCTCAAAAGAAGCCATTAAGCCATGATTTGACTTCAATTGCGCCGAAACGCTGTCCTCACAATACATTTTTTTTATCTTAGTTTGCAGCTGATGAGCGACCGCTTCGACACGAAGAGACAGGGCTCATAAGATGGTGCCGAGAATAATATCTGCAATTTATATACAAGCAATGGCCTCCACGCGATATTTATGATCACAAGGCTGCGTCACACGGAGACAAAACTAAACTGATTGGTGAAAAGAAAATATACATGACTAAGAGTGGTGTTCGCGCAAGCACATTTTCATCACTTCATATTTGCTTGCACTGGCAGGAAGCCCGAAGCTACCGTTAAGCCGAAATTAATTCTGGCTATCTAATAATATTTTGTGCGGATCGTCGCCCAACCGCTTTTCTCCTTTCGATCGTGACAATTTTTTTCGTTGTCGCCGGCAGTGTGCACGTCGGGCAGAAACTGGAGTACGAAACAAAGGCAAAAAAAATAGCAGTGGCTTAGCTCGGCTACGCCAGGATATACGTAGCGTGAGTTGAGGTTCAGCTGGTTATTCTTAGCTTTCTTGGTTATCTAGGATTAGTTTGATTGTCATTCCTACTGCTGCTTCATTGACACAAACATGGTATACGCGTTAGTGACAGATGTATATTTATCAAGCGGCTCCGGCCCAGCGTCACCAATCGCCCTAGAGCTAAGGTGGTTGCACTGGCGCACGCCGGTGTTGCTGCGACGCACGAGCCATCGGTTCCACACCCGGCCACCAGTCGCATGATCATCAAGTGCACCGGGCCGCCACGTGCGGAACGGAGGTCAGCGAAGACGCTCGACGCGTGGACCGTGGTTCCACAGGCGCACGCCGCTTTTGCTGCGACGCGCGAGCCATCGGTTCCACAACCGGCCACTTCTTATATGATCAAGTGTGGACCGGGCCGCCCCATGTCGCGCTTGCGCAGCAAGGCTCTCCAGGAGCCACGCAAAACTGCTCTACCTCGGCCAGTGTAGCTAATGTCACAGAACGAAGCAAACAAATATTTTGGTAACAAAAGAGCAGAGAATGACGAAACCATTTTTAATTAAAGCTAGAATTAATAACAGGAAACCTACTCCCAAAGTTCGCTAGGTCTAGGTCTGGCTGCCGCTCGTGCCACTTCCAACAGTCCCTGCTGATCCTTTCGGTCTACGCTGGACAGAATGTCCTCCCACCTCTCAAGTGTCAGGGCTATGATGGTAGGATTTTCCGCACTGTGTTGGCAAGCCCTGGCCCCATGGGTGACAGTGAAGACAAACTGACATTTGTCAACCTGCAGCAACTTTCACGAATAGCGAATGTATATCGCCATAGCTTTACACGGAGTATCACGTGGCCGTCATCAATTTCGAAAGCAAATAAGATCAGTGACCTGGCGCGAAACTCCGCGCAGAAATTGGCTTACCACAAGTTATGGAGGTGCGCCAAGTTCTGAGAAAAATTTTCATGGTAGACGAAATCGCAATTGGCCAGGCTTCGTGAGTACGCATGCGTGGAATGTGGGTGGAGGGTTTCAGAGGACTGCTGGTTGCCATGTTTACGAAAAACAGTGGCGAATGCGACGCAGGCTATTTTAAGCACCCTGTTGACCGAAAGATGCTTTTTCGCCGCAAATAGAAGGCTATTGCTTTATGTCCACGAATGATGCTAGGTTGTAACATGCCCGGCAACTCTAATATTATTGCGATGACACCTTCTTTAACATCGCTACAACCCTGTTAGACAATTGCGACTACTACAATCAGCCATTTTATGCTAAAACAATAATCCCCAGTGCTTCAACTTCCTCAAGCCTATTATTATACTTTGAAGTCGTAATTTTCTCATTCCAAAAGCCTACAGATGTTTGTACAAAGCAAGAATCCCACACAATACAGGAGCGAAACCTCTATGGTTAAAACAGACTCTACACGAATCAGGAGAAAAAGAGAAAGGGTGAAGGTCATGACTGACAAAGCGTTACTTAGACACCAAGACGAGTGAAGAGACACAGGACGGTGCGCACTAGCAACAGAATTATAGTTTAAAAAAAACGAACATATATACAATGAACAAGAACATGAATCTGCGTAAGCACCAAAACGTTTATAGCGTCGGTAAATCTGGAAATACACATGAACGAAAGAAATATCTATGTCAGAAAGGAGCAACCAATCACCAAATAATCACGCAGGCACGTGTAGTGAAAACGAGAAAACCAAATCAAACCCCTTCCAAAAAATCTCGCCATATCCACGAAGTGAATCATGATGATAGTGGCGAAGCTAAAATGCTTATCGGTAAAACTTTGAAACATTCGCCCACACATCACATAAAGACTCCCCGCGTTGTTATAGGTCTTCTTGACGGCGCGCACCACCTGAATGAGTGAAGGACATAAGGCGCGTTCGTGGCCATGGTCACGTCTCGGTTTGTAGCGCAGTGGGAAAAGTGCCACGTACCTCCCGTCGCGGCCAGATAGTCGTGGGATCAAAACCGGGCGCTGCCGCGTCAAGATCATCACTCCTCACTCGCAAAGGTTGAGACTTCCCACCACTCCGTTGACAAGTCCGTCGACGTCGTCGATGTTTGTGGTGATCATGTAGGGCTTGTTGGGGACGGTTAGAATCTCTATTGGTAAGTTGGCAAATTGGGTGTGTGACATTGTAGCCACCTTGGGCGTCGCCTTCTGCATAGCGTCTTGTGTCGTGTACCCCTGGTACATTGAGCTCGCAGACGACGAACGATAACCTCTTCTTCTTCCGCTCCTCCTTGTTGGGTAGCAACGAACGCGTTGAACGTTTTGACCTCTTCGTCCAATCTTTGGTTGGCCAATCCCAAGGGGTATCCTGCCACAATCATCATCAGCGGTATGTACACGGCAGCAACTAGGGACGAGACAGGGCCCGAGCAAGAGGAGATTCGCCCCTAAAACACAAATTCGGCTGACACAATATGTTCCTCCCTCTATAATGCGCGTAACTTCCACGATCTCCCTTGTGGATCGCTTTGCGCGCTCATCAATGACGGCCGTGTCATCTCATTTTGGTTTACACTTTTTTGTGCACTGTTTGGAGTGCATAGCTAGATAAGGGTACGGTGCCTCTTTCAAATAACTTTGATGCTCACGAAGGCGAACGTTGAGGAAACGATCCGCCTTGCCAACATACTCCTTCCCACATGAGAACGGAACCCTGTAGATAACATCTTTCCTTCACTCAGCAAACTTTGTCCCATGTTTAATACCACAGCCACCTCTGTTCGCGCCTTTATTTTCTATCGCCCTTTGCACTGCTGGGCAAATTTTTGCCAACTTGTTTTTGCCGACATCACGACACGTACAGCCGGTAAAAGGCTTGTCTATAACACAGCTTTCGTACTCTCAGCCCTATTCTGCCCCGACGGAGCGGGATTTGAATAAAACGACTGCAGAATTCTGAAGTCTTAGCCCTTCGCTTTTGCCTCCGACATGTATGGAACGAGTATGTTTCGGCAGTTTTCGGTAGTAGCTGGTTTAAGTTGAAATCGCTGTTATAGACAAGCGTTTTACCGACTGTACTCCATATCGTGATGGTACTTTTTTTATTCGATGTGAAATGTTATGTAAGGACGGTATGATTGCTATCCATTCAGCTCCCTTCCCTTCGCTTTCGGCATCTGGAGTTCTTCCTTACTAATATCCCGCGTGTTCTTCTCACACGCCAAAAGGACACACTCATGTGATCAGCGGCTGCCCTTAGGCGGTCTATCTGAGAGGCCATGCGTTGCTCAATCAAATGTTTGCACGATTTTGTCAAGGCCAATTTGATGCAGGAAGTAGCCACGCCATTCTTTACTAACTCGGAATGAGCCCAGTCGGAGCTCAGCAATGGCTTTGTCAACCTGGGTTTGTACATCCAGCAGGTATAGAAGGGCATAACCTCGATTACAAGATCTAAAAACTGGATTTCGCTTTGTTTGGCAACACGAAAGTATACACTGAAGCTTTTTACCACTTCTAGAGGTATGATGCTTCCCGGACAATGCTTTACCAATACAATGTAATCATCCACAAATCTGAACAGCTTTCGGTCCATGCCCTCCAGTTCTATCTCAACCACTGTAATTGCCTTGCTTAAGAATATATTACAGAGGACTGGAACAACGCGCGACCCAATACATTTGACTTAGTTCTAAACGTACACCTTATCATCCAACTCAACCTGTGTGGAACTGAGAGAGCGCCAACAACTCCAGGAGGCTGTCGACAGACACACCGCTAACGTTACGGAATGCAACTTCGCCATTGTCTCTTGTGATGCGTTCTTTTACACTTTGCAATAAAGTGGAGTGAGAGATTGAGTAATACAAGTCGACAACATGAATACTGAAAGAATCACAAGCTTTTTTGTCATTTTTCCTCAGGTACTCTACTACTTCCATAGAACCGGAAACAAGAAACTCATCCGAAAAACGGAGTACTTCGGATCCGTTTGTGCAAAATATCGGACACCAGCTGAGGCCATGAATTCTTTTGCGACACCATAGCACGGAAGGGCATATCCGGTTTAGGAGTTCTTACGTTGAAAAAAGTCTGCAACAGAAGACCCTTCTCGTTCTTAACGGCGTTGGACAACCGACACAAATTCAACTCGTCAAGTAATTTGACAGCACGGCGTTTAAGTACGGTAGCCTTTTTGTCAATCTTCTTAAATTCTTTTCTATGGCAGCGTTGGCCTTCTCCATGAACATCCCTTGAGGCATTATCACAAAGAAACCCTCCTTATCAGATTTTTTTTGCAAAGGATTGTCCGGGAAGCATCATACTTCCAGACGTTATAAAAAGATTAAGAAAGAATGGTTTCGCGCTGGAGTATACTTTCAAGGTACCAAAGCAAAGCGAAATCCAGTTTTTAGACGTTGTGATTAAGGTTATGCTCTTCCGCACCTGCTTGTTTTACAAACCCAGGTCGACAAAGCCATTGCTGTGCTACGAATCGGCTCATTCCAACTTATTAATGAATGGCGTAGCTACTTCCTGCATCAAATCGGCCTTGACAGAATCGTGCAAACATTTGATTGACCAAAGCGTAGCCTCTCAGATTGACCGCCTTAGTGCAGCCGCTGATCCACATGAGTGTGTCCTTTTGGCGTGTGAGAACAATAGGCTGGATATTTGGAAAGCAGAAAGCAGGATTCAAGTTGCAGAAAACTAAGGAAAGGGCGCTGACAGGATACCGTACTTACACCACATTTAACATCGAATAAAAAAAGTGGCGTCACGATCTGGAGTTCGTGTGGTGACGTCGAAAAAAAAAACAAGTTCGTAAACATTTTCCCAGCCGTACTAAGGGCGATAGAAAACGAAGGCGCAAAGAAATCTTTCTTTCATTGCACAAACTTTGTTAAGTGAAAGAAAGATGTTACCGACAGGGTTCCGTTCACATGGGGGAAGGCGTATGTTGGTCAGACAGGTCGTTGCTTCAACGTTCGACCTCGCGACCATCAAACCTCTTTGAAAGAGGCACCGTACTCTTATCTGAGCTATGCACTGCAAACAGTGCACAAAAAAGTGTACACCAAAACTGGATGACATGGCAGTCATTGATAAGCACGCAAAGTCATCCACAAGGGAGATTATGGAAGCTGTCCGCATTAGAAAGGGAGGAACTTCTTGGTCAGCCAGCCATCTGTACAGTTATCCGATATCGAATTTGCTTTTTTGGAGGGAGTTTGATTGGGATTTTTAGTTTTTACTACATGTGCCTGAGTGATTATTGGGCGATTACTTGCTGCTTTCTGATATAAATATTTGTTAAGTTCATATGTATTTTCCAGATGTATCGATTCTATCAACGTTTTCGTGATTACGCAGGTTCATGTTCTTGCTCGTTGTATATATTTTCGTTTTTTTTATAAAGTTCAGTTGCTACTGCGCTCCGTACTGTACGTATCTTCACCCGTCTTCTTGTCTAAGTAGCGCTTTTACAATTATGCATCTATAGCTACAAGCCCAACTGGCAGTTCTTCTAAGGGCGAAGCGGAAGACTAATTTGTCAAGAAAATTTTGAATCTCTCCAAAATTGAACCGAGGCATCTCTTGTACTAATAACTAATTATATATATTTAGACAAAACAAATTACAGTATTTAATAATTGGCGTGAGAACAGTGACTCAATGAAGCGTATTTCGAGAGATTCAAACAAAAGAACACCGAGAAGGTCACTTGCAATTCACAGCGATCATAAGCAGCAATGACAAACGTTTATGGTCACTTTGGGTTTCCCTCCCTTGTCACTTACGGTCTCTTAGCTGTAACTCGAAAGGGAGCGAGGTAGAGATTGAGAGAGAGAGAGAGAGACCGAAAGAGAGTAAACTACTATTTCAAGCTAGCGCTGATGTTGGTGCGCCCGCCGGTTGAGGGTCCTCCCAGTCGAGGTAGCCCTACGCAACGTCAACCCGTTTAGAGGAAGCGAACAGTGGAGAAACAGTTCACCACCGCAACATGGGACAGGGACAAATTTCCGGTCCCACCGATCTATCAACGTGTCACAATTTAAATGCACAGAAATATAAGCACTTCTTTAAAAAGAACATTGCAATACTTCAACGGCCGCAAGCGTAAATAATCGGATAAGAGGAACGCCGATAAACAGCATAAGAACAATCATTAGCACAAGCATCAGCATGGAGGGATAGCGGGGATTCCAAGGACATAGCTGAGGATGACAAGGGAAATGTTAAATAAAAAGAAACAAAATAACAAAAAAGGCCACCAATCTCCGATATATTTTCATGCAGGTCGCCATGCGAACCGCTATGTAAATAGAGAAGGTCGTATACCTTAACGCTTGCCGTGCCGCGTCCCTGGTCTGTCATCATCCCATGTTATTAATTCCTTCTGCGCCGAAAGAAAGTATCTGTCACCGGCGAATGCGGGGCTGGCTTCGGGAAAAAGCGGGCCAAGACTATTTTGACACGGCAAGGAAGAAAGGGGAAGATAAAGGAGAGAGAGAGGGAGGAGAGGCACGCGGGAGGAGGAAGTATTCAGCGTGTTTGTTGGGGTTCTGCACACCTTGTGTCAACTGTGGGTACAAAGAAAGCACTGACTCGGTGAGAATTGCTTGCCGTAGTTTTCTTGCTCATAGCATGACTCCATACAGCGCGAACGGTATTATGACACAAGTACAGTGGCTGGTACGTGCCCCTGACTTACGACCAGAGGTCGGCAAACTCACTCATGAGTCCACTCACTCAGACTCATTTGGACTCAAACTCACGCGTGAGTTTGAGTTTGAGTGAGCGCGAGGCTAGTGTGGCATGGTGAGTTTGAGCTTGAGTGAGTTTGAGCCGAGTGATCACGACTGAGTTTGAGTCCGATTGAGTTTGAGTCCATTTTGAGTTCTGAGTACATTTTGAGTTTGAGTCCATTTTGAGTTCTGAGTACATTTTGAGTTTGAGTCCATTTTGAGTTCTGAGTACATATTGAGTTTGAGTCCATTTTGAGTTCTGAGTACATTTTGAGTTTGAGTCCATTTTGAGTTTGAGTTCATTTTGAGTTCTGAGTACAATTTGAGTTTGAGCTCATTTTGAGTTCTGAGTACATTTTGAGTTTGAGTCCATTTTGAGTTTGAGTCCATTTTGAGTTCTGAGTACATTTTGAGTTTGAGTCCATTTTGAGTTCTGAGTACATTTTGAGTTTGAGCACATTTTGAGTTTGATTACATATTGAGTTTTGAGTACATTTTGAGTGCTGAGTAAATAGGAGTTTTAAGTCCATTTGGAGTTTGAGTAGATATGAGTAGCCTAGCAGGCAGCTATGGTTGGCTGTTAAGTTTCATGCGTCACTGTGGGCTCGGAATTCAAGTTACCTGCGGGTATGGCACCAATCGCGATCTGCATGATCGGTTGGGAGGGAGGTGGTGTCTGATTTTTTTTAGTTTCTTGTTGAATTTTTATGGCCATAAGCACTTGCTGTATACCTAATTTTCGCGGCTGGGCGCGTGAGTGATAATTGACTGGTGAGGTCATAAAAAAGGGTTGTCTTAACTTTTCCTCCTGACGGATCCACTAAGAGCATGGGAAAGGGTGGTGGGAAAGCACACGGCGGCGCTGGCGTGCTGGTTGTTCGCCTGCTACTGTTAACGGCTTGATATACTAGGGGTCACAAAGGAAGAGGTGAGAGCAGGGGGGAAATGGGGGCGGGGGCTGTCCTTTCTACTGTTTCAAATGAATTAGCTGAAGTGACTGGGCAGCGCCCCTTAAGACAGAATAATGACCACATTAGATTGGGTGAAAAGTGAAACTGATGAGGCTAAGGCGTGTAAGGTATCAAATGAAAGGTCCGGATTAACGGAATCACGCGGGGTAAATAAAAAAATGCTTCCTGATTGTAGTCATCAGGCAGTCATAATGAGTCATAGATTGGGTTAAAATTCAAAATGACGCTGCGAGGGCATGTGGGGAATCAAATTCAAGGTCTCGATGTGGGGAATCATTCGGGACGAACATGAGATATGGATATATCATGACGTAGTCATGGTAAATCAAAGATTCGGTTAAAATTCAGGTTCATGACGCTAGGGCGTATCAAATTAAAGGTCTCGATGAGGGTAATCACGTGCTTCCTGATTATTATCATGACATAGTCAAAATGGGTCATAAATTAGGTTAAAATTCACAATGATGCCACTGGGTGTCCGGGGTATCAAATTGAAGGTTCCGATAAGGAAAATCACGCGGGACAAAAATGTGGTAGGGCTATATCATGAGATAGTCATGGTTAGTCATTGATTGGTTTAACGTTCAAATTGATTCCGCTAGGATGTGATGGGTATCAAATCAATGGTCTTGATGAGCCGAATCACGTGGGAGAAATACAAAAATGCTACCTGGTTATAACCATTAGATTGTCATGGCGAGTCTTATATTGGGGTAAAATTCGAAGTGACCCCGCTAGGGAGTGTAGGGTATCAAATTTACGGTCTTGAAGAGGGGAATCACGTGGTACAAATAAAAAAAAGGCTTCGTAGTTCGAATCATGAGATGGTCATTATGAGTCATAGATGGGGTTAAATTCAAGGTGAGGCCGCTGAAGCATGTGGGGCGTCAAATTGAAGGTTCCCGTTAGGGGAATCATGTCGGACACCTAAATAATGCGTCCTGGTTACAGTCATGAGTCATGGTTAGTTTGACTGGTATGAATTCCATATGACCCTGCTAGGGAGTGTGGGGTATCAAATTAAAGGTCTCGCCGAGGGGGTCACGTGGGACAAATATGAAAATGCTTTCTGGTTATAATTATGAGGATATCGCAAAAGGTATACAGCAAAAGGTACACACTCTCACTCTCACTCTCACACTCACACTCACACTCTCTCACTCTCTCACTCTCTCACTCTCACACACTCTCACTCTCACACACTCTCTCACTCACACACTCTCTCACTCACACTCACACTCTCACTCTCACTCTCACTCACACTCTCCCTCTCACTCTCACTCTCACTCACTCTCACTCTCACTCTCACTCTCACTCTCACTCACACTCACACTCACACTCTCACTCTCACTCTCACTCTCACTCTCACTCTCACTCTCACTCACACTCACACTCACACTCTCACTCTCACTCTCACTCTCACTCTCACTCACACTCACACTCTCACTCTGACTCTGACTCTCATTCTCACTCTCACTCTCACACTCCCTCTCACTCTCTCACTCTCACTCTCTCACTCTCACACTCTCACTCTCACTCTCTCACACTCACACTCTCACTCTCACTCTCACTCTCACTCACAATCTCACTCACAATCACACTCTCACTGTCACTGTCACTCTCACTCTCACTTACACTCTCACTCACACTCACTCTCACACTCACTCTCACACTCACTCTCACACTCACTCTCACACTCACTCCCACTCTCACTCACTCTCACTCCCACTCTCGCTCTCCCACTCACACTCCCACTCACACTCTCACTCACACTCTCACTCACACTCTCAATCTCACTCTCAATCTCACTCTCACTCTCACTCACACTCACACTCTCACTCTCACTCTCACTCTCACTCACACTCTCAATCTCAATGTCACACTCACACTCACACTCTCAAACTCTCACTCTCACTCTCTGACTGTCTCAATCTCTGTGAGGCCATGTGAGTTCTGAATTCATTTTGAGTTCTCAGCCCATTTTGAGTTCTGAGTTCATTTTGAGTTTTGAGTACATTTTGAGTTTTGAGTCCATTTTGAGTTTGAGTACATTTTGAGTTTTGAGTACATTTTGAGTTTTGAGTACATTTTGAGTTTGAGTACATTTTGAGGTTTGAGTACATTTTGAGTATTGAGTTCACTTTGAGTTTGAGTCCATTTTGAGTTTTGAGTTCATTTTGAGTTTTGAGTACATTTTGAGTTTGAGTCCATTTTGAGTTTTGAGTTCACTTTGAGTTTGAGTACATTTTGAGTTTTGAGTCCATTTTGAGTTTGAGTACACTTTGAGTTTGAGTACATTTTGAGTTTTGAGTACATTTTGAGTTTTGAGTCCAAATTGAGTTTGAGTACATTTTGAGTTTGAGTACATTTTGAGTTTTGATTACATTTTGAGTTTGAGTACATTTTGAGTTCTGAGTACATTTTGAGTTTTGAGTCCGAGTGAGTTCTGAGTTTTGAGCTCAATGTGAGTTTGAGTTTGAGTGAGCGCAGATGTGCTGCTCAGCATTGAGTCTGAGTTTGAGTGAGTGGTGATTCGAAAAAAAAAATTGTGAGTGAGTTTGAGTGAGCCGCGCCAACTTTGCCGAGGTATGCTTACGACAACCCGCTTCTTACGACGGATCACCGCGGCCCCGGCAATCTTCCCATAGAAATAATGCATTAAAAATTCCGATGATATGACGCTCGGCTGCACACGGTCCGCTTCATACGGCGGACCCTGGCGTGGATTAGCCGGCGTATTTTTGATGTTTTACACCGCTTCACTGCCTCGTCCTGACCTTTATTCTTAACCACCGTTTGACGATGCTTCATGTGCTAAGGTGCGCATGCGGGCGAGACCACTTGCTGAACAGACACAAGCAAGCAAGCAGGAGTGGTACTTGTGAGCGAGAGTTAACCACCTTGGACGGCCCCACGCGGCAGCAGTACGCCGTCGTTCCAACCATGTGAACCCATAGTTCAGAGTTCAAGTAGCTGGCGGACCGTGAATTTGAAGCTCCCGTCGAGCCGCCGACGAGTGCGAAAACACAACGACGCAACCCAACGGCGATGATTGATCACCCGCGTTACTCGCCCGCTCGATCCAAGTTTCTTCCTTTCAAGACTCTCTTTCCACCTCTCTGATCTCTGGTTATCAGTGTCTTTTAAAGTGGTATTGTCACTCCGCCTATTTCTTTGCGAGGGTGCCTACACACACGCGCACCCGCCGCAAGGGTGAAGACGCGTATACGTTGGCACCGCCATTTTGGGTCACTCGCTGGCCGCCGCAGTAAGTAACTGTAGCAAGACCACGCTATAATTTTCGCCGCAACACGGTTTACTCGCGAAATTAGAATCATGTGATATCTTTCGCGTTGCTGGGTCTTGTGGGAAACGAAAACACATATGTGTTGAGCACTTTGACCCAATAGCAATGTCATGGGACCCCGCTAAAAGGGTGTCTCCACCATGTACGGGAATTTCCTTTTTTTTGATCTCGGCCTTGTTCTATTGTTCGTTTCGCTTAGCATTGGCAGTTGCACACTAGCTTTTTCCCTCTCAATTTTATCGGCCGCGTCTGCCTTATCTAGCACGCGCAAGGAGTGGGGCTGGCGGGCTATAAATAGTGCCGGATGGCACGGGTCGCGTAGGGCGTGGAGCTTGGCTGGTGGGCTATCTGGGGCGCCGTGGAGGTGAGGTGGGCACAGCATAAATGTTCTTTTTCTTTTTTGAAAAGTGTGGATTTAAGATAAACTATTTGCAGATTACGCGAGAATGCGCTAAATGTTGTAGTTTAAATAAGTTCTTCACCCACCTGTCGCGTGGAACCGTCTACTAGCCGGCATTTGCGCGCACCCCTGTTGTACGGCACCCCGGGCGTACTACGCTTTCTCGCAGTCCCTTGAAAGTCCTATTACGGGGTTCCACTATACTTGAGTACCAAAATCGTGCAATTCAAAGTCCGCCAATGAAATAAGGTTAGTCCGTAGGGTCAGGAATTGGACTAGCTGGATGTGCACGTTCGTAAACTGAGCTTGAGGTCACTAAGGACCCACTATTCTTACGGAATACAGACGTACGACGTGGACAGAAAGAGCGTAAGCTAACAACTCTTTTATTAGAAGTGAAAAAATTTTTGGCCTGGGCATGAAAACATTTAGAAAGGGTTATAAAGGAAAACTGTAACGTTGAGGAGGAGGAAATGAAAACATATTTTTTTTACAAAGACAGGCGCTACACATCGTCATACGTGCAATGGCTCTTCACCTTTCTTTATAGAACTGAGCTGCGGCGCAATCTGCGCTTGACGCTTTTCTTTACCGAGCCTTCTTGCTTTGAACTGCTATTTATGACTTCCATTTCGTGCGGGGCCACCCCGATTGAGCATGAGCTTTCGCATTCGGTCGGCTGTGTTGGCCTCGTGCTGGCACCGCCTGAAATTGAATTCATACACAGCGGTTTATAGCAATAACGCTAGGTAAACAAAAGCGTCAAGCACAGATTGCGCTTTATCTCAGTTCGATAAACAAGGATAAGGAGCCATTGAACAGACCACGATGTTTAGCCCCTGTTTTCATGAAAACATGTGGTGTCATTTCTGCCTCCGCACATTTAAATTTGTACTTTGTAACCCTTCCTAAATGTTTTGATCACCCAGCAAAACTTTTTTTTTAATTTACAAATTTTTACAAACGTAGGGGTAGCACAGATGACAAAACCACGGTGAAGAATGATGAACGATCTATTTAGGTCTTATTCACATAACGGCCAAGCCAGAGCCCGCTCAGGCAGCGCGCCCCCACAGATCTTCTTCGCCGTCGTAGGCTGGGAAGACAGAGCCACGCTGCGTTGCCCTTTTGATCGTCTTGTCGTGACATTACTCCTTAGTTTGCGCTGGTGATGTCCACGTCGTTCATTTGTATTCCTTAAAAAGTGTGTCCTTAGTAACCTACAGCGCAGTTTGCGAAAATGAGGTTAGTCCCACCGGCGTGAATTCACTAGGGGAGCTGGATGGCGCTTAGAGCGCACCGGCGTGAAGCCACCGGAAGTCAGCGGCCTTGTCCCGGAAGCCGGTGCTTGCTCCCGCCTGACTGCTGCCAGCGTGTGTGTTTTCTGAACTGCTCTCAGAAGAATGCCTGCCTGCTGTGCTGTTAATTGCACACGCAGGCCCGAAAAGTCTTCTGGAAAGATGTTTCATGCGTAAGTGCCCTTAAATAGTTCTTAATTTCCCGTAACTGACTTGAAGGGAGCATAAAGAGAATATTTGCGATGCGTAGAACGGCGAGTTAAAACTGTCTGGTATTTGTCTCACAGGTTTCCCTGTTCCCAGCCCCACTTGTACCAGCAGTGGGTTGTTAACTTCAAAAGGGACCAATGGAAGCCATCTCCAGGCAGCAGACTTCGCAGCAACCACTTTACCGAGTCGTGTTTTGACCGATCGGGTTCAAGAACGCGTCTGAAAAGAGATGCCATCCCAACGCTCTTTTCTTTCCCGGAGCACTTGCAAAAGTTGACTTCTTTTCTCTGTGCACCAATAATTTCTACGCAAAGTCATGGGCTGCATAGAAGATCTTTCCTGGTTGTAGCATCTGCATGCACGGTAAAAGTGACATATACCACTGCCCAAGACCACACACCCGGGTGATATTTAAAGGGACCCCGAAAAGCTTTGTGAAAGTGGCAATCAAATGCATTCAGGTGGTAGAACACATAAGGGGGGATGTTTGAGCCAAGTGCGAGCCCCATACGTTGTACAGATAATTTGTGAACAATTTTTGAAGATCGCCTTTCTCAGCCGATGAGCGCGACGCCGCAGCGAGCCGACCGCGGGTGACGCAACGGCGACCGCGGGTGACGCAACGGCGATCGCTGCTGACGCAACGGCGAAGGCGCCCCCCGATTCGCCCATTCGCCGGCAAGGTCGGCCGCCGGCGGCGTCACTGTCATTGGCTTCCGGCTGCTCTTCCTCCTACCTGCGCGATCCCAAGGCAAAGGCGGCAAAGGCGGGTCCGCAGTGATTGACGCGAGCCTAGGCGCAGGAATGTAGCTAGCTGCTTTGAAGGAGGCAGAGAGGGAGGAGGAGTCGATCGGCAAGTGGGGAGAGGTGCATTTAATTGCTTCTGGCGCAGCTAATACTGAATGTAGATCAATATTTCCAACGGCATTGCATCGCTATATTGGTGCTACGTGACAATACAGGCCTTTTGTAACTTTTACAGAAGGCTTTTCTGGGTCCCTTTAAGACGGCAAGCCGTGAGCGCTTTCGCGACGCCGCTCTGGAGAGTTCCCGATAGCGCCTTTCTGGCGCGGTAGACAATCAGTGCGTGACTGTAAGACGATATGTGCTACCCCACTCTCTGCTGTGCAGTCCGAACTCGGATTGCCTGGAGTGTACATATGTACGGCGCTTCAGTGAACCGCCGGCTGCTATTTGGTTGTGCGAACATTGCAATTGGCGACCTCTCCGCGGTGGAGCATCTGATTGATTGATTGATTGATTGATTGATTGATTGATTGATTGATTGATTGATATTGATTGATGATTGATTGATTGATTGATTGATTGATTGATTGATTGATTGATTGATTGATTGATTGATTGTGAGATTTAATGCGCCGATGCTTGACGAGCCATGATCGAGGACCCATGCGACGCAGAAGATCGCCTGGAATTAGGTCTGGTTTATGCCTGGCTTACGGTTTTGCGTATATGATCCATGTTTTAGTGCTGTAGCGTAGGCACCCGAAGTTTCTCCCTGTTCTTGATTTCGACGTTGCAAGCGCGCTCGACAGTAGGGCTCCGGTTGTTGTGGGTCAAAGTGAGCTTTCAGGGGTGCCTTATCCACGGCCGATGAGGCACCCAGCAGCCCACCAGCACCTCCTCCTGAGCCATCAGGAAGTGTAACCTTACTTTCAGATAAACGCAAGCAATAAGGTACAAATGAATTGTGAAATATAAGAACTCGAAACATTTCCTGCCGCCTTCAGGCTGCGTAAAAGAAAGCTTACCAATAGGAAAGCTTGATGTCCTGCAGCGCAGTTTTTCTAGCACTGGCTGATGCCCGAAAGGAAATAAGGAAATTAGGGAAGAACAAATATGGGAAACCTGACTTTTGCTCTTGGTGAACAGGGTTTTGTAGGTTGATTTCTCGTAGATTTACATTTATTCTGGTTGAGCTTATAAACTTATTATTTACAAGCATTTCATCACAGCTATGCCTCATGGACACTCCAAAAACCCTAAAAGGGAGCCTGGACAAGTGCACTGATGTGACTGAAGGCGTCAAAAAGAGGCTGAAGCTTATCCAGCAACAGGAGCGTCGGCTGAAGACCCGGGTCGCATCACTGAGCGAAATTGTTTGCGACCTAAGGCAGAAGCAACTTGTTTCAGAAAATGCTTGGTCAATGTTGGAGAAGTGCTTTTCCGCAGTGCCCCTTGAAGTTATGCAGCGCATCCTGAAGCAGTCAAGTGAAGGTGCTGAACCAGCCAGGCCGAGGTGGGAAACGCACTCACCCACGCTGCGCATGATTGCACTTACCCTGTAGTTTTATTCCCCGAAAGCGTATAATTACGTGCCGGAAACGTTTGACTACGCCTTGCCACACCCATCCACAATAACAAAGTGGTTATAGCTCGGTGAATGGGGAACGTGGTGTTACCGGAGAGGCAATGAATACCATTCGCGTGAAGGCTAATGAAGCCAAAAAGAACCAAAAAGAACTGCTGTGCAGCCTCGTGTTAGATGAGATGGCCATAAGAAAGCACGTGGAGTGGAATGGGAGGAAGTTTAGAGACTATGTGGATATTGGCACCGAGATGGATGATGACAGCACTGATGTGGCAACGGCAGCCATTGTGTTCATGGTTGTTTGTCTTTACTGGCATTGGAAAATATTCTGTGGGTATTTCCTCATTGATGAGTTGACGGGAAAAGAAAGAGCGAACGTTGTAAAGCTATGCTTGACAAAACTTGCTGAAGCAGCAGTTCGCATAGTGTCGCCAACCTGTGATGGGCTGAGCTGCAACTTTGCGATGTTCAAGGACCTGGGGGCTTCGCAGGTGGATGAGTGCGAAATGGTGACGTCATTCCAGCACCCAGTCGTAAATGAAAAGGTGTACTGTTTTCTTGATGTGTGCCATATGCTGAAACTTGTGCGCAACGCCCTTGCCTCTCTTGGCTGTTTAAAGGATTCATCGGAGTCATTAATACAGTGGCAATACATCCATGCGCTACACAAGCTCCAAGAACAACAGGGGTTGCACGCTGCAACTAAGCTTCGGGCGGCACATATGTGTGGCAGAAGCAAAAAATGAAGGTAAAACTTGCCGTCCAAATATTGAGTGCCATTGTGGTAGATGCCATTTACTTCTGTCGGGAAGACTTAAAGCTGCCTCACTTCAAGGATTCGCAAGAGTCTACAAAGTTCATTCGCCTCTTCGACCGGCTGTTTGGCTGCCTGAACTCGCGCAACCCTGTGGCTCAGAGATTTAAAGCTCTCCTTCGGCCTGGCAGCAAGGGTATCTGGTCCTCGTTTCTGGAGGAAGCTTAGAAGCACAATAGGGGCCTCACTGGACCAACAGGGATTGCCATTTTTAAACCTTCGCGGAAGAATGCCGTTCTTGATTTTCTCGTCAGCATTGAAATTACCATTGGGCTAGCATCCTCCTTGCTCCTTGGAGAAGCTGCCCCGTTGCGATAGCTACTAATGTACAAGCTCCCGCAAGACCACATTGAACTCTTCTTCGCTGCCATACGCTGCAAAGGGGGGGGGGTGAGAAAACAACCCCACAGTCGCACAATTTGTGGCAGCTTATAAACGCCTAGTGCTACACACTCAGGTCAAAGGACGACTAGAAAATTGTGATCCGCTTGATGAAACCCAGATTTTGTATGTAAGCAGCGGGATCGGGGCTCATGATGAGCTGGACATGACTGTGGCAAAGCAGAATGGCAGTGGAGATCTCCAGCATGATCCCGCGCTTTCCGAGGAAAGGGAGTTGGAAAGGGAGGCTGAGCGCCTTCCTTCGCTCTCGCCGTATGTTGGGAACATTACCGGGTACATAGCGGGCTTTGTGTGCCTGATAGTGTGCAGAAGGATGCCTTGTGCTACATGCCACGCAGCAACTTTGTCAGAGAGAAGTCCGTCGGCCTTCTTTGATCGGAAAAACTGTAGTGGTCTCCAGAAGCCGTCATCACCTACAATTTACATCTGCGAGACCACGGAGAAAGGGATACGCACAGAAGACAACTTTGCCGAGCCGGGCCGGGCTTTGCCGAGTGCCGAGCCGGGGCCTCCGCCACGGCTCGGCACTTGGCGAGTTCGCGAGCCGCGGCATCCGCCTCTTCGTTGCGATTGCCGATGTTGGTTGCCAGCTCCCTGCCTGCGTGGGCCGGGAACCATTTCAGGGCTACGGTGGACCGGATGGGTGCCGTCCCTGTTTCTGCGATCTTGGCCGCTGTCTTCTGCACCACGCCGCGGGCGAAGTTGCGGATGGCGGTCTTCGAGTCGCTGAGGATTGTGGTCGTTCCCGGGATGCGGAGGGCTGCTGAAATTGCAGCCTCCTCCGCTCGGCTTGCCGCCCGGGTGCGGACCGTGCTGGCGGTTAGCAGTTCCCCGGTGGATGCTCGAATGGCCACCGTAGTGGAGGCGTCTCGCTTTCCGCGACACTTGGCCGCGTCCACGAAGATTGCGTTGGCGTCTTCTTTGTACTGCCGGGCAAGCGCTAGAGCGCGCGCCGCCCTTCTGCCCAGGTCCCTTTCCGGGTCGGTGTTCTTGGGCTGGGGATAGACGACGAGTCGCCTGACCACTTCGTCCCGTAGCGGCACGAGGTCGGCGTCTCCTGGTCCGTTGTGGATCGTGTTCGTAGGCTCCTGGGTTTCGCCAGGGGGTTTCAGGCCCGCTCTCGCGAGCAGCCTTCTGCCCACTACCGTGCTGCCCAATCGCGTCAGTTGAGACGTTCGTTGCGCCTCGCTGATCTCTGAGAGCGTGTTGTGTGCTCCCAGAGCCAGCAAGGCCGTTGTTTTGGCGCCGTGCAGCAGCCCGAGGGCTCCCGCATATGATTTGCGGATGGCGGCGTCTATCTTCTGCCTCTCCGCATTTGTCCATCGGTGGAAAGCCCCCGCGTATGCTGCGTGGCTGATCACGAACGCCTGCAGCAGACGCAGGAGACTTCCTTCTTTCATTCCTCGTGTTCGGGAGGATATCCGCTTCACGAGTCTCGTGGCGATGCCCATCTTTGTGACGATGTGCTTCGTTGCTGTACCGTTGGTTTGCACCCCGTCCACGAACATGCCGAGGACTCTCAGCCCTGGTACGTGCGGAATGGGTTTCCCGTCGCTTGTGTGGACGACGATGTTCTTGGCTGCTTCTTCCGCGGCCTTCTTTCGATGCCTTCCGGTTGGCGGCATGATCAGGAGCTGGGATTTGAAAGTGCTTTGACGTCGGCTACCCCGCCAGTTTCTAGGTCGGCTACGCGTGGTCAACCACGAAAAGGCTTGACAATGCTGAAGCGTATGAGGCGTAGGAAAGCCAAGGGGTGGGAATTTCTTGCTTCTCGAAAGATATCGCTGTCTCTCAAATCACGTTCGCAAAAACGATAACACGCTAAACAAATCTTTAATATCACAAAGTCGTAATACTTTCGCATTCGAGTCACGTAAGCAGACAAATACAGCGATGAATTAGGGTCGCTGTGTGGTCTTGCTCATTCTTACAGGCCACCTGAGGACCTTTAGCGTTCGTTGAAACCTCGTAAATTGGACAGAGAGAGAAGAAACATCTCATAGGGCAAACAGTGGTGGTTGAGCCGTCAGTCGGTGGGGTGGGTTCACATCACTCCAGGTACCCTTGGGCTTTGGCTGCAGCTCTGGCACGGGTGACAGGAAAGGTCTGGTCAGCATGAGGGGAGCTGGTGAGCAGTCCCTCCCACGGCTCTGCGAAAGGTTTCGGATTGGGGGTAAGCGATGGGTTGTTTTGACAGGCCCAAACCATGTGGTAGGTAGTATTAACAGAGGGACAGAGGTGACAGATGAGGGTGTAATTTGTAGGGGAGATAGCATGAAGGATGGGTGCGTTGTAATAGGTGTTTGTTTGTAATCGACGCCAGATGATTGCTTCCTCCTTAGTTAGTTGAGAGGGAGGTTGAGGCAAAGGGAGGTCAAGGTTGCAATAGTGGTGCAGGATATCGTGGTAGCGTGATGGAAGAGCGGGAGGAGGATGAGTCTGGACCGTGGGTTCTGTTCCTAAGGGAATGCCCGGTGCGGAAGGTCGCGGGCAGCGGCGAATTGGAAAGCGTTTTATTTTTGTCGCCTTCCCTTCCTAATTTTGGGCCTCCCTTCCTAATTTGAAAAGCTTCAAGGACCTCCCTTGTGGATCGCTTTGCATGTTTATCCATGAGGGTTGTGTCCTCCAGTTTTGTTTTACACTTTTTCGTGCGCTGTTTGCAGTGCATTGCCAGATGTGAGTACGGTGCACCTTTCGAAGAACTTTGATGTTCGCGAAGGCGAACGTTGAGGTGCCTGCCCGTCTGGCCAATGTACTCATTTCCGCATGTGAACGGGGTGCTGTATATAACATCTTTTTCGCAATCTAAAAACTTTGTGCCATGATTGATGTTACAGCCATCTTGGTTTGCGCGTTTATTTTCTATCGCCCTTTGCACTGCTGGACAAATTTTTGCCAATTTGTTTTTCGCTGGCATTACCACACGCACCCATTATCTTGACGCAACTTTCTTTAGTCGATGTGAAACGTTATGCAAGTACGGTATAACCGCTATCTTGTCGCCACCCTTCTCTCCGTTGTCCGCATCTTGTGTCTTGCGTTCTGCCTGCGGACAACGGAGGGAAGGTTTGCGACAAGCGGATGCGGGCAACGGAGGGAAGGGTGGCGACGAGATAGCGGTTATACCGCACTTGCATAACGTTTCACATCGACTAAAGAAAGTAGCGTCAAGATATGGGGTGCGTGTGGTAATGTTGGCAAAAAACAAATTGGCAAAAATTTGCCCAGCAGTGCAAAGGGCGAAAGAAAATAAAGGCGCAAACAAAGATGACTGTAACATTAAACATGGCACAAAGTTTGTAGATTGCGAACAAATTATTATCTACAGGATGCGGTTCAAATGCGGAAAGCAGTACATTGGCCAGAAGAGCCGGTGCCTCAACGTTCGCCTTCGTGAACATCAAAGTTCTTTGAAAGGGGCACCGTACTCACACCTGGCAATGCGCTGCAAAAAGTGCGCGAAAAAGTGTAAACTAAAACTAGAGGACACAACCGTCATGGATAAACATGCAAAGCGATCCACAAGGGAGATCATAGAAGCTTTTCGAATTAGGAAAGGAGGCACTAGTTGTGTCAGAAAGCCATCTGTGCAGTTGGATGATGTCGAGTTTGCATTTTTGGAAGGGGTCTGATTGTGTTTAATCTAGGTATGTATTCCACGTGCCTTGTGATTATTTGCTGCTGGCTGCTGTCGAAGATTTACTCAGTCATGTATGTATGAACGGTTGAAATGTATATTGTGGCTATCAATGTGTTGGGGGTGACGCAGATTCTTGTTCGTTTTTTCCTAGTATAAATGTATGTTAGTTTTTTACAATGAAATTCAGTTGATAGTAACGCTTCGTGTTGTGTTTCTTCCTTCGTCGTCGTTTTCAAGTAGCTCTTTTACATTCATGAATCTGTACTAACAAACCCAACTGGCAGTTCTTCTACGAGTTTATGTGTTTTAGAAGAGTTTGTGTTCCAAGAGTTGTTCAAGTTGGCCTCGGTCTTCTACTGCCATTGAAATTCGTCAAAGGCAGTAGAAGACCGAGGCCAACTTGTCGTGGTATACTGTGACCTTAGCAAGGTGTCCTATTCATTGTTGTGTAAAAAAAACTTTCCCACCTTGACATTCCTGATGCGTTGCTAGATCTGCTGCGTGACTACGTTACCTGTCGTCACTGCGACATTCACTGTAACGGGCAACACTCCGGAACATACTCCGCCACCAGCGGGGTGCCTCAAGGCTCTGTCATTGGACCTCTTTTGTTTTCACTCTTCGTTAACGATGTTTCGGCAGCAATTCAGTACTCACCGTTCTTGCTATACGCAGACGATATTAAAATATTCAAAGTGATTGGCAACATCTCAGACTGTGCACAACTGCAATGTGATATCGTCGTGTTTTCGGACTGGTGCAACAGAAATAAGTTGATACTTGACAGTGCAAAAACCAAAGAGGTGTCGTATACCCGTAAAACAGACGATATAATTTTCACCTATCCTATAAGTGAAGAAGATCTGAATCGGAATGTCAAATCAGAGACTTGGGAGTTTTGTGTGACTCTAAGCCCACACTTACAGCCCATACTAAAGAGATTACCCGTCGTGCTTTGCGAACACTAGGTACAAAATGTCGTGTCTCCAGAGATTTCAACTATCCAGACACATTTCTCAGCTCTATACCTGTATGTGTCGCCCTCTGTTGGAATACGCATCCGTGGTCTGGAATGCAACGTGTCGGTCCAACGCGGCGGCCGTTGAGAGAGTGGAAGCGAAATTTCTCTCAATACTAAAACATATGTACGGTACTGCGAAGGCTAAAGATTATCCTGGTGTTGATGCCGCCAGCTTGCTTTTAATGGACCCATTACACAGCCGGAGGGCCAAGGCTGACCTTTTATTTTTGTACAAACTGGTCCACAGCCTCATGATTGTACAGAGTTGTTGGGTGCCATAAATTTGAGAACCCCGACAGGCAACACCAGGGCACCTAGACCGTTTCATGTCCACGCCTGTGTCAGGAGTCCCGTGGGACGCATTCAGCACCTATACAATATGCACGCAGAAAGTTTGGACGTATTCCATCGTCCCTTTACAGCTTTTTGTAAGGAACTGCGTTGCTTTACAAACCAGGAGTAGTTTGCTTGCCCTAATATGTAACTTCAACTCACGCACTTTATGCTGCCGGGGTTAGGTTTATCTATGTATGTATGCTAATTGTTTCGATGATTCAGTTGTGTATGTAAGTTTTATGCCTTCATTGTGGCGTGATTTTTAGCTAATATCTTTTTCCGTTTTACATGTTTCAGTGTACAGAGTTTTAATCATGTCTTGTTGTCTTACACTTGCCTTCTTTGCATATGTGCCGGGTCATGTGCGTGTGTCGGCGTGTGCGTGTATCTCAAAGTGTCTCATTCTCGTTCAGACTAAACAATGCTATTTTCTATATTTTTCTGAGATATGCACTTTTTTTTCCGCGCCAGCAAATCGTTCCTGGACACACTATTAAACAATTAATTGCTTGATTCATTCGCCATTGTTATTATCTATTCGATGTGTTGGTCTGATCATTTATGTCTATAGTCCTGCCATTGTTTTTTCGCTATTTTTTGGTCAAACGTGTTTCTATGTTTGTTGTGAGTCTCGACAAGATGGGACATTGCAAAGGCATCGCTCGTTTTACGCTAATACTTTATTGCAGTGTAACTTTTCAGAAATCTAAACTCTCGTTTATATGTACACTCTCTCTATCATATGCGCTGTGTATTTTGTTGTATATTTCCTTTTCTCAAGTGCGTTGAACGTTTCTCTGGCAGAGGGCCATAGCAAGGAACACTGTTTTTTTTCTGCTTTTTTTCTGAATTTCTGTAAGTATTCTTACTTTATTTTTTCTGTCATATCGAGGATTTTCTGTGTTGTACCGTGCTTTTCTACGTTTCTTTTATTAATGTTTTGTATATGGTGTGCCAGCACCAAGACGTTAGGGTTGTTCCTGGGCACCGAAAATAAAGGTGATGATTGATTGATTTATTATTATTATTATTATTATTATTATGTCGTGTGGAGCTGATGGAATACCTCCAGCTATTCTCAAAACATACGGCAGCATTTTTGTACCTGTTTTGACGGTGATATTTAACCAGTGTCTAAAAAAAACGTGTTCCCTCTCGCGTGGAAAATTTCTCGAGTCCGTCCTATTTCAAGTCAGGCTCCAAATCGGATGGAACAAACTACACAGCAGTTTCTCTCCTTTGTGCTTGTTCCAAGCTGTTTGAGACAGTGCTGTACAAATTACTGTCAAGTTCTGTACAGAATTTTCTTGTAAGTAAACAGCACGGCTTTATATCAGGAAGGTCGACAACAACTAATCTCTCCTGCTTTATGGAGCAGGCCTCGGCAGCCATTTCTGAGAGGGGCCAGCTCGACGTTGTCTACTGTGATCTGAGCAAAGCATTTGACGTTGTCTGCCACACGCTGTTACTTAAAAAGCTTTTACAGGTAGAATTGATACACACTCGTGGCATTGTTGGGTAGTTATCTAGATAACCGGTTCAGTTTCGTTAGCGTTAACGGGCAGACGTCTCTCTGTACAGATCAACAAGCGGTGTGCCTCAAGGCTCCGTGTTGGGGCCTCTCTTGTTCTCCATTTTTGTTAATGATGTGTCAGCCGCAATTAAGATGTCTTCTTTCCTTCTTTACGCTGACGACATTAAAATATTCAGACGGATTGAGTCCATTAATGACTGCATTGCCCTGGAGCAAGATATATCCTCATTTTCCAAGTGGTGCTCAGACAATAGATTAAATCTTAACTCTACAAAAACAAAGGTCATGTCTTATAGCAGGAAAACGAACCGCACTTTATTTTGCTACAGTATTAACGGCGGTTACTTGTCTAGAGTTGAAGAGATCAGAGACCTCGGCGTGCTTTTCGACAGTGCCTTAACTTTCTCACCTCACGTCACTCAACTTACTAGGCGGGCGCTACGCTCTCTTGGGGCTGTATGCAGGTTTTCTCGAGAATTCCGGTTTCCTTCTTCATTCCTAAAACTATTCAGAACGCTTTGTATTCCGTAACTAGAATATGCTTCTGTCGTTTGGAATGGAACCTGTAGTTCCAACTGTCAACGTATAGAGCGTGTACAAACCAAATTTTCATCAATATTTAGGCATCGTTTTCCTTCGGAGCCTATCCCTATAACTGTTTCTCTAAGTTCCCGGCGGACCCACTCAGACCTTCTTTTCATGTACAAATTGCTTCATGGTATTATTTTATGCCCGGAACTACTTGAATCAATCAGTTTTCGCGTTCCACAAAAAGCTACAAGGCTCGCCCACCCTTTTAAAGCAGCTGGAGCTCTCAGCACACGTTCTCCTCTTCAAAGGATGCAGCATCTGCATAATGTTCACTCCGAGAAGCTCGATATCTTTCAGCGTCCTCTTCGGGAGTTTTTGGCCGGGTTGTCAGCTCTGACACACTAGGTTCATCTTGGCAGTGCTATTTTTCTTCACTTATCGTCCTGACGTGTGCATTGACTTCACCGAGCTTGTCTTGTTCCTGGTTATTCGTGTATTGTGCTGATACTGCGACTGTAATTATCGCAAACTTTTCTTTTTCTGCCGTTTTTATCATTAAAAGTTGCCATATTCACTTAATGCGTCCATTTGAAACTGAAAATGTACGCTTCCCGACTTCTTGTAATAA
>CM023452.1:100151595-100213880 GCA_013339765.2 Haemaphysalis longicornis | reverse complement strand
TGCAGAGTAAAACAGACATGAGAAGCTGAAGCGGGTCTGCGGCCAACGGACGCGCCAGTTTTACGTGCATACGTTGTCTCATTAAAAGCGCATTAGACAAACACTTATCTGCGCCTCATAGCCGTTGTGGTCACTTTGTTTAACCTACTAACCCTACTAACCACGAGCAAGTATTTACAGAAAAGAAATAAACGAAACGTGATCCAAAGAACAGCAGCACGCCGGCATAACTCGCGTCGCGCGCACCGCGTCGCGCAGAAGACGACTGCCTTCCGGGACAAGCGGCGGCAGTTAAAGGGGCACTGACACAAAAACTTTGCATCTTGTTTTTTTTTTTTTTGTTGCGATAAGTAGCTAGGACCACTTATATATAACCTGTAGAAACCTCATTTGCTTCAGCGTGCGACGGTTGTTTAATTAGAGGCATTTTCAATTCGGCCAGTCGCAGTTTGGTTTCAGCGAGTGCCGCGAAACGATGGATTTTGTGGATTTTGTGTGAACAAGTGGACCACGTGACCGTCGGAGGGATATCTCAGAGCAGAGCCGCCGTAGCACTGTCGAATCCGCATCGACGGCAGTTTCTGCTAATGCCCCCACGTACTGATCTCGTGCGGCGCTTAATTAAAAAGCGACCGTGGATGTGACGCAGGCGCTGCGAGTGCAAATGCTTCCGCGGCTAAAGAACGACGCGCGACGCTCGAGACGGTGGGTGGCAAGACGCGCGCTGGGAGCAGCCGGGCGGTCTGCCTACAGGTCCGCCTACAGATGTGTTCGGCTTAGCACTGCGGCAGATATTCGAGTGCAGCTCTCGTAACCTGCGCAGATGACAACCCGCCATCGCATCATTAACTCCTTTCTCATGTAAGCCACCATGGTCGTGACTTGGGGACAATTTCGTGCAGCGGTAACAAGCTATCACTTGAGCTAACTGAGCCCGCCTGGGCCACTTCGCGGCCGTGGCCGCCGTCTGCACAGCGACCGTGCGGCTAGCTCAGTGGGCTTTTCGTGCCTCCGGTGCGTTTGCGCATCCAATGGTAATAAACAGTAATAGAAACAGAGTGCCTGGAATCGCTGTAGAACTTTGGTCGCGAGCAGCTGCCCGATGAGCTGACGAAATCACGGCGCCTCCGGCGCCAACGATCGGGTCGTTCGTTCTCGAGAGCAGAAGCTCCGCCCTCCGGCCCTCCGATTGGAGCGGCGAGCCGGGCGAGCCGGCGAAAAACGCCGGCAGTGCGGAAGCGGCAAACACAAACTCGTGACGTGTTTGGATGTTGTTTATTTACACAATAACCTCGGGATGTCGATTGCGCGTGGTCCTCTGCTGGCTGTTCGGTTGCGTTTCACACACTTTAAAATTGATTTTAATATATGTTCTAGGCTGTATTCGCCGCTGATATTTTGCAGATGATGTATATGTGTTCCCACCAATCTATCTCCGAAGTTATCTCGCCTTCAAAATTTTGTGTCAGTGCCCCTTTAAGGTGGCTTGGCAAGCTCCTGCTCGGGTAGCGGCAGTGCGCCATTCAGCAGAACTAGTAGAGGTCAATGGCTAATCCGCTAAATAAGTTAGCGTGACTTTCTACATAGTCGGTATGTTTCTGAGCACATGGCAGCAGTGGAAGTCCCTGGAGGTGCATAAATTACAAGGGTGGGTTGGGAATGACGGGGAAAACGAGCAAAGGAGATAGGGCGTTTGAAATGAGGAAACGATGCTTAGCTATTTGTGCACGCTGGCACTCGTGGGGTTCAATGAAGGCGCTGTTTAGGACATGCTTATTCGAGGAAATGGGCTAAGATGGTTCTGGCGACCGAAGCAAATGTTGATGACTGCGGCTGGCGTCCAGACGATGGTAAACACGTTGAACGGCCAGTGCAAATTCCCCGCAGTGACCTGTCTGCGCCTATGTTCAGGCAGATGCAATTATACCGCCCGCGTGAGGTCTTGATAAGCATAAGGTTAATGTGAATGCCAGGCCTTACTCGCAGTGTAAATGTAACTTTTACACTGTTCTTTTGTAAACAAGGACATGCTGACTTAGCGGTGTGGCAGCGTGCCTGCGCATCGTGCATTAATGGGTGTATCCGCCCCTTACGAATGCGGGAATTGGCATATGAGACGCCGCTGTATTTGGTGAGGAATTTTATGTGTGCGCCCATGGCTAACTAAAAGAAAAAAACTGGGTTTTTTAGGTCTGTGAGAAGGCGTCAGTGTCAGTGAACAAACGCGTGTTAATGACATGTTAGTAGAAATTAAGAAGTAGAAATGGACGTGGCCAGGGCATGTAATGCGAATGCACGATACCGGTTGGTCATTAAGGGTAACAGAGAGGATCCCTAGATATGGCAAGCGTAGCGGGCGGCGGCAGAAAGTTAGATGGGCAGATGAAAACAAGAAGTTTGCGGGGATAAATTGGTCGCAGTTAGCACAGGACCGGGGTAATTGGAGATTAATTGGAGATTCCTTTGCCATGCAGTTGGCGTAGATAGGGAGGCGATGATGGTGGGGTGATGATGCTGACGGTGATGATGATGATGACGACGACGACGATAATGAGGAGGAGGACGAGGAAGGGGAAGGGAGGGGGAGGCTGGGGAGGGGGAGGAGTCTAAAGAAGCAGTGTGCCACATCCCAGACAGTGGTATAATTATGATGGAAAGCTCCCTCACTCATGCGGGGTCCTGAAACATGCATAGCAGTTTCAAAAGGATAAGAACCACGCCGGAGAGCATGATTCGTACGAGGAGGGGAAGGGTTATGCAGCATGTGCAGCATGTAGGATAACCATATAGGACCCCCTGTTAACTGTACGATTTCGTACCGAACTTGTATTCGAATTGTCGGTAGGGTCTTTGCCATTCATTAAAGGTTTGAAGGCTTATTGAAAATATACTTTGTACAATGAGATACATTATTCGTGCGTATACAGGAGGATGTCCCAAAGTTAAACACCGTCGGGAAGGGAGGGCGGTGCTCCTGTATTAACGTTAGATGGTACATAAATTCACAAAGGTGTAGCATATTACCGTATTTACTGGCGTAATGATCGCACTTTCTTTTTCAAAAAAATTTATGGAAATTTAGAAGTGCGTTCATTACACCGGGTAAATTTTTTCGCGAAACAATTTGAGCACAGAAAGGCAAGAAAGTTGTGGGTTAAAATGTTTACGGTAGGTCTCATGAACATAATAAAAATGATAAATAAAACATAATAAAACATCCGCACACCACCGCGAGCCGCTTTGCAAAGGGACAGAAAACGCAGTATTTCCGTGAATTACGGAAAGCGCCGGAACGAGTTTGCTGCGAGATGACAATTGGGAGACCAATGAGTGGCTGCCGCTGTCACAGTGCGGGTCATCAAAACAGACATGGACGCCGACTAAGCAAGCTGAGCGCATTTTTCTTTGTCTTTTGAGTACATTATGTACATATAGAGAGTTTCTTCCTCATCAATATTGAACGGATGCTTACCGATATCACTAATATCAGCAAGTCTGCGGCAATAGCTGTAGCCATGTCCGCTTTGAAAGGAAAGGAAACCGGGGTAAGCACAATCATCATCAGCTATACTTGGCACAGATACGGCATACTGCTCCGGCAAGTTCAGGGTGTGTCATCATTGCCGGGAAATTTAAAAAAAATCGAATTTTGGCGACAAACTTCAGGGGTGCGATCATTAAGCGAGTGCGATCATTATGCGATAAATACGGTATTTGCTGAAGTGCCTGAACGCACAATAGTCATACTCTTCGCCCCAACTTTGCGCGTAACCGATCAGCTAGATGAAACGCCACTGTTCAACAACACAAAGATCAGCAATTTGGCTGATACATTGTTTGGAGAAGTAGTAGTTCCTGCCAATTATTTTTAATGTATGGATGTCATCAGAGAGCAATTTCGTGACGCTGATGCGAAACCTTTCAGCCCTGTACTGTTCAGGGAGGCTAAATTAAAACGGTCCACACAGCAAAAAAGCTTGGGTCGACGGCTGCAGGCGGCAAGTAATTGCCATGGCCTTTGACGAGTCACGTGTCTTCATAGCACGTGCCTCAGGCACAAAAACAAAAAGAAAAAAGCGTGAGCTGTTAGGCAACGCCTGCGCATGCGCAGTGCTACGTAGAGAGGTGGAGAGAGCGGCTGTGGCTAACGTTTGTTATGGCCGTTGTTCAGCTGCTCCACTCCTCCCTCTTGCTTGAACCGGTTTGATTGCCACACGTACGGCGCCCAGCTCCGCACTCCAGCCTCATCGGCTGTTGTCAGAGAGCGTCGTAGGAGCCACTGGCATGCAGTGCAGTCTGCGTTGTGCAGTGCACCTTGCAGCCTACAATCGCATGCTCGGCCGTGTTCAACAGGAGAATAATTTTGGCTCATTCACAAGTAATAAGAAGTGGTCAGGTATTTTCGAAGCCTTTTTTGAGTGAAATCTTTATAACTGCTGGTACAATCCCAGAAAGCGCCTCGTTTCTTCATTGCCTCGTAGCCTCAATCTTACCTTCAAGTTCGGCAAAGGTTAAGCGAGCACCATGTGCGGTTGCGCAGTGATAGCGTTTAATCGCTAGTTCATTCCAAGGTGAGGGATGCGGAGAGAGAGATAGGTGGAAAGAGGAAGTGCGCAGGCCACCAAAGAATAATACAAGGAGGCGTAATTGCATCCAAGTTCACTGTTCAAGGTTTTCCATTGAATTTCATACAAATATATACTAGAGAAAAAGCAGTCGCTTCAGTCGCGTTTTGTCGTGGGAGCTGCCTTACCGGCGAGCGACGTTTTTCGCCTACTTGACTTGGTTACCCACATGACTTTGTTTGCACTTGAAGCCAAAAGAAACGAGTGTAACATTTCCTCCTTCTTCGCCACGCATAAAATTTTTCAATAATCCGGTAGAAATAAATATTGTTGCAGCTTTATTTTCGTCATAATTCACAACAAATATTCTTTTACAATAAAATGATCGCTTTTCTTCAGCCAGAGGCAACCTTCCAGCCTGCTAGCGAGCCATGTCGAGAATAAGTTGACCGTGCCTCCCCGGTGCATAAAGGAACGCTTTCTGTAGTGCGGCTCCTCTAGAAATGAGCGCCAGATTTCCCTCTAGCAGCATCTGTGTTTTCTTTTTTCGCGCAATGGTGTGAATAGTCATAGGCCGCTGGGATCCCGGGCCATCTCCGCTAACGTGATGGCCTTGGGAGGGGCGAAGCATGCAGTGCATTAGTATCAAAAGTATCACTATGCAGTGTATGAAAAGATCGTGTCTCTCTCTTCCCTACTGAAAAACATCGTACGATAATCTCAACGATGTGTGAGTACGAGGTTATGGGATCGTACAGCCAACGATATCATGCAGCCAACATATCGTTGTACGATAATCTGCAGCCGACGATATATCGTCGAAGTCCCATGATATCATACGCTTTAAGAATTACCGTACAGCCAACGACACATCGTGAAGTCCTGTAATATCATTGACTTGTACGATGTCATAATGTCTATGATACCACAGCAGTTGATGATGTCTCGGAGCGACCCGATACCAGACAGCCCGACATCACGCTATGCAAGAAGCTATAGGACAAATTATTTTGCTAGCCAAACACACATTCTAATTCAAATATCAATTTAAAGGTGCCGTCCTCTGGCGCCGAGGTACCTGCATCCTTAAGCACTTGTATATACCACACCGCTTTGTACACACTTTCAATTTATTGCTTGACATAGCACAGTAGGTTGCTGACTGCTCATGAGACTATCGTGCTTAAGCAGCTTTGCTCCAGGCACGTCTTTTGTTCCTCTTGGTCCCAAAGTTCCCAGTGGCACCTAAAAAGGGAAAAAAAGAGACAAGGCAACAAATAAATGTAGCTGTTTACAAATATTGGAGCAAGAAGTGGCAACTTGACATGTATGCCTGCGTACAGTGCCACAAAAAAGATTTTAGAAAAACGGCACAATCTCTGAGGCTGGTGTGCAATGTGCAAAACCGTGCAAAACCGTGCACCCTGGTCTACTCTTACTAGGCAACGTTGCGAGGGTGCTTGTCAAGCATTCCTTAGAGCTGAATCCTCAACAAATGGCATGGCCTAGCCTTCAAAGCAAGCAGGCTGCATTAGCATGCCCTCACCCAGGCTCTAAACCTGTGGTAAAATGAGCTCGTTTCGGCGAAATGGGTCTTATGAGCACGTACGCACCTCGTGAGCACTACATGAAAAAAAGAAGACCAAGTCACGCACAGGCACAGTGTCCTTTCAGAAAGCGCGCAGGTTGACATCGGGTCTGTTGTTTCAGTAGAGAGATACACTACATGAGCTATTGCCGTTCTTAACTTGTACCCGAGTATAGAGCCTTTAACTACTGCTATGATATAGCCGCATAAACACATTTGATTATGGCCTTTATATTTAGCTCTTAGAAATATATATTGCATGGCCGTTAAGTGTAAGTTTCGCCTTGATATTACTAAAAAAAGCACCTGCTGCAGCGGCAGCTAACATTCTATATACATGAAACAACTTCAGTGGTTTAACATGCCAGAGCTATACCTACGCTATGGGGAGCTCTGTAGGGGAAAAGTGCAAATTAATTTTGACCACCTAGGTGTCTTTTGGTTGCACCGAAATCTCGACACACGGGCGCCTTCATGTGTTGTCTCTCCATCAAACGTGGCCACACAAGGTGGTATCGAAGCCTCAACAGGCCTCCACACTACAACACCGTAGCCACTGAGCCACCGCACCGGGTTAAACAATGACACAAAGCGAGTTTAGGAGTACAAATGAAGATATTAAGCAGACATGTTATCTTCACGATCTATCCACCTTTTTAAAACTCCAATGAAATTGCCCCTTCTCTGCTCCCGCCAAAACACCTTTGTCTGGAGACGTAATGATTGTTGATGAAGCAGAATTTACTATTACAGACCTGCCGCTGTTGCGCACTTTGTTTTAGAGGTATTAAGTACCAGCCGTTTTAAGCAACTTGACGTTATAGTGTTTAAATTAGATTGAAACTTGAGTTAGAATAATACGCTCATTAGGCGCTGCAAACGGAAGGGGACGAATAAAGACACAACACAAACGGGAAAGCGCCAACTAGTAAATGTTTATTCTTTGGAACGCCTCGTACAGCTTTACAGAAAACAGAAGAAACAAACTAAAAAAAAATACGAGAAATTTTGACTCTAATCAATTGAAGTGAAATGAGCAGCGGCCTAATCATCAGAAGAATCTGCTGCATCATCTTTACTAAAGGAGAGACTGTAAAACTCACCTTTCTCGCTTATGAGCAGAAAACGTCCACCAGACAAGCCTGCAGAGGGACTGACACATACGCTGTAATGTTCTAAAAAGGGCTCTAATGTAGCCACCGTGTCCTCATCACTGCAGAGCTTTGTCTCCTGGATAGCCGCAATGTCCACGCCCATCCGCTTAAAAAGGCGTAAAAGCTGGTATTGCCTTCTCCTGTTTCTTAGGCCACTCACGTTACGTGTGGCCGCGTGCAATGCTGTCACAGTTGTCATTCTGTTGGAACAGCTTACGCGACCTTTTCATCTCCAGATGTACTACCCTTGCGGGTGGTCTTGAACGACAGTGACTTTGCTGGCTTTTTGGAGCCAGCCAGCGTCAAAGACCAATAGCCGCCGGAGCCATGTCGGGAGAATCTAGAGCATTGGACGCATGCTTTTTGCCAGCGCTCGATGACTTATCCTCGCCGTCGGCAGGAGCTGGCCTCTTCACCGATCCGCTGTTGCCACCCGGAACATCCTCTGGTAGAGCCACAGCATCCGCCCAGGATGCGGACGGTACCACCATGGGAAAGGTAAAGGAACTACCATCTCCACCTTCTCCGTACGAGACTTCACTGCTGTCATCATTGCTGGCAGGTAAGGGCACTGCAGCATGGACCTCCTCTGAAGCGTCCCTCGAAGCCGACGAATGCGTGTCCATTTGCCCTTCCCGGTTCTGCTTCGCGCCGACTAAGAATTTGGTATACTTGCCTGTCATCGAATACTGTTGCTTGTGTGTAGTTTTGGTCATATTTTAGACATTCCGGCAGTTATAGCGCTTGTTTCTCACGAGCTGATATTGCTGACAAGGCCAAATTATGCTTCTGCTACAAGCAATTTGCCAAAGCTTCCTTAATTGACTCAAGGCAAGCTATCGCAGATCATCCCCAATCTCTTCTACGCAAGTCACGGTAGCCACGAATGAAATGAAGTGCGCCGCTAGTTTGGTAACGCTTCGTTTTCACGCACCCATCGTGCAGACAAGCCACATCACGCTAATGCGACGATTGATTACAGCAAACCCGTAGTGTAAAACGACTGCTGACACCAGCGAAAACCTCTGAAGTTGTAAGTAGAGTACGTGGGGATAGCGCAAGGCAACATTAGAAAGCAACCAAAGCGACGAGTGACACGAAAACAATAATTGGTGCAGCAAACAGGTACTGTGGGCGTCAGCGACGAGCGAAAAAAAAATGTTACAGGCCGCTCCCAGCGGCCATTGTAAAAATAAAAGACAGAAAAATAAAAGATATACAGAAAAGACTTTCGAAGTCGTGGGTTCGGATCCCACCTGGTGGGCATTCATTCTTCGCTTTCTTTCTTTCCAAATTCTTTATCTGTTTCAATGATCTGCCGTATCGTCCCCTTTATTTTCCGAGGTTTTCTTGACTGCCAATCCTTATTTCAGTCTTATTTTCAACGAGCCCCTCATTTCCTATCCTGATTCGCTACATGCATAGCGAGGGCCTCTGTTCTGGCAGTCTTGGTGCCATAGGGAGCTTAAGAGGGTTCAACGCTCGTCGACCACTCTCGACATGTCGTAGACACTGGAGTCACGGCCCGGTGGTTAAAAAGAATGTCCCCTTCACCCCGAGAAGTCGGAGCGGCGCTGGCTACCGCCCCCAAGGACAGGAAAAAAATTACATTGACATAAATACTCCAGAAAGTGAAGGGGAAAAATAGCCCCGCCGGTAGCGTAGTGGTTATCGCACCAGACCGGTATTCTGGAGGTCATGGGTTGGGATCCCACCTGGCGGGCATTTTTTCTCCACTTTCTTGCTTTCCAAATCCTTTATCTGTTTCAATGACCTGCCATATCCTCCCCTTTGTTTTCCGAGGTTTTATTGACTTCCAACCCTTATTTCAGTCTTCTATACAGGGTGTCCCAGCTATCATGCACCAAGATTTTAAAAAAAGAGTAATGGCGTAACTCGAAGAAAACCTAATGGATAATGTTTGCAGTACTGTGAGAAGCGGACCGCATTTTTTTCGTTAATGAGACTTAATTAAATAATTGTAATTAATTATCTAACTCGGAAGTACTGTCCTAATGACTAAAGTGTCAATGAGGCACCTGTAGGTTACCCACGAGGAGCATCTAACTGCGGTATTTTCAGCGATGAACTAATTGCGTACTAATTTATTGTGTACTGATAAAGAAATCACGCGATTTATGAAAAATACTAAAGCAGAGATTCAAAGTTGCATAACAAGACGCAGGAACTTTTTACTTGTCCTTGGGGTAGTTTGTTTTCAGGCTTTCAAGTTCCCCACTAGCTACCAAAAACCAACAATTTCTTTGCAGCAGATTATTCAAGTTTGTGCTCGCATAATTACAATGACGCTTTCCAAAAGTTTCTATTTTAAATCTATTAAAACTTTGAAGCAGGATGGACAAAAAAGTGTTACGTTTTTCGCAAGTGTTAACATTGAGACAAAAAAAAGGGAAAAGGCGGCCAGTCAAGTTCAGTAAATGAGGAAAGTCGCTAGCGGCAATGACGGCGCCCATGACTTCCCGCGGTTAGAGCACCAGATTTCGCTCAAACATATATTAGTATAACACAATATGGCAGCGCACTTTTTGTCATCGTTCTAAGATTTTCCGTGTTTAGCTTCCTTTTATTCAGCTCTACCGTGGCGGAGGGTATGGCGCGAGTGTTCGCTTTACGCCGGTCGGCCACCATCGAGACGTCCATCGGCTCCTCGGGGCGGAGGTTGTCATCGAATGTAATGGGTATGAAACTAGGAAGACCATCACTATGTGTGCGCACCTTGCGTGATGACGACCACTGATTAAAAAAATATGAGTTCTTCTTTGTTCAAAGTTCTGTGTCACCTAAGCTTTGCTGGTCATCAATCGCCTCGGAGAGGAAATCTCTAGTAATTTCTTAATTAGATGGAATGTTCAAAAAACAGTTATTGGTTACCAATTTTGATGTCTTGTGAGCCATCACTTTATCTTAATCTAAATTAAATTGCAGGATAGAAGATTCAGTGGCTAAGGCGTTGCGCTGCTGAGCCCAAAGTTGTGGGTTCGATTCCCGGCCGCGGCGGCCGCTTTTCTGATTAAGGCGAAAAGTAAAAACGCCCGCGTGAACGAGATTTCGGTGCACGTTAAAGAGCCTTAGGTGGTAAAAAAAATCCGGAGCCCTCCACTACAGCGTGCCTCATCGCCTGCGTTGCGTCGGCGCGTCAAACCCTACAATCAATCAATCAGGATAGAAGATTAGGTTCTGGTGGTACCGGGGAGAGGACATAGCCAGGAGCTTTTATTAATTAATTATTCTTTGCGCTCACCATAACTGCCTGAGCTAACAGGTCAGTTTTGTCACGAATTCACGCTAGTTATTGTAGCTGCGGATGGTTGTCCGCGCAGCCATGGCAAGCGATTCTCTCTCCTGTTGATAACAGTTTGCTGATGCTCTGTTGACATGGTGACATGGTGCATCGTAGCGGCGTTGAAAAAGGCGTGAATCTGTAGCAATGGCTGTCAGTGGGGAATCTGTTAATGCTTACTGGATATAGCCTTTTTATTGCGGAACTGTTGTGAACTCGCAAATGTCATTTAACCGTTACAGCAGGATCGTATGCACATTTGCGATTTTTTGAAGAGATCAGCGTACGCGAATTTGTTGTGAGAACGAAAATGGAAATTTTCATTTGACAACAAACATTTCTTCGATGAACTCTAACTGAGGCTGAAGTAGGCAAGAAGTACGCTCAAGACAAGGCAATTGGGAACTATGGTCTGGGTTTTAGGAAAAGCAGAGGTGACGCATTAGTAGAGTTCGCAGATCGGAATAATCGGCGCATCATGAATACCTTATTCCGGAGACGGTAGCGCCTGAAGTTGGCGTGGAAGAGCCCGATTGGGCAGCATAAAAAATGAAATAGACTACATGGTGTGCGGTGACCCTGGCGTCGTGCAGGGTGTGAAAGTGCTGGGAAGGGTGAGGTGTTGTGACCCAAGAATGGTAAGATCTCGAATTTAGCTATATTTGATGAGGTACCGTAAAAGGCTAGTATGAAACAAGCCGATCAATGAGCTACCAGTGAAGCGGCAACTTGGAGAATCCAGGATCGAGCTGCAGACCGATATTCAGCTCTAACCGTGGAAGCACAATTACGACACAGTATGCTAGCGGCCATCGTACACGAATTATCACGTAGTATGCAACAGAAATCGGAGGTAAGATCGCTGCACAGTATTACTTTAAAATTTTCCAGAAGGCAAAACATTCACTGAGAAAATGGCAAAGCAGGACAGACTCTACGGCAGCTGACAGAATAGAAATAGCGGAGATTTCGATGTTAATCAATAAGCGTGAGACATATGACATACGGAAGTATAATATGGAGAGCATCGAATACGCTGTAAAGAACGGAGGTAGCCCGAAAGCAGTGAAGAGGCGTCTTGGCGTGGGGAAACATCAGATGTATGCACTTAAAGACAAGCAAGGCAATGTCATCACAAATAGGAATAAAATAGTCACAGTAGCCGAGGCGTTCTATAAGGATCTGTACAGTAGCCGGGACATCTAGGATAATGCCGAACGAGAAAGTAGTTCAGAGGAGATAGACATCCCACCATTAACGACAGAAGAAGTAAGGAAGGCTTTGAAAGAAATGAAGGGGGCCAAAGCACCTGGTGAAGATCAGATAACAACAGACATCTTGAAAGATGGCGGAGAAATTGTACAAGTAAAACTGGCAAACCTGTACACGCAGTGCCTATGGCCGCGAGTGTACTAGAATCTTGTAAGAACGTGAACATCACATTTCATAAGAAACGGGACATGAAGGACTTGAAAAATTACAGGCCGATCAGCTTACTGTCAGTCGTCTACATGCTACTTACCAACGTTATCGCTAACCGAATTTCTGCCACCTTAGAGTTCAGGCAACCTAATGAAAAAGCGGGGTTCGTTAAGGCCATTCAACAATGCACCATATTCACACGACCAATGAGGTTATAGAGAAGTGCGCGGAGTATACTGAACCCCTATATTGAGCCTTTATAGATCACGAGAAAGCATTTGAGTCGTACTAAACGTCAGCAGTCATTCAGGTATTATGGAACCAGGGTGTGGACGAGCGTTATGTAAGAATACTTGAGGATATCTACAATGGGTGCACAGCTACTCCAAAAAGGAGCAGTAAAATACTTATAAGAGAAGGCGGCAGAAAAGGAGACACACGCTACAATGTGATTCGCAGCATGTTTAAAAGAGGTATTCAGAACATTAGATTGGGAATAGGTGGGTGTAAGGGTAAAGAAAAACACCTTAGTAACCTCAGATTGCTGATGACATTGCCTTGCTAAGTAACTCAGGCGACGAATTCCAAAGCATCGTTACAGCACTGAAAAATCAGAGTAGAATTGTGGGCCTAAATATAATTTGCAGAAAACTAAAGTAATGGTCAATATTCTCGTGAGAGCACAGCGGTTTGAATTAGGTGGCGCGGCAGTGGAAGTGGTAGGCTTATATATCTACTAAGGCCAAGTAGTGATGCCGGATCCCAACGAAGGGGCAGAGATAATTAGAAGGAAAAGAATGAGGTGGAGTGCATTCGGCAGGCATTCTCAGATAATGAATGGCAGCCAACAATTGTCCTTGAACAGGCAAGTGTGAACAGTTCCATGTTCACGACACCCACCTACGGGGACGAAACTTGGAGGATCGCTAAAAGTGTTCAACTTAAATTGAGGATAACTCAGCGTGCAATGTAAGAGTGTAACAGAAGATGATAGGTGTAGCATTAAGGGACAAGAAAAGAGCGCTGTGGTCAGGGAACAAACGCGTGTTAAGGACATATAAGTAGAAATTGAGAAGAAATGGACATGGGCAGGGCATACAATGCCAAGGCAAGATAACCGTTGGTCCTTAAGTTTAACAGAGTGGATCCCTAGAGTAGGCAATAATTGCAGGTGGTGGCAGAAAGTTAGGTAGGCAGATGAGATCAAGAAGTTTGCTTGGAAAATTAGTCACAGTTAGTACGGCACCGGCATAATCGGAAATCTATTGGTGAGCTCATTGCCCTGCAGTGGGCTTAGATAGGCTGTTGGTGATGATGATTTCATCCTACGAGTCTGGGCACACTGGTTTTGGAACTTTTTTAAGTGCGAATGCACTTCTTAAGCGAGCCTGAATCGTCCGCCGCCGTAGTCCCCATAGCAACAGCTGCGGGTGCGCGCGCTCCTCGTCTTCCTCCTCGTCTTCCCTAGCAACGGGGGGAGATGGGCGCGCGCTACTCTCCTCCTCCTCTCTCCGCTCAGAGACTGCGGGTGTTGGGCGCCTCCTCATGGCACATACCCACGTGAGGGATTGACCAGGATTTGGGCGTGAGAAGGGCTAATGCACCCGCTTAAAAGAGTACTGACACGAAATTTCAAAGCGTCGACGTCCGCAAGGACGGAGAGTGGTTGGTCGACTACATGCACGCCACGCACTCTATGTCGTGCGTACCCCTCGACTCGCCCACCACCATCAACGGCGGTTTCATCGACCTGGCCTTTGCGAGAAACTGCCAAGTCCGCACCGTCCTCCAAGACCCTTTGACGGTCCATTTCACGGACCACAAAGCGATCCTTCTAGCAATCAAGTACAACGACAACACAAATAGGTGTCTGTGAATAAATGCATCTTTCTTTTAAGTGCGAATGCAACCGTGCATTCGCACTTACACACTCTCCCCCTCGGGGAAGTGCGAGGGAATTTTTTATACTGTTTTTGTTGTTACGTGCTGAGTTTGACTAGATAAATAAAAAATTGCGGCGAAACTGCTTGTTGCACGGCACATGTCGTCTTCATGTAACCCTCTACAAGCAATTGCCTTTCTCCTCTTCTCCTCTCGCTCCACCCATCACCCACCACGCCCCCCTGAATGTATCTAGTGATGGTTTGTCAAATTGTGCGCAATTTTTTGGTGCAGTGCGGGCTAAGAAAGCGCATCATTTTTTTCTTTATTTTATTTTGTGCTTGGAGTTGGAACCGGTGTGATTTTTTGTATGGTGTTATTTAATCCATCTGCGACAAAATATTTAACGCGTTATTTTTATTTTCTATCGTACAAACCAATTCCACATGTACTCCCAACGAGAAAACGCTTGCTACTGTCGGGGATGCACTTACATTTTGCCATGAATACGCGTGGGGCGTTATTTGCGCCGAATAACGTTGACATGTACAAGCTGTTAGTGCAGTTCTTGTAGTCTGCAATGCACCTATCTATCTTTCGTGTTTAAACCTTGTTTCCCCTGTTTTTCGGCCGATTGGCTCAATCAGGTAACAGACAGACAGACAGGCACAGACAGACACACGGACAGACCAAATATGGAATACATATTCTATGCCCTTTCCTTTTTCGCAACAGTCGAGCAAATAATTTGTGTAGTCCGACGTTCGGGGTACGTTGTCCCTTCGGCTCCTAGTTCGTTTCTATTGGCGCGAACCACGAATTGGGTTTGTTTATTGATTTATTTTTGCCGACCGGCTGCGCCTGGGTGCGTATCTGTGTTATCCGGGGCCCAAGGGGAGCCGGTATTGCGTTCTTTATTTTTGATGCTGCACGTGTTATCTGGTTTGATAAGGAGAGTGTTTCGCACTAACTTCACCAGACAAAACTAATCTTCTTTGACCTACAGTGTTCTGGGTGTAATTCGATGGTTCGAGAAACACTCGCGCCAAGAGATAAATTCCCGCAGTGCAGACGCCACTGTATTCGATTCGCCGACACTCGCCTGCACACGTCACTTTGTTGACTGCTTCTTCGCCGCCTGTGTATTCTTTGAGTTGTTAAGGGAGCACAAGATCGCTCCAATAGACTTGTTTTGCCTTCAAAACATCTGTGTCGTTTTTGGCAACGTGATACCTTGTGGAGGTTCTGGGTACATGCACCTTAAGCCTCCGTCAAGCCGACAACCAATCCCAACTCGTGTCAGTCGCCAAAAGCAATGCCTTCAGCCAGAGTTTGCACGGCTTCCGGATAACATGAAGAAAAAAAGGCGTCGTGAAAATCGCCATGATCAACGCAGGCACCATGACCACACTTCCAATCCGGCCATCGTTCTTCAACAAACCAGGAAGCGCCAATTTTTTCAAGGGTCACCTCTTCGGAAGATCTCGAAGACTGGTTGGAATAAGTCAAACGGGTCAGGCTATTTAACCGATGGGACGACACAGAGACAATCCGGAGACAAATCTTGAAGATTGTGTACGGATATGGTTCCGAAACCATGAGAGCTCCCTAGAGACTTGGAAAAATTCAGTACGCAATTTTTGAGGACGTTCTCCATGGTTGTTCGAAAAGAGTAGGCCGAAGTCTTGCTGCAAACGCGGACACAACACGCTAACGAAAGCGTTGTTGTGTTCGCCGAAGAGATGCAGATGCAGATGGCGAGGGTTCACCGTTGACGCACCATCCGGCCAGGCCAGCTCCCGAATAAGAACGAAGACTACCTGTCCAACGCCAACCGAGATGCAGCGTGCTTCAACCATTCGCCATCATCACCCTACCCATACCGGTAGCCAAGCCGTCGAACCAACACAGACGTCGCGCGTGGAGGTCCCCCAGGACACGTAGGAGAAACTAAAAGCAGCAACTTCTGGGGGTAAAGTTGCACGACTCCATCAATACAGAAAACCTTCCAACGACACAATGACTCACCGAAGACAATGGTTCATGACATTCCCTCAGCCCGACGACCCGATATAACCCAGACGTAACTCCCAAACACGACGACAACGACGCGGCGCAACGCGTACCCGGCATGACCAATCCTGCCGCTGAGAAGACGATTATAACGACGACACATAGTGCTGTACCGCCAAGACGCACAAGCCGAGATAGACACCCCGATGCACCCAGAACTCTAGGAAAGTGGCATCCGCCGTTGAGTTTTACACCGAAGCCTTTGATGTAGTCGCCCTTATAAACACGGGAGCCGACTACGGAGTAATGAGCGGATCCTGCGCGCCTAAGCTGAAAAACGTTACGACCAGACGGGACAGTCCGCACATACGGACAGAAGAAGGCCATCTCGTAACGCCAAGTGGTACGTGCACATCACGCGTCACCATTTAGAGCACGACGCACCCTGCTGCGTTCATCATCTTGCCTAACTGCTCCCGCGACGTATTTCTGGGAACAGACTTTTCGATGGACACTGGTGCCATAATCGATCTGCAGGCAAAGTCGAAAACGTTTCCCCCGATCACTCCATGACGACGGAACCGAATCCCTAACACCATGCTGCTGTAAGGACCGCCGATGATCATGTCACCCTGCCAGCCGGTGCAAGCTTGATGATCGCCGTCAACTGTGAAGGTACTGCTCCTGACATCGACACACTCGTAGAGAGTGTCCGAAGGTTGCTTCTCGACCGCGGTGTCTTCGTCACAAGAGGCATTGAGCGGTTTAAGCAACGCCAATTTGACGTTTTTGTCTCTAATTCTACCGAGGAGTACGAGCATTAAAACAAGCTCGCTCCAATTGGGTTCCTCGAAGAAACGCAAGGAGGAAGTGACGTGGTCGCGGTTGCCGACTTTCAGCGTCCGGGCTACGAAGATACCTTCAAGCTTCTGAATCCCCCTTTGACGTAAATCCGGCGCTACCGCAAGAAAAACGGAACAAATGATTGGCTATAGTGCGTCGCTACATGGAGTGTTTTTCGTCGAATTCCAAATTAGGTCCACAACCTGTAGAGAAGCACCGAATAATAACGGAAGATGGAGCTCGACCTACCCGAGAATCACCGTATCGCGTGTCTTCACGCCAGCGGGAAGCTATCCGGACACATGCGGAAGACATGCTCAGCGACGACATTATACAGCCATCAAAAAGCCCCTGAGCTGCGCCGGTCGTACTGGTGAAGAAAAAAGACTGCACATTAAGGTTAGGCGTTGACTACCGGCGACTGAAGGAAATCACCAAAACGGACTTTTACCCTTGGCCACGAATAAATTATGCCCTCGACCACCTCTGCCACGTGAAGTAGTTCTCATCGATGGATTCAAAGACAGGCTACCGGCAAATAGAAGTGGACGAGACAGACCGAGAAAAAAGTGCATTCCTAACTCCGAATGGCCTTTACTAGTTCAAGGTGATGCAGTTCGGGCTGTGCATGGCACGAGCAACATTTCAAAGAGTCATGGGCACCGTACCAGCTGGCCTGAAGTGGCAAACCTGTCTCATATACCTCGACGACGTTGTGGTGTTTGCCCGAACTTTCCACGAACAACTTGCATAATTGGAGTCTGTACTGGAGGCTATTCGCACGTCGGGGTTACGGCTGGAACTCAAGCGTTTGGCCCACGTCGTCAACGCCGCAAGATTCCTGTTTAACCCGGCGAAAACTTCAGCCATAGCGAACTTCCCAAGACCGAACTTTCCCGGACTCTCGCATACTATCGGCGCTTCGTCGCAAACTTCGCCCGCATTGCAGAGCCACTCACACGCTTGACGAAAGTAGCATGCCTTTACTCTGGGAAAACGCTGAAGAAAAAGCATTCTGCGAGTTGAATCAACGCCTGCAAAACCCGCCCGTGCTGGCTCATTTCGATGAAAACGCCGAAATGGAAATGCAATGGACGCCAGTGATATAGGCTTGGGTGCCGGCCTCGTCCAAAAGCAAAACAGGTGCGAAAAAGTAATCGCCTTTGCCAGCCGTGGTTGGTCGAAGCAGAAGAAAAATTTCCCAGCCTCTAAGAGTGCCTCGCTATTATATGGGCCATTTCAAAATTACGCCCATGCGTGTATGGTAGACCATTCAAGGCTGCGACAGACCACCATGCGCTGTCTTGGCTCGCCAATTTGAAGGACCCCTCTTGACGTGTTGGGCGATGCAGTTTCCACGTGCAAAAGTTCGACGTTACAATCGTCGATAAATCGGCAAGTAACACTACGACGCCAACTGCCTTTCTCGCGCCCCCGTGACCGACCACCACACGACTCCGCTGAAGACAGCGCATGTTCGAAGTCGTGACGGAGAGGGACGTAGCCACCCAGCAGCGTGCCGACTCCTACTTACGCGTCCTCATCGACTACCTCGAAGGACGCAAAGTCGCCGTGCCTAAGGCCTTCAAACGCAACTTGCCAGCATTCAGCCAGAAAAACTCCGTCCTCGTGAAGAAGGAATTTTTGCCGGAACGAGAACGAATAATCTTCTTGTCATCCCTGCAGATCTTCACGACGAAATTGTGGAGGGCTGCCACGACGACCCGCCTTCCAGACTCCTCGGCACAGCTCGATCTATTGGAAAAATCAAGGCGAAATACTACTGGCCCCGCCTTACATCCAACGTCAACCACTACGTCCGGAGCTGCCGTCACATCCAGCGACGGAAAACGCCGCCGATGAAACCCTCCGTACTTCTGCAGCCGATCGCCGGCCCATCAAGGCCCACCCAACAGATTGGGAAGGCTCTACTGGGCCCGCTCCCTGCGTAACGATCCTAGAACAAGCGGATTGGCGTAGCTAGAGACTACATGACACCCTACGCAAAGACCGCCGCTCTTCCGAGGGGGAGTGCACAAGAAGTCGCAAAGTTCTTCATAAATCAAGATGTGCTGCGATATGGAGCCCCTAAAGTCCTAATCACGGACCGCGGAACTGCCTTTACTGCGGAGCTTATGCAAGGAATCCTACGCTACAGCAACATAGATCACCTGAGAACGATAGCGTACCACCCCAAACGAACAGACTAACGGAACGTCTAAACAAGACGATCGCAGATATGCTTGTCATGAATGTTGGGCCGGACCGCATGCAGAGGAATGAGCCGGACTACTGTTCATGAGCCAACTCACGCCTTATATTCACAAGGGAATCCACACGAGCAGGTACGAAAGGGGGAGGGTCAATATTTACGAGACTGGCGACGAACTTGACCATTACAGTCCGCTCGTGCTGGCACGATGAATGGAGCGGAGACGGGCCTGTGACTTCGGCGAGTCGACTCGAGGTGGCAGACCGTCCGCAGAGGTGACGAGACGTGTGAGCCCAGGTGCTTCAACCCGGTGAAGAACGTGGCGGTGCCGATGATTAGCGGCGGGAGGAGTTAGCTTGGGCTCGAAACGAGGCCTCACTGCCCGCGCTCTGCATCGCCGGCACACCGCTCACTCTTGTGCCGGCCCCGGTTTCTCCCGGCAGCGTCCAGGGCTGTCGTCGGGCCTACACCGCGACGAACGGAAACTTTCGAAGGAAGCGCCGGCGACGGACCTCGGGCCTACGCCGCGAGGGCGCCGTCCTGCTGTCGTCTTGGTTGGTTGGTTGGTTGGTTGGTTCCTTATGTTATGGCGCGTACCCACGCGGGGGATTGGCCAAGAAGCTGCCTGTAATAATTAGGCTGTGACCCGGTTTATTTTAGAGAGAAAAAAAAAGAAGTACGAGAAAAAACATTGAGAGTAGAAAAAGAAATCTTTGGATAGAACAGGATTGTCAGGAAAAAAAAAACTTGCGAATGAAGGCATAGCTATCTAGCAGGGCATCCGGCCTGTCGCCGCAACAAAGGAATGAAAGGCGATCACGACATCTCTGTGGCAATATCCTATGACGGAAGCACCCAGGGAAAGAAGAACGGTTAAAGATAAAGGGAGATTCAGCCGATTAAACGTGTATTCAAGGTGCGTGCGTCGCATCGAGGAAAAGCTGCGGCAATTTAAAAGAAAGTGTTCTATTGTTTCAGGGGCCTTGCAGAAAGGACATTGAGGAGATAACGCCTGACCAGCTTTGTGTAGATAAAAATTTAAAGGGGGATTCTGCAACGAAATTTTCTGATTGCGACCTCACATTTACGAGATTCGCAGAATTTAGGCTTCCATAAGTGAGAGAGGTGAATATAGTCGGAGCATGAACGAAGGGCATCTTGCCGATTAATTTGTACAACTTGAAGGCGCCTGAACCTCGCCCCCAAAAGAAAACTGTCAAATGGGCAATTCACGACGGCAGGACCCCCAAGAGCCAAATTGGCTAATTCGTCTGCCACTTCATTGAAGATTATCGCTGCGTGACCAGGGACCCACACTAACCGGATCTCGCGAAGCTGGTAAGGAAGGAATGAACGGAATGACCTGAGAATGGAAGAATCTTTATCATTTGTTAGAGCAGTGCACACGGAGAGAGAATCCGAAAGGACAACCACCCCCGCAAATCTGTGCTGTAGTTTATTAAGGGCTAAGATTATCGCCAATAAGTCTGCCTGAAAGATCGGGGTATAGTCTGGCAGCCTGATTGAGAAGGACCAATCTAGAGACTGAGAATATATTCCTACCCCAGCCTTCTCATCACTTTGCGAGGCATCTGTGGCAATGACGACATCAGTATGAAGAGTGGCCAAGTGATCTTCAAGTAAATGATTGAGTAATCGGGCCGGCAATAATTTCGCATGCGAAGGAAAAATGTTGTCCAAGCTTATGTCGACAGGCGACAAATTATCAGAATAGGGCTGGAGTAGAAAAAGATCTGCACGAAGAGGCTGCAGCCATGCCTGAACGCAATCCAATTGAGGACGCTGAAATCGGGGCCACATAAATCCTCGAAAAAGGTCAGACCTCAAGAGGAAAATGGGTTTAGCCTCGTATAATGGAGATTCGAACAGTTTTAGAAATGTTACAACAGTTAACGATTTAAATCGATCCAGAAGTGAAGGCAACCGTGCCTCAAGGTACAATACAGAGTTAGCTACATACTTTGGCCACCCTAAACATAAACGCAACGCCAATCTCTCAATAAGAAATAGGGGATGGAGTTTGTACGTCGCGCAGCCAGAAAATAACACGCAACCAAATTCCAATACTGGGCGAACATAGCAACGATAAATCATTAGCAGGGCGTCTCTACGCATACCGAATTTATGATTGCATAGCCTACGCAGCACTCCCACCGCTTTTTCACCTTTGGCAACAATGTGCGAAGTATGAGGACGCCATGTGAGGTGGTCGTCATAAATTATACCGAAATATTTAATTTCCGTGACCTGAGGGATGGATTGCAACCGGTATTTTAGACGTAATGATATAGGGTTATTGCTGGGAAATACTATAACGGCACATTTACTGACATTTAGCGAAAGGTGTAACGTGCTAAGCCAATTATCCAGGACAACCACATAGTCCTGCAGTCGCTGATATAACGCTTGGATGTCCCTATCAGCCGAGAAAAAAGCAATATCATCGGCATACACATAGGTAGATGTGCCGTTCTGTATTGGGATAGAACTAAGGAGTAAGTTAAAAATAACTGGAGAAAGAACTGATCCCTGAGGAACTCCACGAAATTGGTGGTATTGGGTGTCGATAAACCGCCCTTGGAACAAAAGAATTTCCTTCCCTTTAAAAACTCACCAATCCAGGAGCGGATGTACCCTGGAATCTCGCTGAGATGCAAGGCGTGACATCACCGTGCTGTACTCTACGCTGTCGTAAGCCTTTGCTATATCTAGGGTTACCAGCGCACTTACATGTTTTAGTCGGTGAGCTAATTTAATGCGGCTCTAGATGTCGACGTGGGCCTTCCAAATAGAATATCCAGGTCTGAAGCCATCTGGGCGGGGCTTAGAATACGATTACTGTTCAGAAACCGCATAAGCCGGCCATGCAATACCCTTTCAACCAACTTTACCACGTTGCTAGTCAACGAAATCGGCCTAATATTGTCTTTGACGAAACCCAAACTTTCTTTTTTCAACAATGGTGCTACCTTAGCGATTTTCCATTCCGAAGGTATCCAGCTGTTTTTTAACGACATGTTGACAATGTTTAGTAAATCATCAGGAGACACCTCAAGCAGAAATTTTAACGTTGCCACCGTAATGCCGTCTGATCCTGGAGCACACTCAGACAGCTGCAAAACAATATCAGCTAATTCCGCCCTTGTCACTGGAGTGAAACCCTCATTTCAAAACCTGGCACACAAAAGGAGAGGCCAACCCAGAAGAAAAACGAGATTCTAGTTCCTGCGCAATACGTTCCAAAGTTTCCATAGACTCACTCGTTGACTGAACAATTGACTTGCCGTTATCCTGATCTTGTACTACCTTTCTTGAACGAAGGAATCTATGCAACATGCGTCTATTTTTGGACTTTGATAGAGAGGCGAACTTTTGGGTGTTATAATTTTCTTTTGCTTTAGAAACAACCCGCTTGAATATTGCAGCCGCAAACTTGTAACTGGTCCAATTGGATGGGCATTGGTTCTTAAGAACTTTCTTCCAAGCCGCTTCTCTCTGACTATACGCACGAGCACATTCCTCATTCCACCATGGACTGGAGCCGCCATCTTTTTGAGAACAAACAATAAAGCGGGATTTGCCCGACCGCTTCCGAGCTCCTTCCTCATCTTTCTTCTTTTCTGCTGGCCCGTTGCCTTCGGCCAGTGCTACACCCCTGGTTCGGCGGATTGGCTAACCACACGGCTACTGTCCCTTCACTACAATGCTCTCTATATACGTCGATGTAGAAAATAACACCTTGGACGAAGTCCTTCCGTATGTCAGGTTTGCGTACAACAAGGCTATCCGGGAAACTACGCAGAAGACACCGTTCGAACTTGGCTACGGAAGACAGCCGACTACGATTCGTGACGCCATGCTTCCGCACGTAGAAGATGACGAACTCAACGCCTACGTCCAAGGATACCTTCAGCTTGCGGATTAGGCCCACCAGGTCTCTCGCAGTTCGCACAACAGACCAGCAGCTGGTGGATGCCCGACGCTACAACTTCCGACGCCGAGACACGGAGTACTGCCCAGGGGATCGTGTTCGTGTTAAATACCCTCATCAAGGAGCTTGAAGACGAAGAGCAAGAAGACGGATCCTTCGCGGAAGCGCGTGCTAGTTCTACTTCTTCATCAGACGTCCTTTGTTCCATGCCGTCACTGGTCTGGCTCATCTGAACAAGTAGTGCCGTGACCAGGATTCTGCCTCCACGCCCACAAGGGATGTCTCTCTGTGACTAAGCAGCAGAGAAGGAAACAGTGGTGAAGCAGCGGGCCGACCAGGATCGCACGACAAGGCCGTAGTGGGCAACAGATCTCGGAACGGCTAACAGTAAGGTGTCACCATTACCAGCAGAGAAATGACCAAAGAAGTGATAACTAAGAAAAGGAAAGTGCTTCGCTTCCAGGTCACGCAGCTTATCAACGCAGCCGAGCAGCAGATAAATGAAGGAGCCAGCAGAGAGCAGCTGCTCACGACTCAGGCACAGAATAAAGGGATAAGCGAAAGCCTCAAAAGCGCCAACTAGCAAATGGAGAAGTATCTGTCTGAAGAAACAGCCGATGCCGAATTTGATAGAGTAATTGAGTATGACATGAAAACAACAGAAATCTTGTCTACTATCGAGTTCAGAACTAGAAAGCCTGTACAAATGGATTTGAATGGCGGCGCAAGGCAGGCGGTAGCACCAAGTACTGCGCGATATGCAACGGAGCTAGTTGAACTACCGAAGCTGGAAATGATAAAGTTTGGCGGAAGAACTTTGATGTGGCGCCGCTTCTGGGCTCAGTATGAGTCAGCAGTTCACCTCACACTAACATGACCAAAAGACCAAAATTCAATTATTTGTTAGCATCTATCACCGGAAAAGCAGCGGCTGCTATAGAAGGGCTTCAGTATTCCGTAGAGGGCAATCACAATGAAGCTATAAAAATAATCCTAGAAACGTTCGGAAATCGAGAACAATCGGTAAAGCTGCACATGAGTGAGCTGTTGAACTTGGGGAAAGTAAGTTCGGCACAAGAAATGGACGATCTCCACAGGCTTGTGCAGAGAGTGCAGATGAACACATTGGGACTGAAATCACTGAAGGTGGAACCGGAGAGTTACGCACCGATGTTGCTGCCAGTTTTTAAAAGAGCGATTCCATCGGAATTATCAGCGCAGTTCAAGACCAAAGGAGCTATAAGAAGCAGCTCAGCCACGGACGTTAACACACAAAACCACTCAGCGGGAAAAGAATGCGCTGAAAACTGGACAGGTTGATGACATATGTACGGGAGCAGTTATACTTTCAGGAAGAAGCACAGCGTAATCAGGAGAAGACAGTTCCGAAAACCGAAGATAACATGAGGCAGCTGCGCACAACTTCCAGCTTCTACAGCTCAGCGGATAAATCTTCCTTTTCTGCAAGCAGAATAACCATTCGACCGACTGAATACCGTCGTAGGAGCATTCCAATGGCCGAAAAAAGGCCATTCTCACCGAGAATAAAGTATGCTTCAGGCGCACCCAGACGAATCACACTGCATGGATCTATAGAGCACGCGTGAACTGCCAGCAATTCAAGGGACGACATGCTACATCTGTGTGTAGAACAGTGCGGCAAGAAAAGACGGTGCAAATTGAAGCACAGCAAGCGAAGGCGAAGACGTCTACTCTGCACGCTACTGAAAATATACGGCATGGTTCTGTGCTTTTGCAGACGGCTCTAGCACAGATAGAGGGACGCACGTCAGGCGGGCATTGCCGTTTGCTGTTGCACAGAGGAAGTCACTTGTCATTCATTGAAACTGGATTGGCAAAAGAAATAGGCGCTAAAGTAATACGAAAGCAAAGGCTAACAATCGGTTCATTCGGAAGAGACGAGAACAATCAAGTACATGGACGTAGTTCAAGTCACTATAGAACCCTGAGACAAGCAAACAGCAACAGTAATCGAATCTGTACAGGTTGGCGTGATATTGCACAGTAGGTTGCCTTCTTCCAATCAGAACATCAACGAAAAATGGAGCAACTGCAGCTAAGAGCAGCGGACGACAGGACCAAGATGACAGCCACAGATCCGATAGGACTACTAGTTGGCTCCGATTATTATTGGGTGTTTCTTACTAGTAGAACACACCGACCTGAAAGTAGATTTATGGCAGTGAAAGCAACTTTAGGCTGGGTAGTGCAAGGTCCTTAGCAGAAAAGTAAAATCAGACTAACGCAAAACCAATCAGTTATCGCTCGAAAGTTGAAGCTGCGGAAACAGGACTTCAACAAGACCTGAAGACGTTCTGGAGCCTGTAATCCATTAGGATCACAAAACCCAGTTGCAAGTGGAAGATAGAGCACCGAGGTAGTCGCTATCAAGTCATCTTGCTGTGGAAGGAGCGCGTAAATCTGAATACCAAAGGAAAACAAGATAAAAAGACTATTACAACTGACGAAAAGGTTAAAGAAAAACGAAGCCAGGCTGCGTCGCTACGACCGTTCGATCACCGAATATGTGACATTGGGAGTCGCGGAAGCGGTTCAAGAATGCTTGGAACCTCTCGCTTGGCTATGTTACTACATGCGACCTGACGCGGTTATTCGCGATGGCAGAGCCACGACAAAAGTTTGTGTAGTATTCGACGCCTCTTCACACACGCAGAAGGGTATGTCATTAAACGACAACCTGGAGGCACGACCCAACTTCAATGAAGACATGCTGTCGTTGCTCATCAATTTCCGAATAGAAAAAGTGGACCTAGTGGGAGATGTAGAGATGGCGTTTCTACAACTCTCTATACATGAAGAGGACAGGGAGGCCATGAGATTTCTATGGTGGAACCACGACGCTGACAGAAACCTATTGAATGAGATTCAAACCTGCGCATGGCTAGAATCACGTTCGGCACAACACCTGAAATTTTACTTAGCGTCCGTGAAACAAAGAAAGATAATAAAGTCAGATAACCACCTAGCCCAACTTTATGCCTTAACTGTGGCACAACACCACGCACGTTTCTTTTTGCTGCAACAATCAAGCACCACCTGAAACAAGTGCCTGAAAGCTATCCAGAGAAGACAGAAATCCGTCAAAAGGCGATCTGCGGGGATGACATAATCCTTGGGGCTGCAACGTTTCAGTGTGTGGTCAAGCTGTTCAAAGAGGTCAAACAAGTTTTCAAGGAGGCGGCGATGAATTTTATAAAATGGGCATCCAATAAAAAAAGACTCAGCTGAATAATCGATGAAAACGGAAAGGATGCTGATCATGTGAAGATCCGCTCCAAAGGACATACGATGCTCCTTTGTATGATGTTGAAGCACGCAAAGGAGGTGATATCTATCATTGTCTGTGTAGAAATGGGCTTCCTTACCAGACGACACATGCTTGACCAAACGGACATCGTTACAAGCAACAGCCACGGTATTCTACCGGCTTGGTTTGTTATCCCCGTTTACGATCCGTGCCAAGATAGGCTTTCAAACACTATCACGTTACGTGGGATGATCAACTCCCTCAACAGGAATGCGACGATTGGAGGAGACTGATGTCGAAGGCGGAGGAGCTGCAATTGTTAGAAATTGCCCTATACTGCGCAAGCAAACACAAATCAGTGGAATCGTACGAGCTGCATGTATTTGAAGATGCGAGCCCAGCCACATACGCAGCGGCAGCATACATAGTAATGTTCTACAACGATGAACGAGAGAATGTACGCTACTGACTGCGAAAAGCCGCGTAGCTCCAATCAAAGAGTTGAGTACGGCAAGACTTGAACTGATGGCAGCAGTGTTGGCATCAAGGCTGAAAGAATACATAACGAGTCACTTCAGTGAAGCAGTTTAAGATAAAGCCTGCTGGACCGACTCAATGGTTGTTCTTCATTGGATTCAGGGGACATGCAAAAGAGATTCATTTGCCACCAAGAGAGTCGCACAACTAAAAGATAAGACATATCATGCAAGATGGTCATTTCTTCAGGGTGACGACAATCGGGGGAACCAACTAACACGTGGAATAAGCGCAAAATCATTGATGGAATCGAACATCTGGTGGCACAAACCCAAATATCTGATCTCAAATGAGGAGGAGAAAGCAACCACAATAAGCACGAAGATGACGAGGGATGACCCGGACGAATTACTGTGCCATAAACGAACAGGCATGACCGAAAGCAAACCAATCATGGAAGTCGAAAATTATTCATCATATAGGTGGCTTCAACCAGTGAGTGCACGGTTATTCAGGCTCGTAAACAACGCCAGAAAAGAATATCGTAAGGGGCCTTTGATTGGGAAAGATGTGACAACTGCGGAGACAGACTGGATACACAAAGTCAAGTACTAATCTGTAGACAAAGTGGCGGTGATGCGGCATGCGCGAAGAATTTTGAAATCAGTTGACAGGAATTCTACTTGGAAGATGAAGGACTCATCAGGCTACCAAGACGCTTGCAATAGAGCAAAGTATCAAGCCGGCACGCCATCGTACTTCCAAAAGACGCCATTTTCACGGAATTGCTGATACGTCACGTTCATCAACTCGTGTTACACGGCGGCGTTCAAGCGACACTCTCGCAGGTACACACCAAGTTCTCTATTTTGCAAGGTCGCAGGGTCTTGAAGCGAGGCCTAAACAAATGCATGCTCTGTAAGAAGCACAACACGAGACCTGTTAGTCAACCAACGCCTCCATTACCGGCGGTCCAAAAGACGGGGCTTGGCTTCGCAGGTACGCTTCATGCGAAGTACAGAGACGATATTTTAAGGCAATGCATGGTAGTTTTCACCTGCGTGGTAACGAGAAGAGTGCACTTGGAGGTGACCAGTGATATGTCCAGGAGCAGTGTTTTTTTTTCAGACATTTAGGGGGCTCACAGCCCGACGAGGTATTCTTGCTGTAGCCTACTCGGACAACGCAAGAACATTCAAAAGAGCTGAGAAGGAGATCGATTGAACGCTCAAAACTATCAGGCGGGAACAAGTGAAGTATTACTGTAGTGTTCGAAACATAAAGTGGAAAACGATAACAAAGGGCGCCGGGTGCTGGGGAGGGTTTTATGAGCGCCTAATTCGAAGCCTGAAGACGTCGATGAGAAAAATAATATCAAGAAAGACAACTTCAGTGGAGGAGCTACGAATAATTGTCGCCAAAGTTCAAGGAGCTCTCAACAATCGCCCTTTGACTTGCACGTATGGCGAGCCCAATGCGCCCATGCCTCTAATACCGGCAGGCATTGATTGGCGGACGGCAACAGCTACACGACGGACAAGCGAAGACACACAGAGTAGATGTTGAAGAGGAACGCTGAAGTGGATGCCGACTCATAAGAGCTTGATGGAAGAGATGGCATCAAGAGAACAGAAAAGAAATAGGAACAACCGTAAAGGCCCGGACACGGCACGCTAAACCACTGCCCGTAGGAGATGTGGGGCGAGTTGAAGACCGGGGCCCATGGACGTTTTGGAAAATGTGCCGAATTGAGAAAAGCTACCGTGGACGCGACGGAGTGACAAGGGCTTGCCTTCTTCGGACACAAAACGAAGAATTTCTCAGAAGATCGGTGAATCATATCTGTCATATGGAGGGCTGCTTCAAATGACCCGCCAAAGCGCAGCGCAATGTAAGTTGGCCGGGCGGGGGCTTGTTATATATCATCATCAAGGAGCTTGAAGAAGAAGAGCAAGAAGACTGATCTTTCAAATGAGCGCTTTCTATTCTACTTCTTCGTTAAACGTTCTTTGTTCCCCGCCGTCACTGGTCTCGCTCGTCTGAACAGTGTGGGCGTGGACTGAAATCTGACTTACTAAGAAGCTTCGGCGACGCTATTTCGTACCCTACCGGATTCTACAACGTGTTGGCCCACTAACATACGAGGTGATCCCGGATGGTGATTCCGGAACATCGCGACGACGCACGCATGCCGAAGTCGTCCACGTGGTTCGCCTGAAATCTTACTACACAAGATAACAAACTTTTTGTTGTTTCTTCGGACTGTCTTTTATTTAGCGTCGGGTCGACGCACTCTTACAGGGGGATTGATGCCGCAAATATTGCATTTGTCTATTGTTTATGGTTTCTTTATTGATTTGTTTTTGCCGACCGGTTGCGCCGGGCTGTGTTATCCGTGGGCCAAGTGAAGCACGTGTTCCATTATTTATTTTCTATGCTGCTTGATAGAAAGAGCTTTTAAAACTAACCTCACCAGCCTCGAATAATCTTCTTCGATCTACGGTGACGAGGATGTAATTCGACGGTTCGAGAAGCACTCGCGCCAAGAGATAAGCAGACGCTGCGGTATTCTATTCACCGACACTCGCCTGCGCACATCACTTTGTTAACTGCTGCTTCGCCGCCTGCGTATTCCTTGACTTCTTAGGGGAGCAGAAGTTCACTCCAATAAACTGTTTTCTTCCTTCCAGACAACTGCGTCGCCTTTGGCTACGTGACAGTACGTATAGCTCCATTTGTATTATACGCGCCGTCAAGTAAACAAGGCATTACCAGCGAGCGAGAGACCACACACCTTGCTGCGCCATTGTACGCTGTTGTCCTTCTCCTGTATTGACGGGACGAACGTATTGTTTACTTTCAATAAGTACAGTAGCAAATCCCCTTGCGCAAGCCAAATTATATACACCTCACTGGAGATGGTGCTGAACACCTCGACTATTCCTAAGCTCATGTTTCACCCATACCCCTTACCCCATTGTCTCAGTACGAGTAGTTTTCATAAGCCTAATCACCCATTCCCGAAGACCGTATTGTTCCTTACTCACAACCATATTCTGCCAGCATCGGCATCACCGGACCTGCGTTTCATCTACGTACTTTAACAAAGTACTGGGGGGCTTAGAGAGAGCATCCCGCAGAAGGTGGGGAGGGATCGGAAGAGGGCGGCGACGAACGAGGAAAGAGGAACCCGAATAAAGGTCGGCCGGAAACAGCGATTGAAGTTCGACGGCGCCCATTTCGGATTCTCCGCTCGCGCGCGTATATAGGGCTGCCGAGAGGCAGCGCGTCATTCAAATGATGTCCCAAATGAGCTTATAATACGCGAAACTCCGGAAGCTCGTCCCATAGACGCACGCGTACCGCTCACTTGCGCATCGTTGCGTAAGGACAAAAACTTCCTCGCTCTCGCTGCCATCGCAGAGGGATTGTTTTAACGCCGTGAAGGACGGTATGCTAAGATGGCGTGATTCTTTTGCATGGCGTTAATAACGGTTGCCGCTAGTGCCCGTTGCCGCCGAGGGATGAGCGCACAGAGTCGGGTGAGGAAGCGGTGTCTTCTAGAAAGCTATTGGCTTTTCGGGAAACGTACATTGGCGTTGTTGTTTTTTATTTTTACTATTTGCTGAGGCGCAGTTTAGAAATTTGCATGCGCCCGAAGTCTGAAACACCACGGGCGTCCTCTGGACTCCAGGGGACTTTTATTAACCAGCAACAATAAAATACTAATGGCCGAAGTTAAGATGAGGCAGCAGACGCACGTGAATTTATGTTTGTGAAACGTTGCAAAGTACGAGTGCGTTTCGAAACTCAGAAAAGTACCACACATTGTAAATAGCCGAATTTAGTGACGATGAAAAAGCTACAAACGATGCAGCAGGAAACATAACAAAAACGCATGGTAAATTTTGTTGTATTTGTTAGACACTCATGCGTATCATGCTGTTTCGTTTTTCTGAATATTTTTATCGCTTTCTATGCAGTTTCAAACTTTGTTTTGTCTGAAAATTCATGGAGCGTTCCACTCTGTCAGTGTGGATGGCCAGCTAATCATCAGTCCGCAATACACGGCGTCCTTATTTTGACGGTAGAAGAGGCGGGAAATTCAAAAAGAAGAACAGTACCTTGACAACTGCCCAAACGCCCAGAGGAGCCGGAGGAAACTACACATGCAAGCACGGAGATCGCCGACAAGCCGAGGGTGGTGCCAACGTAGACATGGTCGGCGCGGGACCCACAGCAGCACACCTCTGATAAACCTTTATTATCTACCTCAGGCTCTACTGATCTAGAAAGTGGAACAGTAATGTACTCAAAATGGATTTCCAAGTGATAACGAGTAGTCCACTATACATGGATATCCAAGTGAAGAGACCTAAAACTGTAAGTAGCAAATGTTTGTGAATGGCGTGCGATTCTGATGGTGGCGCTGAGCTAAACAGAACAGATCCGGCGACGTCAGTTTCCTGCTAGGATGAAGTTTTTGACTGCCTCAACTGAGGCATGACACGTGACTGAACCTACGTTTCGATCTGTGGAGGGCATTGTGGAGATCAGATGACCCTTAATTGTCTCCGACTGTAATGTTTTACTAGTGCTCACCCTTGCTGTTACCGACAGTATGATCACTATATTCATGGGTGTTGATAGTGTATCCATGTATTCATATAATGATAATGTGTCCCTAGGAATGTCTACTGATCCTGTGCACCACTTTCATGTGTGGACCTGACCAGTTAAGCAGTAGGTTGCAAATAAATAAATAAATAAATAAATAAATAAATAAAATATAAATAAATAAATAAATAAATAAATAAATCTTTCCATTTTCTGTAAATGTGGCCCACGCTAAGAGGACATTGACTAGTCAGCGAAAAAGCACCCTACACTACGAAAACCATGTAGTCACAATGAGGTGCTAGTCAATAGGGAACAGGAAGTCTCCGAAATGTTTTGGGGAAGAAAATTGCAGGTGGTTTGGTTGCTTCCAGTCCCGAACCCTGTGTGTGCAACCCACTACTCACCTCTGGAATGAGCAGCTTGCCTCTAACATGGGGCCCTTACACAAACCATCTTTGAGTTCCATAGAAAAAAAAACTCATGAAACCTCATGCGGGAGAAATTAATGCAGGCGTTCTGCTCGGTTTTCAGGTTTGAAGCTTAATGTCCTACATGTTTTCTGTGTGCATTTCTTTTCTCAACCTGTGCACTTTTAATGGCATCCCGGCTTACCCACTTCATGTTTTTGTCTCTCCAGTCTAACCTCGATGTTGTTTCTTCGTCTTTCCAATAAGCGCTTCATGGCTCTCAACCGCGTGCACGAAGGCGGTCGTCCCTTGGGATGTGGTGTTAGACAACCTTATTTCGCGGCGTGTTTCTGCTTTATCCTCGGTCGAGCCTCTTCCCAAGACAGGAACGTACACGTCACGATGTCCAGAGATATGAGGGAGGTTGCTGTCTCCACGGGGATTGTCGAGGACTGTGCTCTTACCGAGCGTGTTATATGAACTGCTCCGTTTGCAGGACAAAAGTGGATGTTAGAGGCATGTCCCGTTTTTGTTGTAGGCGTCCTTATGTCTCTTACCTCTTTCCCCATCCCTGACGAGACTTTTAGTCCCCCCTACCGAGTAAATAATAATAATATTAATATAATAATAATAATAATAATCTATCAATCAATCAATCAATCAATGTTTATTATAGTGCCCAGGAACAGCGGAGGCCTTCGTGCTGGAGCACTCAGAGGGAAAAATGCAGCACTGTAGTACATCAACAATTTGCTAATAAACACTCAGTGAGCAAAAAAAAAGAGAAAGAAAGACCTACAAAAACGGCAAAGATTAGAAATAAAATAGTGCAATCCAACCGACTTTACACAATCAAGTCGTGCTGGCGCAAAGACAAGGTATAAGACAGCAATGAAATGCATCAACAGCTGGCAAAAGAACAGTGAGTGAGCAAAAAATAAGAAGAAACTACAACTTCAAAGAAGAATAAAAATACCACAGTGTAATTTTAGGCAACATTACACAATCAATAGAAACTGTAATCTCTGGTCAGTTGCAAGAAGACATCTTACAATAAGCGTAACTATACGGAAGGGTGAGTGAAAAGAAGAAAGTTTTTACAAGATTCGGGAAGCGTACATTTTCAGTTTCAAATGGACGCATGAAGTGAATATGGCAACTTTTAATGATAAAAACGGCAGAAAAAGAAAAATTCTGCGATAATTACAGTCGCAGTATCAGCACAATACACGAATAACCAGGAACAAGACAAGCTCGGTGAAGTCAATGCACACGTCAGGACGATAAGTGAAGAAAAATAGCACTGCCAAGATGAACCTAGTGTGTCAGAGCTGACAACCCGGCCAAAAACTCCCGAAGAGGACGCTGAAAGATATCGAGCTTCTCGGAGTGAACATTATGCAGATGCTGCATCCTTTGAAGAGGAGAACGTGTGCTGAGAGCTCCAGCTGCTTTAAAAGGGTGGGCGAGCCTTGTAGCTTTTTGTGGAACGCGAAAACTGATTGATTCAAGTAGTTCCGGTCATAAAATAATACCATGAAGCAATTTGTACATGAAAAGAAGGTCTGAGTGGGTCCGCCGGGAACTTAGAGAAACAGTTATAGGGATAGGCTCCGAAGGAAAACGATGCCTAAATATTGATGAAAATTTGGTTTGTACACGCTCTATACGTTGACAGTTGGAACTACAGGTTCCATTCCAAACGACAGAAGCATATTCTAGTTGCGGAATACAAAGCGTTCTGAATAGTTTTAGGAATGAAGAAGGAAACCGGAATTCTCGAGAAAACCTGCCTACAGCCCCAAGAGAGCGTAGCGCCCGCCTAGTAAGTTGAGTGACATGAGGTGAGAAAGTTAAGGCACTGTCGAAAAGCACGCCGAGGTCTCTGATCTCTTCAACTCTAGACAAGTAACCGCCGTTAATACTGTAGCAAAATAAAGTGCGGTTCGTTTTCCTGCTATAAGACACGACCTTTGTTTTTGTAGAGTTAAGATTTAATCTATTGTCTGAGCACCACTTGGAAAATGAGGATATATCTTGCTCCAGGGCAATGCAGTCATTAATGGACTCAATCCGTCTGAATATTTTAATGTCGTCAGCGTAAAGAAGGAAAGAAGACATCTTAATTGCGGCTGACACATCATTAACAAAAATGGAGAACAAGAGAGGCCCCAACACGGAGCCTTGAGGCACACTGCTTGTTGATCTGTACAGAGCAGACGTCTGCCCGTTAACGCTAACGAAACTGAACCGGTTATCTAGATAACTACCCAACAATGCCACGAGTGGTGTATCAATTCCTACCTGTAAAATCTTTTTAAGTAACAGCGTGTGGCAGACAACGTCAAATGCTTTGCTCAGATCACAGTAGACAACGTCGAGCTGGCCCCTCTCAGAAATGGCTGCCGAGGCCTGCTCCATAAAGCAGGAGAGATTAGTTGTTGTCGACCTTCCTGATATAAAGCCGTGCTGTTTACTTACAAGAAAATTCTGTACAGAACTTGACAGTAATTTGTACAGCACTGTCTCAAACAGCTTGGAACAAGCACAAAGGAGAGAAACTGCTGTGTAGTTTGTTCCATCCGATTTGGAGCCTGACTTGAAAATAGGACGGACTCGAGAAATTTTCCACGCGAGAGGGAACACGTTTGTTTTTAGACACTGGTTAAATATCACCGTCAAAACAGGTACAAAAATGCTGCCGTATGTTTTGAGAATAGCTGGAGGTATTCCATCAGCTCCACACGACATAATAATAATAATAATAATAATAATAATAATAATATTCAATGAATCAATCCACCTTTATTTTCGGTGCCCAGGAACAACCCTAACGTCTTGGTGCTGGCACACCATATACAAAACATTAATAAAAGAAACGTAGAAAAGCACGGTACAACACAGAAAATCCTCGATATGACAGAAAAAATAAAGTAAAAATACTTACAGAAATTCAGAAAAAAAGCAGAAAAAAAAACAGTGTTCCGAGCTATGGCCCTCTGCCAGAGAAACGTTCAACGCACTTGAGAAAAGGAAATATACAACAAAATACACAGCGCATATGATAGAGACAGAGTGTACATATAGAACGAGAGTTTATATTTCTGAAAAGTTACACTGCAATAAAGTATTAGCGTAAAACGAGCGATGCCTTTGCAATGTCCCATCTTGTCGAGACTCACAACAAACATAGAAACACGTTTGACAGAAAAATAGCGAAAAAACAATGGCAGGACTATAGACGTAAATGATCAGACCAACACATCGAAGAGATAATAAAAATGGCGAATGAATCAAGCAATTAATTGTTTAATAGTGTGTCCAGGAACGATTTGCTGGCGCGGTAAAAAAAGTGCATATCTCAGAAAAATATAGAAATTACATTGTTTAGTCTGAACGAGAATGAGACACTTTGAGATACACGCACGCCGACACACGCACATGACCCGCGCACATATGCAAAGAAGGCAAGTGTAAGACAACAAGACATGATTAAAACTCTGTACACTGAAACATGTAAAACGGAAAAAGATATTAGCTAAAAATCACGCCACAATGAAGGCATAAAACTTACATACACAAGTGAATCATCGAAACAATTAGCATACATACATGATAAACCTAACCCCGGCAGCATAAAGTGTGTGAGTTGAAGTTACATATTAGGGCAAGCAAACTACTCCTGGTTTGTAAAGCAACGCAGTTCCTTACAAAAAGCTGTAAAGGGACGATTGAATACGTCCAAACTTTCTGCGTGCATATTGTATAGGTGCTGAATGCGTCCCACGGGACTCCTGACACAGGCGTGGACATGAAACGGTCTAGGTGCCCTGGTGTTGCCTGTCGGGGTTCTCAAATTTATGGCACCCAACAACTCTGTACAATCATTGAGGCTGTGGACCAGTTTGTACAAAAATAAAAGGTCAGCCTTGGCCCTCCGGCTGTGTAATGGGTCCATTAAAAGCAAGCTGGCGGCATCAACACCAGGATAATCTTTAGCCTTCGCAGTACCGTACATATGTTTTAGTATTGAGAGAAATTTCGCTTCCACTCTCTCAACGGCCGCCGCGTTGGACCGACACGTTGCATTCCAGACCACGGATGCGTATTCCAACAGAGGGCGACACATACAGGTATAGAGCTGAGAAATGTGTCTGGATAGTTGAAATCTCTGGAGACACGACATTTTGTACCTAGTGTTCCCAAAGCACGACGGGTAATCTCTTTAGTATGGGCTGTAAGTGTGGGCTTAGAGTCACACAAAACTCCCAAGTCTCTGATTTGACATTCGATTCAGATCTTCTTCACTTATAGGATAGGTGAAAATTATATCGTCTGTTTTACGGGTATACGACACCTCTTTGGTTTTTGCACTGTCAAGTATCAACTTATTTCTGTTGTACCAGTCCGAAAACACGACGATATCACATTGCAGTTCTGCACAGTCTGAGATGTTGCCAATCACTTTGAATATTTTAATATCGTCTGCGTATAGCAAGAACGGTGAGTACTGAATTGCTGCCGAAACATCGTTAACGAAGAGTGAAAACAAAAGAGGTCCAATGACAGAGCCTTGAGGCACCCCCGCTGGTGGCTGAGTATGTTCCTGAGTGTTGCCCGTTACAGTGAATGTAGCAGTGACGACAGGTAACGTAGTCACGCAGCAGATCTAGCAACGAATCAGGAATGTCAAGGTGGGAAAGTTTTTTTTTACACAACAATGAATAGGACACTTTGCTAAGGTCACAGTATACCACGACAAGTTGGCCTCGGTCTTCTACTGCCTTTGACGAATTTCAAAGGCAGTAGAAGACCGAGGCCAACTTGAACAACTCTTGGAACACAAACTCTTCTAAAACACATAAACTCGTAGAAGAACTGCCAGTTGGGTTTGTTGGTACAGATTCATGAATGTAAAAGCGCTACTTGAAAACGACGACGAAGGAAGAAACACAACACGAAGCGTTACTATCAACTGAATTTTATTGTAAAAAACTAACATACATTTATACTAGGAAAAAACGAACAAGAATCTGCGTCACCCCCAACACATTGATAGCCACAATATACATTTCAACCGTTCATACATACATGACTGAGTAAATCTTCGACAGCAGCCAGCAGCAAATAATCACAAGGCACGTGGAATACATACCAAGATTAAGCACAATCAGACCCCTTCCAAAAATGCAAACTCGACATCATCTAACTGCACAGATGGCTTTCTGACACAACTAGTGCCTCCTTTCCTAATTCGAAAAGCTTCTATGATCTCCCTTGTGGATCGCTTTGCATGTTTATCCATGACGGTTGTGTCCTCTAGTTTTAGTTTACACTTTTTCCCGCACTTTTTGCAGTGCATTGCCAGATGTGATTACGGTGCCCCTTTCAAAGAACTTTGATGTTCCCGAAGGCGAACGTTGAGGCACCGGCCCTTCTGGCCAATGTACTGCTTTCCGCATTTGAACCGCATCCTGTTGATAATAATTTGTTCGCAATCTACAAACTTTGTGCCATGTTTAATGTTACAGTCATCTTCGTTTGCGCCTTTATTTTCTTTCGCCCTTTGCACTGCTGGGCAAATTTTTGCCAATTTGTTTTTTGCCAACATTACCACACGCACCCCATATCTTGACGCTACTTTCTTTAGTCGATGTGAAACGTTATGCAAGTGCGGTATAACCGCTATCTCGTCGCCACCCTTCCCTCCGTTGCCCGCATCCGCTTGTCGCAAACCTTCCCTCCGTTGTCCGCAGGCAGAACGCAAGACAGAAGATGCGGACAACGGAGAGAAGGGTGGCGACAAGATAGCGGTTATACCGTACTTGCATAACGTTTCACATCGACTAAAGAAAGTTGCGTCAAGATAATGGGTGCGTGTGGTAATGCCAGCGAAAAACAAATTGGCAAAAATTTGCCCAGCAGTGCAAAGGGCGATAGAAAATAAACGCGCCAACCAAGATGGCTGTAACATCAATCATGGCACAAAGTTTTTAGATTGCGAAAAAGATGTTGTATACAGGATCCCGTTCACATGCGGAAATGAGTACATTGGCCAGACGGGCAGGTGCCTCAACGTTCGCCTTCGCGAACATCAAAGTTCTTCGAAAGGGCACCGTACTGACATCTGGCAATGCACTGCAAACAGCGCACGAAAAAGTGTAAAACAAAACTGGAGGACACAACCGTCATAGATAAACATGCAAAGCGATCCACAAGGGAGGTCCTTGAAGCTTTTCAAATTAGGAAGGGAGGCCCAAAATTAGGAAGGGAAGGCGACAAAAATAAAACGCTTTCCAATTCGCCGCTGCCCGCGCCCTTCCGCACCGGGCATTCCCTCAGGAACAGAACCCACGGTCCAGACTCATCCTCCTCCCGCTCTTCCATCACGCTACCACGACATCCTGCACCACTATTGCAACCTTGGCCTCCCTTTGCCTCAACGTCCCTCTCAACTAACTAAGGAGGAAGCAATCATCTGGCGTCGATTACAAACAAACACCTATTACAACGCACCCATCCTCCATGCTATCTCCCCTACAAATTACACCCTCATCTGTCACCTCTGTCCCTCTGTTAATACTACCTACCACATGGTTTGGGCCTGTCAAAACAACCCATCGCTTACCCCCAATCCGACACCTTTCGCAGAGCCGTGGGAGGGACTGCTCACCAGCTCCCCTCATGCTGACCAGACCTTTCCTGTCACCCGTGCCAGAGCTGCAGCCAAAGCCCAAGGGTACCTGGAGTGATGTGAACCCACCCCACCGACTGACGGCTCAACCACCACTCTTTGCCCTATGAGATGTTTCTTCTCTCTCTCTCCAATTTACGAGGTTTCAACGAACGCTAAAGGTCCTCAGGTGGCCTGTAAGAATGAGCAAGACCACACAGCGACCCTAATTCATCGCTGTATTTGTCTGCTTACGTGACTCGAATGCGAAAGTATTACGACTTTGTGATATTAAAGATTTGATTAGCGTGTTATCGTTTTTGCGAACGTGATTTGAGAGACAGCGATATCTTTCGAGAAGCAAGAAATTCCCACCCCTTGGCTTTCCTACGCCTCATACGCTTCAGCATTGTCAAGCCTTTGCGTGGTTGACCACGCGTAGCCGACCTAGAAACTGGCGGGGTAGCCGACGTCAAAGCACTTTCAAATCCCAGCTCCTGATCATGCCGCCAACCGGAAGGCATCGAAAGAAGGCCGCGGAAGAAGCAGCCAAGAACATCGTCGTCCACACAAGCGACGGGAAACCCATTCCGCACGTACCAGGGCTGAGAGTCCTCGGCATGTTCGTGGACGGGGTGCAAACCAACAGTACAGCAACGAAGCACATCGTCACAAAGATGAGCATCGCCACGAGACTCATGAAGCGGATATCCTCCCGAACACGAGGAATGAAAGAAGGAAGTCTCCTGCGTCTGCTGCAGGCGTTCGTGATCAGCCACGCAGCATACGCGGGGGCTTTCCACCGATGGACAAATGCGGAGAGGCAGAAGATAGACGCCGCCATCCGCAAGTCATATGCGGGAGCCCTCGGGCTGCTGCACGGCACCAAAACAATGGCCTTGCTGGCTCTGGGAGCACACAACACGCTCTCAGAGATCAGCGAGGCGCAACGAACGTCTCAACTGACGCGATTGGGCAGCACGGTAGTGGGCAGAAGGCTGCTCGCGAGAGCGGGCCTGAAACCCCCTGGCGAAACCCAGGAGCCTACGAACACGATCCACAACGGACCAGGAGACGCCGACCTCGTGCCGCTACGGGACGAAGTGGTCAGGCGACTCGTCGTCTACCCCCAGCCCAAGAACACCGACCCGGAAAGGGACCTGGGCAGAAGGGCGGCGCGCGCTCTAGCGCTTGCCCAGCAGTACAAAGAAGACGCCAACGCGATCTTCGTGGACGCGGCCAAGTGTCGCGGAAAGCGAGACGCCTCCACTACGGTGGCCATTCGAGCATCCACCGGGGAACTGCTAACCGCCAGCACGGTCCGCACCCGGGCGGCAAGCCGAGCGGAGGAGGCTGCAATTTCAGCAGCCCTCCGCATCCCGGGAACGACCACAATCCTCAGCGACTCGAAGACCGCCATCCGCAACTTCGCCCGCGGCGTGGTGCAGAAGACAGCGGCCAAGATCGCAGAAACAGGGACGGCACCCATCCGGTCGACCATAGCCCTGAAATGGTTCCCGGCCGACGCATGCAGGGAGCTGGCAACCAACATTGGCAATCGCAACGAAGAGGCGGATGCCGCGGCTCGCGAACTCGCAAAGTGCCGAGCCGTGGCGGAAGCCCCGTCGGACCCCAGCGAACAAGACCACAACGAGGAAGAAGACGCAGAACCCATCACCGACTACGGCGAGGTCCTGCGATGGTACCGCGACCAGAGGCAAGCCTTTCCGCCCCCGCACAGGGAACTATCCAGGGCGGAGGCAGTCAGGTTTCGACAACTACAGACGGAAACCGTGCTGACACCGGCGCTGGCGCGCCACATGTGCCCGGACCTGTTCGAGGACGCTACGTGTAGTGTGTGCAAACGCGAGACAGCGACGCTATCCCATCTCATGTGGGGGTGTGAAAGTGAAGTGCGCGACGGGGGGGACAATGTGCAGTGCTTGAAAGACACGTACCCACCGGATGTGCGCGAGTGTGTGTGTTCGACGGACATCAACCACCAAAGAAGGGTCATCCAGCGGCTCGAAGCGGCCTTAGCCAAGCAAAGGCGAAAGAGCGACACAAACACGACCGACCCCAGACAGGGGAGGAAGTGGACGGGGAGCTCAAGTAGCCCGAGCAAGGCGGGCACGAAGCCTCGAGGTCTACACCCGGACTTATAGAAATCTATAAGTTAGACTAGGGAGCAGCTACGAGCCCTGCGCGGTCGAGCCGGCTCCTAACACGCAGGATGTGTTTCAATAAAATCTTTTCTCTCTCTCTCTCTCAACGACGAGACACGGGGAGGGTAGGTTTGACAGTTTCTACCTGCGCAGGCAGGCTGACTTCCATGGTTTAGCTATGTGACCATAGGAGCCAACGCTTGCAAAGCCACCAGCGCTGACGCTGCTGCTGTGCTTCATTGGGTTAAATAAATGTTGCAATGAGGCACGTGTAATCATCTATTCACAGAACCACGAAGGAATGCCTATTTTTATGACTCATGGAGCACATGCGACTTTCGTTATAGTTGACAAGAACAGGCACACTCACAGAGCTCCCCATAAGCAGAGAAGAGTTGGCGGCTGTCCATATTGACTTGTCGCCCCTTGAACTTCATGCTCAGGGCGGTCAGTATTAATATTAATCGTCTGCTGGAAATATCGGAGCCAAGAGCACGCTCAGGTAGCATAGAATAGAGGGAGGGAAAACTTTATTCAGCGACTCAAGAGACTAAACATGTTTATTGTTTCTTAATAAAGAGTCCTTAGGGTGGACTCCTCATTCCAGGAGTCCATTGGCACGGGCCACGTCTTCTGCCCTCTCCACCAACTTGCGCTGGACGTCGAGGGAAGAGCTGGCCAAGGCGCTCTCCCAAAGCTCATAGGTGTGGAAGGGATTGGGCGGGTCAAGTGGGCTTTGTGTACAGCCGCCGACCATGTGAAAAAGTGTTCCAAACTCCCCGCAGAAGCGGCACAAGCAGGGATACAGGGTGGGGGCTCTGTAGTGGTTTCTGCTAGGGTGGGGGCAAGTATTAGTTTGCAAAGGCACGAAGTATTCTATCATGACCCTTGGGTAGTTGTTTGTGCGGTGGGGCGTACGTTTGTCTTTGTAGCCGATAGTGCGTGGTAATCTCATGAAACGAGACTAGAGGAAGCGGACGCAGACCTTCTTCAGGTGCTCGGCCAGTCAATTCTCGAGCTGTGAGATGGGCAATCTCGTTCCCTGAGAGTCCAATGTGCGCAGGCGCCCAGATTATCTTGGCAGGTCTTCTTAGTGGCTTCTGTTGAAGTATTTTCAGTTTTTTTTGTGTATTCTCCCGCTGGAAAAGTTGCGACAAGCCTGTTGAGAGTCAGTAATTACGGTCTCAACCTGAGTTTGGGTAAGCGCCAAGGCGATGGCCGCTTCCTCGGCGACTAGAGGGTTGGCTCGGTCCAGTGATACGCTAGTGCGGTGCTCTTGGCCTATAATAACTGTTTCTACTGAGGCCCGCCTTCCGGGATAGAGGGCTGCGTCCGTGTACGCCACGGCAGGATGGCTTCCATACCGCTTTGAGATAGCACGGGCTCTTGCTTCTCTGCGGTCGGCGTGATGCACTGGGTGCATGTTTCGCGGTAGCACAGGTACTGTAATGTGGCGCCTGATATCATGCGGGATGTGTGTGACTTGGGGTGTTGGGTGTTGTAGCGGAATCGATAGTCCAAGTCTCGAAAGAATGGATCTGCCGGTTTCTGTAGTGCCTAATTTTGCCCTCTGGTGGGATAGATGTGCCTCTATGAGTTCATCAGCTGTATTGTTGAGTCCTAGACGAAGCAGTTTGTCTGTCGAGGTGCTGACTGGTAGGCTCAGAGCCTGCTTGTAGGCTTTTCGTATAATGGTGTCCAGTTTCTTCAATTCCGTTGTTAAGAGTAGAGCATAGGGTATTGCGTAAGTGATCCGCGAGATGACGAACGCCTGTACGAGTCGGAGTGTATCGGATTCGCCCATGCCCCTTGCCTTAGTTGTTATGCGCTTGAGCATGTGTGTGACTTGCTCCGTCATGGTATTATTCTTGTTGATTGTTATGATATTTTTCTTGTCCGCCTGAAAGGTGACGCCCAGTATCTTGATGCTTTGAGCAGGGGGCTGAGCTGCGCCCCTCAAAAATGCGAGCTATTTCTCGTGTCTCCAACTAAACAGAAAGCTTCAGGGACATCCACCATCAGCGACTCAAGTCGGGGCCGCGATGTTACTGTGCGGCTTCAGCGGCGGGAGTATTCCACGAGCTTCCGATTGTGGCGGTCTTGGCAGGGAAGCACAGAATACTTCGATGTGGCACCCAAGCAGCTTATCGGGGGGAGCGGCGTGTATGGACCATGAATATGGAATATCAGCTGAAAATTGTTTAGGGCAACACATGTAAGAGAGGAGGTGGCGCGTACACACATCGTCAGTATATGTATTCATTATACCAATGGTGCGCCTTGTGCGCACCTAGCGGGCTGCGCACAAGGCGCACATGCTGCTCTCTGAAGTGTCGTTCGGAAGGTGCGGTATTTCACCGCATTTTGAAGCAAAGCAATGACGGACACGCTAATGGTTTGAAAGCAAGTCTGCAAGCTTCGCTCAGGCAGCATTGTATATACAATAATGTCTCGTGCGTTTCGAGAATGACAAGCCAAGAAATGATATTTGTTCTGACATGAAAGCTCAACAGAAGCCATGGCATAACGCTTGTGTGGATAAGAAGATATTTGCAGGATCGCAGCCACCACATCGCATCGCGCTACAAGCTCGCAAAAAGTGGCTATCACCTGGGTAGGTGCCGTCCTGCCGGTTGTGGCTTGTACAAGCTAAGTGGCTTGTGTCTTGTACGGGCCTATTACGATTCCGCTTCAAGTGCTTCGCTGTTACGTCATGCGTGCGTGATACGCCGGCGAAGTTTTGTGTATTGCGGGGAAGTTTCGTGTGTGACGGTGAAGGCAGCACATCAGACAAGTTACGACACTTCGGAGCCTGTCCATCGCGCGGGACCTTGTTCTCGGTGAATCGAAAACCCGAAATGGCTGAAAGATCCGATACATTCTGGATCCAGAAAAGGAGTATGACGCTGGCCTACCCGCTACCCCCTCCCTCTCACCTGCACAACATCCACCGGCTTCTCAGGACATACGTCACTGATTCTAGGGACTGCGAACACTGAACCTAGGAAATATATGTTTTCTATATGTGTACCTTTGATGCCGTCCACAACCCACTGAACACCGATTCAGCGTCTAAAGGTCCAACGATACGAAAGATCCAACGAGACGAAAGGGGCAACAGTAGATATTCCGTCTCGGTAGACCTTTCATGTCATTGGACATTCAGGCTCGATTGGACCTTCCGACTCGGTGGATCTTTCGTCTCGTTGGACATTCAGGCTCGATTTGATCTTCAGTCTCGGTGGATCTTTTATCTTGGTGGATATTCAGGCTCTTCCGTATTATATGAACGTCCGACGCCCTCTACAATCACCTTCACTACCCTATTCAGCAAATTAATTGCGAGCACGTCTGCTTTTCAGGTGCGAGAATAAAGCTTCGCCTAAGTACACGATAGTTTAAATTTAAATGTACCCCAGCAGTGAACTTTCCACGTGGTCAGGAACGCTATTTCCGAACAACAGCTTCACGAAGATGAAATTACCAGTTCACGAGATGTATGCTATCCCTTTCGTATCGACTGAATAATGCCCATAACAAACATTTTTGCGGACGCACTGGGTTCTCCTTTATGCTTGTGTGTGGGTGTGTTCGGGTGTGCGCTATTTATTAAATTCCTCTTAGCAAGAACGCGCCAGTTTTCTGTTTAAAAATAATATCTTTTTACGAACGAACTCAAGTTCCTACCCGCCTCTTGGACACGTGCAGCCCCTAAGCAAGCGTACCTGAAATCTGCGAACATTCATGCGTTTTTTCAAGCATTTAGGGGAGCATTTTTGCTACGAATTCTTGCTATTAAAGGGGAGTTTTTTCGGGCGTTTAGCGCTGGGCTTCAGAACCCCTCTGAAAGAGGGTGTATTTAGGCGTTCGGCGGAGAATATTATTTTACCCAGAGCTCAGCCACGGATAAGAGTGTTTTCGAGTGTCTAGTGAAGTGTTTTGTGTTTATAACAACCCTGAAGAGCAGGCCAGTGTAGAGACTTGCAAAGAGCCCATAAGAACTCTACTAGAGACTTGTAAAGATCGGAAACGAGATTTATTTATCGTCTCAGTTAGGGTTACTTCAATTTCACATTAGAGCACGCTGCTTAGTTCAAAAACAAATTACCTTATACTCAAATATATCAGTGCAACACAAATAAATACGATGATAGAGACGAAGCCACATCGAGAAATAAATGTTAGCAAGCTCCAATTGAAGATTAATTACTGGAACGCATGGAATATGGCAGAAAATATGTGCAGCTACCACCCGCGAAATGGCTCAGTGGCGTTGTGCTCTGAGCCCAAGGATGATTGTGCGATGGTGGTCACGGTGGGCGCTTTTCTGATGGGCACCAAAACGAAATATGCTCCTGTGTCCATATTTACGCGCCCACTAACTACACCCAGGTTGTCAAAATCCCCCCATCACAGCGCGACTCATAGCCTTAGTAGCTTGGGCTTGTTGAAGCCCCGAAAATATTTTATGTGCAGCTGCAAAATAGGACCCTCACATAGGAACCTATTCTCCTCACTCATTATTGCAAATTCCAAAGGAAATGACTGGGCAATGTAAAACGCAAGCTCATCTGTGCCCTGTTTAAACATGTGATTAATGTAAAACAGGAATCAAATAAGAAATCAGCAACCTACTTGGCGACTATTGCTAACACCCAACTTGTAGCCCAGTTCATACGAATAAAACGACTAGGTACTATGGAAAAACGTCAACGGAAAAGTCACGCCACCCACATACGATGACCCCGGGAAAAAAATCCCAAAGAGTCACCAAAATAAAAGAAGTAAGCAAGCATTCAGACAAAGCGAAAATATAAGAATGTCTCAATGGCCGGGAAAAAGAGAAATTTAACTGTGAGAAGTAAACTAGATGACGACATTGTAATGTATCTAAGAACTTGCGTAAAGTGCACGTTTTCGGTGCCAGTCGACTTACTATATTGGCGTGTATCCCTCCTTCTTGTAATCACTTTTCCTAATCTGCGGGGGGTAAGTGGTTGTGCCTCAATGTGCACGGGTATGGCGTTGGCGGCCGTTCCCAGAAAACGATGGAACAATTTTCTCTATGTGTGACTGGCGGCGAAGAAGGCGGTGACGCCTGCTGAAGTGTTGAAGCAACACTTTCGCGGCGTGGTTGCGGCGCATTTAGAGCTTTTCTGGCACTGGGAACTCAGGGATATACAGGGGGAAGGTCTTTTGGCCAAAAATAAGTAAAAATGTATAGCTACGTTGCAAAATGATGTGCTGTTTACAAAAAAACATGTAACCTGCACCCTGCAAACATTGGGGCTATTGCATAAAACTAACTTATACTTGACTCACTTCTGTCTACTTTGAAGCAAAGTGCAGCTTCTGGAATATTCTTTATGGAAAATTAGGCGATTAGTCGGGAGGGGGGGTTGTTCTTAGCAACTGATTGCAGCGAGACATTACCATGTTAAATTTCACACCACTACACCGGCGATGGTTGCATTTCAAAATCAGAAATGAAATTCCAGGCTCTGAAAAACATGATAGCATTAGCTCAAATTATTGAGTATGCGCATTCCGAAATGCGAAGTACAGGCCAGAAAGCGTGCCGTTTTGGATATACACGTGACTGTGCAGGAAGGTTCGTTGCTGTCACAGAGTAACACTTTTATGCGGCCACGAGTCCCGCCCTGGTTTTTTAATCCTGCTCGTGGTCCTACACGCACACAACACCACATTTCATCACCGTCAAGCGAACGCCTGCACCACACAACGCTCCGGGAACAGACTTTGTGAATCTTGCTGTTACATTCCTTTATTGCACGCCTTTCAAGTGGCAAGGTCACCTCGTTTTGGGTAATGAACGTGACAGTTCACGTTTTTTATATCAGAGCTCGTTGTCTCCCTGCACGTCCACCGGGAGCAGCGGCCATTTTGAAGACTGCCCTCTTGTTTGCGCCGAGGCTCGTTTTTTAACCCCGCTTAAAATGGGTATTTTCCCGGCGTGAATATCCCTAGCCGGAGTTTTCTTGGAGGTTATGCTCTTAACTCCGTTCTCGGTCGGAACAATACCTTGTTATTACATCGTATTCCCACTGTCACTTGCCTAACAGAGTGTTTATCTGCCTACTGCTTTATACACTCCGCAGTACGGAGTAACCTTTGTGCTTCTGGAGGATTTACCCGGAAATTCCCATAGTGGAACTTTCCATCCGGCGTGTTTTCATTTAGTGTGCTCCTCTGCCACTGACGAAGCCATCCTCGCACGTTCCCTGCCTTTCATCGACGTTCAATTGTCCCAATACACCGCATCCCGAGTCCATTGCAAGGGAGAAAAGGCTCCGCTGGCGGTAAGCAAACAGGACCACTACAGGCTTTTCTAATTCAATCGTCTGTCTTGCCTTGCAAGACGTGGTGCGTAGTTTCTTCCTAAGGGACCACGTTCGCTTCTAGCGCGGGAGCCGACAAGCGGAGATGGACGAAACGGAAAAAAAGTGCAAGAAACCGGAACGGGACGAAAGATGAAAACATTGGGGAAGTGAGGGATGTAAAGAAAAGACGCGTTGCAGTCCACCGGGGGCACTCCCGAGTCGCTGTGTCCACTCCCAAGAGCTCGTGCATACCACCGTGAGGTGACCTCCTTCCGCTAACACAGCTTCTACGGTGCTCCTTTGTCTTGACTACGCGAGAAACCCGCATCTCAGGAAATGTGAGGATGGTGACATCCCCGTGAGATACAGAGAACACGAGAAAGAAAGAAAGAAAATGAGGCGTTTACGGGCTCGGTTGGGTTTGGCCGTCGTGTGAGCGCTAAGAAATCCTCAGGTGGGTCGTACAAATATGCAGGCGCTAAAAGTGAGGAGAATGTCAACGTTGCGGACAATTCAATGCCCATTCCTTGCCTCTGTCACCGCCGTTATCGTGGTACCTTTCGCCGCCGAAGTGCGACGCCACGGACGCGTACTGTAATGTGCAAGGGATTTGTGGTAAAGGGGGTGGTTAAAATGTGGATGTTGCTATATGTGGGATTAGGGAAGAAGGAAAAAATGTCACAGTCGTAGCTCTCTCCCCGCTTTGGTAGTGCACCTTCCGAAAAGATTAGTCCAATGCGAATAAAAAATAAACCAATTGGAGAAATGAAATGAAAGCCCCTTTTGTAAGACAAAGAAGCTCTTTTCGTGCAACCGCAGTCATAATCAATGTGGAAAATTCCAACAGCTCTGACCGTGTCGGAATGCCACAATAAGATAGACACCGGCTTCATAACGCTAGAGACCCAGATTTCATTCCGACAACGGGAAGAGTTCTTTTCTTTAGGTGCTTGATGTGCCTTTCTGGAAACCCGTTGTGTAAGTTGGATTTCCTTCTGGGCTTTTTGGGCGTAACAAATTGGATTTCGGACTTTAACTCTGGAATTTGAAGATACTAGTTTTCGACCAGCGAAAGCTTCGCGTTTCAAGCTTCCTTCACGACTATCATCATCGTCTAATAAAGTTGGCTTTGAAGAAGTGGGCTTTAGAGCAATGCCGCCATCAGTGGGAAATAGAAAGCTTCACTTTAAAAAAAATTCACCTTCTTCCCGTGGGGGAAGACCTGAAGAGGATGCGAAGCAGCCGTGGGGGTTGGTTGGTGTGTGAGAGAGAGAATGCATTTAATGGTAAAAGTGCGGTTAGACGAGTCATTTTGCTTAGCATGCTACGCCATATGAAGGAACGCAAACATGAGGGTCTGTGAACTAAAATAAATAAATAAATAAATAAATAAATAAAAAATAAATTATAGAACGACGTGATGCACACGAGTGTTCAAGCACGTACACGGAGTTTGGAAGTGAAGTTAATCACAGCACTTGTTCCAAGCCACTACTACGCGAGACCACCAACAGACCTTTGGTGGCCCTACGGCTTGGCGTGGGTCCGACCAAGGACCCAAAACTGCCCTTAGTTCAAGGCCTGCGTGGTGTGGTATACACAAAGATGTTAGGATAGTCTGTTTGGACAGGTACAGATTACATGTTTGATAACTTCTGTATCATAGTATGTTGGACAGAGTGGTGAAGTGCCCTGTTGAATTTTGCAGTAGGAAATTCCGCGTGTACGCCACGTTGAGACGTAGGCGGTGCAATACCGCTTCCTCACGCTTGCTGAGCCCAGGAGGCATCTTGAAGCTGCATTTAGGGGCAATGATATGCAGAGGCGTGTACTGACGATTCATGTCGGCCCAAATGCACCGCTGTGATGTCCAGGCAATCGAATGAGCTAGGGTTGACGTATCCTTTCTTGTGAAAGGATAGCGAAGTAGAGCAGGCAGCGAAAGTAGAGTTGAAGTAAGTAGTGTGAGTAAAGTTGGTGTGTGGTGTTAGATTAAGGAGACGCCTCGGTAGTGTGAGGAGGAGAATGGAGGAGAGACGCGCATCCGCAGTGGAGTGGCGCGCAGCGCGTGTGCACACCTGGTTTTTACGGCTGTGAGGAGGAGAATGTAGGACAGACGCGCATGCGCAGTGGAGGTGTGGACGGCGCAACAACAAGGGAGGGAACAGGCTCGACTATAAACATCCTACGGGAAGATGGTGTAATTTTATTGGAGGGGCGATAGAGTGAAGAGGCATTAAAGAGAGAGAGAGAGAGAGAGAGATGGTACGTGGTATGACTTCGTCCTTATTTAAGCATTATCATCATCATGTTCAACGTAAGTGAAGTCAAGCAGGGGTTGGCGTTCCGCTTTGATTATGACCACCTTATGGTCTGTGAAATGTAAAGTCAAGGGCTGTTGTAGTGGATGAACCCTAAAGTTGCTAAAGATGAGGTCTATGCACTTTCCCCAGATGATTGTGGTATTCTGGGATTCACGGCCCGCCGAGACTTGCCGACGCACGCCGCCGCCGACGACGTTGAAACGTCAAAGGTGCGTGAAGCGTGCTCGTCTCGTGCCGGCCCAGGAAGACACCGGCAATACTGTCGCTCCAGGAGCCATTAAAGGGTAAAACACCACCTGGCGTTCAGCAAGCCGAGCCTGCGCAGTGGGTGTATGGACGGCGCAACAACAACAACAAGGGACGGACAAAGCCCAAACCTTGAGATGCTTCGCATCTAAAATAAACAAGTTGGAGGAACAAAATTTTCGCGGCACTAATGCCTGTGCTAGGCGCCAACTTGAAATCGGCAGTTGAACGCTCACCTCAAAATGCGCCCTATATCTAAGCACAATGGGGCAGTCGATAGAAAATTGGTCTAACCGCCTTCGCAAGGCCTTTGAAACAGGCGTGTAGCACATGTATAATATGTCGGCTTCCGTCCCATGAACGCGGAAGCCTGGTGATACTTATCGCATACTTCTATACTGTTCCATAGCGTTTTCGCCTGTTTCCTCGCTCTTGTTCCTTTGCCCATGACGCGAATTACCCCGACCGGATCCTTTACTGCTGCAAGTGGTCAGGGCTTTTTTTAGTTTCATTTCTTCATGTGTTGCTGGGAAAAAATTCAAAGAGCATACTGGTGACACATGCCACAGCTTCCCAGGAATCAAAGTTCAAGGCGGTTGGGGTGCTGCTGTCCTACTCCCTTGCCCTCACGTTCACGTGTCACAAGGCACGGGGCACCTAGTAGATTAATCTTTGTTCCTCCGCTAGGATCCCGCGGAAATAGCCAGGTGGTAACGCCCTGGGTCTTTCTCTGGACACCCGGGTTGAAACCCGATGCGAACTAAAGTGTGTCGGGTTTTTAATGCGGAGCATTTCTTAGGCTCGCCTGGTCCTGCGTCGTTGATGGCGGCGCCATCCACACGCTCACTGCGCATGCGCAACTCTCCTCCTTACACCCACAGCTCCGCGATACTACACTATTAAAAAAAAGAAATAGTTAGCGGCGCCCGGTTTCGATCCCACGACTCTCTCGCCGCAACAGGAGGTACGCGGTGCTGTTCCCACTACGCTACAAATCCGGGACAGGAGCAAGTGCTATGAACGCGCCTTATGTCCTTGACTCATTCAAACTACGTCAAGAAGCTACTGATACAACGAAGGCACGCGAAGCTGAACGTCAACGGAAACGACGAACTGAAAACTTTAGAGGGGGATGCTGAATTTCCCGTGGGAAAGCTGTGGCGGGAAGCGCCACGCGCCTTGCAGCTCAACCAGCCCCGTCCGCAGCGCCTCTGATGGTGATTGTGGCAGGATGCCCCTAGGGATTGGCCAACCGAAGAATCCATCACGAGGTAGTTCCGCGTTCAACCACCGTCGTCATCTTCCCGTAGGGAAACCGTCGAAGAAGGAGAAGAACGAGAAGACAAAGCTGCGAAGAGTAGGGCGTGTACATTGCTCCCAGCTGGTGCACCAATGCCAACAACCTTTACCTCACCAAAGCTGACGGAGACTACCGATTCTACCACAGAGACAACATGGACAAGAACATGATGGACGAGTTTCGGCGCCTCGAGAACCACTGCCTACTCACCGTAACACAACAGCACTTGCGTGCCTTTGCCACCGGTGTGGACCCGGACGCGGAATTCCCTCTGGCGCTAGTAAAAACCAGATCACTCAACATAACGGCAACACAATGGAACCACACGGAACCGCCACGATGCTTCGCATCCTCATCAGGGTTCCCCACGGGAAGATGGTGTAATTTTTTCTGTTTTCAGCAGCGGCCATTTTCCAGGCCGAACAACAAAAACAACAACCACAACTTTTTTTTTGCAGAATGGGCGCTTGAAGCCTTCGCTTTAAAGGGATAGACAAACCGATTTTTGTAGCGCACTTCCTCAGTTGTGCGCTTTGCTATTTTCATTTATAATATAGGAGGGTTTGCGGTGGTGCACACGTCCATCCAATTTATACCGTTCAAATAACTTTATTCTTTCTACCTTGGAGTTTAACTATTTTTAAATATCAGAAATCGCCCCATTTTACTGCGCTGCATTTCGCTCCTGCGCAATACCGTGCGCAATTCCGGCCTCACCATAGGGAATGGATAAAGCCTGCAAGTCTGACTTTGATTCTTCGGTGATTGTTCAGCTGTTTTAAGGAATTGAAATAGCTACATAGGGCAGGCATATTGACCCTCCATGCCGACAGTGCAGTGTATTTACGCCACCCTTCTACAAAACTGTTGTTCTCGGGCCATCATTTCGCAGCGACCGATCATTACGCTGTTAGGACGGCCGTTCGGTGAAAGCCTCTCGAGTTCCTTATTGCAGCTCCAAGACGATGCTTCGCCATTCATTTTGTCCACTTCTTGTAAAAGCAGAAGGCACATATTTGTGGTAGAGCTGCTGCGGCACGTTTTAATCGGTCTGTGGTACATCTGAGCCCCTATTCATGGTGTAGCGGACGGCAATAACTGCGCGATTTGTATTGGATATATGCTGTCGGCCGAGAGGTTGCGAATACCCTCGAAATCCTTTATGCATTTAATTGTGACTGACTGAATTGAAAACAGCGCAAAAAGACGGGACAAGGAAGGACGACACACGGCGCTGTTTCTTGCGCGTCTCTTTGTGCTGTTTTGAATTCAGTTACCATGCACCAACTAGCCCAAACCACCGTTCTAACGCAGTTCAAAAGGGACAGAGAACGGGTATTTTTCTGGAAGCACGAATATGTACCCTTAACAACCAGGATGACCACAAACATATGCGGACGACATGTGACGTTGTTCCTTACATATCATCTTGTGCATGGAAGTCGACCTATCTAAAGGGGACGGCGAAGTGATTTGCAAACATGGCAGGATTACTTGTGGAGATTCTAGTTTGGAGTCCCGTTCCACCACTCTGGGTGCGTTTACGCGACTTTCTTAGAATAGAAATTAATTTTGAAGTGCTGTCCTAATCTCTCCATCCTCCTTGCCGATTTTCTATGACGTTTCGTATGACGTTTACTCTTGCAAACTCAGCTTGACTGCGCCTATTGCGGCTTGCGGACTCAAGGCCGGCCGCCGACGGGTCGTCGCAATTCATTCGCTCAGTTAAAACTAAGCCATGACAAGAATTGTCCCCGGACGAATGTGGCTTTACTTTGCTAGTTTGCAAAAAAGTCTAGGTCAATCTATGACTATAGGCTAGCCAGCAGGCAATGCGTATATTAGCTTACGACGTTTCGCTCAGTTCGCTTCACGGGAGCTGTAAGCTGCATTTTCCCGCTTAACTGGTACGCTAGTAGAAACTCTAACGCCAATAAAAATTGGGAGAATATTCAGTGAATTTAATGTAGGTAATAAGCCAAAAAATCAACCAATACTTGTTTTCTGAAGCATAAACCTAAGGTACGGGAAACACTTTTACCGCAGGGTAAGCTAGCACCGAGGTCAGCAACACGATCGCACATTTGCGATCTCTTTTTTGCCGCCTGAAGAACGCAGTTCTAGGGATAACATATTTTGGGGGATTTGACGGACGCAAAAAAAGTTTCCTTTAAGCTGCTTACATAAAAACTCTTAGTGAAAAACATGCTCGCGCGACAGAGGAATGTCTATCTCGTGCCGGATAATTGCCGCTTACATCAACAAGAAGTCCTTAATTGTTGCTTTTTTTCGTGCCAGTATGCGGTGTTTTTTGGCTGTTTTGCAACATACTCTTAAAAGGGACATGGAAATCATACAAAATGGGGTTATTGCCATTTGGAGATGCAACACGATTGCCCTACTATACATTTTTTGGGATGGAATTTTTTAGCTTGTAGAAGTGCGGCATGACTGACCGGCAGGCGGAACTCGCCTCCCCCTTCCCCTTGCCCAACGAAGTCAGTTTTTTGTGGACGAAGCGGCGTTGGTGCAGAGCCGCTGTGAGGCGGAAAGAGACCCACCAGAATGGTTGCACCTGTTAGATGCGCGTGGCTGCTTGGTGAAGTTTTCACGGCTGCCTTACTGTAGCTGCTGGGGTTTTATCCTTCTTGGATAACTGCTAACTTTTGTATTGCATGATAACCGAAAGTTTTTCCCACAGAAAAAAAAATGTGGCTTGGATGAGTGCACTGAAGCACGCAGTGCAGTCAATCGTTGAAGAAGGTTCGAATCTCCGGTTGAATTTTTTTTTTTTTTTTGGGGGGGGGGGGGGGCAGTCGATTTTTTTTTTTTTTGTCTAGGTAACGTTTTCTCTAAAGTGTTCGCCATTTTATGCTGCAATCATCATTGCGTTATGACCGTGTTTATAGACTGCGTGCAGACAGACACTGACGCGCTGGCGAGTGTTCGTTGGTGTGGTGTTGACATATCACAGGCAGCTTGCAGGCACAGTGCCGGATCCGCCGCCTGCCGGCCCCGTGCGAACGCGCCTCTTACGACACAGAGACGAGCAAGGCAAGCTCCGAAGTTGGGGGAGGAGCGGCTTGCAGTTGATTGTCTCCGTTGGTGCGGAGGGCGTGCAGCCACTGCGAACGCCTCAGCTAGTAAACATTACGATTTTAAGTGTGGCTGGCAGCCTTATCTGACAGATCATGCAGCCGACGACGACAACCCACCAGGGATAGCGTTGGACACCAAGCATGTTGTTGCGGGAAGCCAATACCGAAACTATAATAAAAATAATAAACAACAACTACGTTCCGATACATGTGCTTGTTGCTAGTAGTACTAGTACTAGAGCTTCTTCTAAAACAATAACTTTGACAAACAATCAACTACTATTACATAAAGTTTAAAATCGTGGTCATCGTCCAAGCACGTCACGTGACGTTTCCTATGACGCGAACGTGTCTTTAAATACGATTGAACGCTGTTTAGCCTTCTAAATTTCATGCATACGCCATTGCGCCTTTGTAAATGCTAATTTTCTTTAGGAAAAACTTTAGTGCTATTGGCATGAAGTGAAATTGTGAAAACGTAGTTTTGTGGTATATTTTGGGGGAGTTCTAGAAAGTTTCGGTGTCGGTTCCGCCGTGCACTACGTCCATAGTTTCTGACGTTATCTGTGATCGCGCATTGGTCATACTTCAGAAATCATCATGACCCGCTATTCACATGTTGTTAACTGCAGAAATAGGCCACATACACCTTCTTGCGCCGCTACAAGCCAACAAGTATCGTATCATGCAGTAAGGAAGGCCGAGCCGAAGTGGACGCAGTGGCTGAACTCCAGTGTGCCAGTTCATCGGAGATAGCGAACCTCGGAACGTCTCTCGCGACCATACGAATCTCACCTACATGTCTTTTCTCCGGAGTATCCGCCCGGTCGTCAGTGAATAGGCCAATGAAACACATTCGGCCAATAAAAAAGGCTCCTACCTCTAGATCTGAACCCACACAGTGAATGCCAACTCTTCGTGCTTCATCATATTACGCTTCGGTAACATCCAACGACGCTTACAAATAATAAGTACAATATGTTGAGGCCCACCCCCGTCATATCGCACATTTGTGACATGGTCTTAGCGCTAAAAATAGACCAACAGAACAAAAAGGACAGGACAGGCGCTTCCGGCATTGCATTGAATATTGCTGTTTACTTGTTGGATTGCAGTACTTTGAGCTGCTAAGCTGAGCATTGCTTGAATAACATTTGCGCAATATGCTTTATCCTAGCCCCCGCAAATATCTGATGAGCACCTACTACGTTTCTTCTGGCAGTATTATAGAACAGAAATGTGTGGTCGTGCTGAAGACCGGTCTGTATCTCACCCTGCGAAATGGTTTTACGGTTTTGCGATAAAAAATGCAGTTTATTTCATTTCCTCATTCCGTATATTACATCGCTTTTAATTTTCTTTAGACTTCCTGCATGCGTACCCGTCGCACACGCATATGCAGCTTACGGCGGAGCATTGTACGTCAATTATATGAAACAATACTTGCTCGATAGAAACGGTCATCATCATCATCATCATCATCATCATCATCATAAACCTACTCAGGTCCACTGCAGGACCAAGGCCTCTCCAAATTGACCTCCAACCGCTCCTGTGCTGCGCTGCTCGAGTCCAGAGTTTACCCCCGAATTTCTTTATTTCATCCGGTTTATCCGGTCCCTCTCTGACGACAAAAATATGTGGCCAGGAGGTTATGGTGACTCCTGAAGTATGGCTAATGCACGATCACAGATATCGTTAGAAACTATGGGCGTGTTGCGCGGCGAAACCAAAACTGAAATTCTTTGAACTCTCCAAAAATAAACCACAATAACTTTATTCCGACCCATACGTTCCGAATTCCACTGAAGTGTTTCCTAAAAAAACAACCTTCACACAAACGCAGGTGCGCATACATGAACTCTAAAATCTTGGTCGTCGTCCATTACATTGCAAGATGAGTTTGCGTCATTTTGCGGTACTGCTGCAGTTGTTGCGGGCCGCCGCAGAGCTCGAATGGTATTTTTTTTCTTCTTTCTGGCTTTAAAGCTTAAATACGGTATTAGCAACTGCATAAACGAAGAAAACCATGCTTATGTGCGCCCGCCTATGCAATGCAAAGGCAAAGACAAGTTTAAAAAATAAAAAAAGCTGTTGGTTGTGACTTTGAAACCAATTAACTAGGGCGTGTAGTGTACTTAAAATTCAGACTCGATTTTTTTTTTTGTTTTGGCATGTGCAATGTTCACCGTACTCTTCATGGCGCCACTTTCACCAAGCAGTACAATGATTGGCGAAAAATAGAGAAAGTCACAGATTAGTGTGACGATTCGGCGCTCAGCTCACAATAGTCTAACAGTATTGCTACCTTTGCAAACATTGATACTAGAAATGAATTTATTTAACAATCTAATTTTAAACCATTTTATCTTCATATTATGGCAGGACAGGGCCTTAATAAGGTACTGCGCTAGTGAACACGAAGTTTCGGCTTGTTTCCTGGCAACGACAGTCGCCCTTCCAAGTAAAAACAAGGCAGCAGAACGATAAAGTCGCATAAGCAAAAACGTCTATGTAGCACGAGTGTTGCGCACGTTCAAATCAATTAGGCATCATAAATTGCTCCGTAGCCTCTCCTCACTCTCCCACGGCTGTCCGCAAAGCCTCAAAGTATCTTTTGCTCAGACATTTCCAGTTTCAATTGAATTTTAACACTTCGAAAATGTTTGTGATCTTCGGATCACTTTTCGCCTTCCGCCCTATAACAAACGGCTTTATATGAAACAACAGAGCGAAAGAGTGACAGAGCTGTTTGCCGATGCTGAACCTATTCAAATATGCATTCCGCTGTCTCCCGAGCTGCTTTTGTCTCCATGTTAATTCTCGCCAAGCTTCAGTGCGCCGTTCAACTCAGTAGGGGAGATAATGCGTTGATTTCAAAGAAAAATGTCAAGTGTAAGAACCTTGTTTTTATAGCGTACGGCTACTTATCGAAATATGATTTTCTGACGACAATCTTCACGTGATGCGACAACACTGTGTGTGAGGAACCCAACGGATGAGAACCTGAAGAATTGAAGTACTGAAAACGAAACTTTATTGTTTTTGTTTTATAGACAGACGATAGTGCTGAAATTGACCAGATCATCGCCGGGCAATACGCTCACGTTTGTGCTGCTGAGCCGGAGGTCGGGCGTTCGATTCCCGGTCGCAGCGGCCGCTTATCAGATGAAGGCGAAAAGTGATCAACGTTCGTGTATACGAGATTTTGGCGCACGTTAAGGATCCCCAGGTGGTCAAAATTAATCCTTAGGCATCCACTACGGCACGCCTCACCGCCTGTGTAGCGTCGGCACATTAAACGCCACAATCAATCAATCAATCAATACGCTCACGTGCAACAGGTTACATGGACGGAAAAACCGCATTTTACTCGCATAAGGCAAACAAAATTGCCAAAATGGTCACTTATGGTTGATGGGATATTATTTTACACAACTAATTCAAACCCATCGTAACCCGCTTTATCCGAATGAGCTCACTAAACTTACTTTATTGTTGTACCGTCCGACTCGGTGGATATTTCGTCTCGGTGGACATTCAGGGTGGATTGGACCTTCCGTCTCGGCGGATCTTTTGTTTCGCCGATCCCGTGACGTATTGGACCTTCCGACTCGGTGGATATTTCATCTTGTTGGACATTCAGGCCACGAGCGCTGAACACCTGTTGACAATTGGGATTTCAGGTTTTAAATACTCGTCTTCCGCCATCGTAGAGTAGTGGGTCCCCCACCACCCCGTAGAACGTTTCTTTGCCTGTTCGAGTTGTAATGTTGTAAGAACGCCAGTGTTCCGCTCCCTGAAACGGAGGCAACTTCCCTGCAAACCGCTCGCCCACCACGCTACCACGACATAATAGAGGTTGCTACTTGGATCCCCTCGCCAATGTAACATACACGAGTGGAGCTAGGGCTGCGACTGACGAAAAATACACGGGATTGAAAGCGCCTGCGTAAAGCGTGTCATCTTCTCTCTTCGTGCCGCAAAAACTTCACCAACGTAAGGGGATCTTTACCTCGCTAAAGAGGTTATATACAGATGGGATTACGGATTTTGACGAGGAACGATTTTTTGGAAAGATCTCCGTGGGTTGGGGATCATTTTACAGCATGTTGAGGGAGGAAAACAGGCAGAAGCCTGCTGTTTCGGAAATGCAAAAACGTTGTGACGAGGGGTCCTTACTCATATCATTATATCGCGCATGACTTTGTGGTATAATTAAGCCGCAAAATTACACCACCGATGAAACACTATACTGCTTCACGTATCCGTTCTGAAAAGGTCAATAGCTCCCGCAGAAAGTAAGATCCCATTCAACCACTGTCTGGATCATTTTTTTGTTTACTATTTAAATGTTCTAGGATGACGTCCGACCCTGGTTCTGTACATTGCTTTTTGCTCTGGGTAACGCAACCCGCAAAATATACAGTGTTTTGTTTAGTGTCGGCATTGTTTGAGCAGACCAAGGCGACGCTGCACGCAGTTGACGGCGAAGGTGTAATGGGATAAGTAAGCGGCTGCCAATGACAGTATATGTGCATGACAGCAAGACATAGCATGCGACGTCAGGGTGGCGCGGACCTGCATGGCCTACTACACGATGACCGGCAAACGTACTGGAATATCACAACTCGTCTTCCCAATGTAACGTCACTGTCAACACAGGCTGACCGGACGCTAGGCAACAGAGCAAATGTTGCAATGGGAAGAGCTCTGGGGTGTCGTTCTTCTTAGCCTCTTCATTTTCGCGAAAGTGGGTAATGTCCGCTTCGAGCAGGATCAACTGCTAGGCGCTCAGCCCGTTGGGAATGTACAGGTGTTAGCGAAACACGGCAGACAAGTGGAAGGCGAAAAAATGATGTAATCAACGAAGCACCGGCCCGTTTATTTTTTTCTGAGCGAGCAGATTACGACGACGCTCTGCGGCTGGGCTCTGATCTCATGTGTGTTTTCCACATTCACAGGTACGCGCACCTCGAGGCAATTAATTAACGTACGCCGGACTGACGCAAAGTGGTTACACAAGACGAGATTTCAACCATGATCTTTCCGACACTAAGGCGGCGCGGCTGTCATAAATTGTGATATAGTAATTGCAGTGGTAGGCACTTAATTTCTTCGTTCATCACACTTGCTGGTGTGGAGCGCTTAGTAGCATTAGAATAATGGCCTCGTTAGGGTGGCACCACAGACTCATGCTTTGTAATGCATTGGGAGTGCGAACATTATCTGGCGCATCCGCTACCTTCTTTTTGCGTTAACGCAGGATGGGCCGTAAGCTGGATTCTGTCGTCTGGGGAATGCCGCCTGTAGAACTTGCCTGCCAGGTCACTCGACTTCCAATTAATGCAATCGGCACGCCTTACACGTGACCGCTTGCGCGCGGCAAACCATGGATGAGCAGCCAAACCAGGAGCCCAGGGTATATGGCGGCTAGTTTGGACCTAAGACACTACCCCGTCCTGCAGCTCGCGTAAAAACTAGCGCGACGAAAAGGGGAGTAAAATATTACGGGAAGGACATTGTAGGCTGATGCGACAGTCGTTGTTATGCAGGCGGCGTTGGTCTGATCAGCCCCAAAGTGTGGCATTCCACAGCTCCTTCGGTAAATGACGCCACCAGACTTATCAAGTAGAACAACAAAATCGACTGTTTTGAAGCGATGCCGGGAGGGGACACAGCAACTGTTACTAGAAAGCAACCTCCATAACAGGGCAGAAGCAAAGGGCTACATTTGTGCCAATAGGTCCACATATTTATATCAGTACAAAAGAGAGAGTCTGCTATTATAACAAAACTTTAGTTACATATTACAAGGAGACAAACTCTGATGGCAATCAGCTTGAGCGATATTTCAAAGAACCTATGTCAGAAGCGATGGCTGAGATGCTTACGCGGTCACTGCTGAAACGCACAATATGAAGCCTCTGCACACTTCAGTGTTCTTCCATACACAGACTGCAGCGGCTGGTGCTGCTGCTGCTGGTTACGATATTATTATGATTGTAGTTTCTTTGACCAAAGAGAACACATAAAAGGTTCTGTTTCTCTTACAGTGGCTGTGACTGCATGCGAAGAGGTAACTTTTTGTGTCGTCTAGTTTTTCCTATGGTGTTTTGTTCTTCTCTATGGACAAATGGGACGCGCCCGTCTTGGCTTTCACTACTGCAAACTACTTGAACGATCAATACTTTTTGATTATTAGGCGGACATATACCTAGGTCAGGCGGCGGCCACGTCCACCATACGCTTACGAGGAACCAGTAGGGCCTAAAGGTAAACAGTGATGCACCCAGCGTACATCGCGTAGAATTCACTGCAGCGGCTATAGCACGGGTAATGATGACTGTAAAGGGCATTTACGGCGAGCGCGCCATCGCTGTGAATGACACACAAAACGTATCAAGGACCCGCCATTGCAAATAAGACCTAGAGTTGTCATAACAGCCAGTATCATTGAACGAGCACTTGCTGTAACCTCCGCTCGCGTCATTTCACCAAGCAGTGTCTGTGAGCTGACCAACTCTCATTTTTCTACATCTTCAGCGCGCAGCCGCGCGAAGGGAGAGGAGTAGATAAACCTTCTCATCCCTCAATATTTGATAATATCAGAGCAAGTTTCAGAGTGTGGTGCGTACGCGCAGTTACAGCGTCCTGTCGACTTCGCCAACTAAATCGGGCTAGCACAGCCAGTAATAAAAGGGCTGCTCCCAGGACGAAAAAGTTGACAATATTTATACAAACGCATCAGTAAGCCCCTGCATTTAAGCTGGGTAGCCAATCCTTTCAATAGAAAAGCGAGCAAAACCGGACGTGCGCACGCATACTACCCATAACTACACAAACACAGAAACACACATAAGCAACCACAACATATTGGGGTTTTTGGGCAGTAGTTTGCTGAGACTTTGTTTCGGTTTTTTGACTAGTGGATCTCCGCTCTCTTTAATGTGTACTGAATTCGATTAAGCTTATCATTGAAATCTCAGCAGTGCAAATACAATATTGCGTCTGTAGCATGGCGCACAAAAATTGTTCTAATTTGAAGACATCATAAGGGGTCTGTATCAAACCTAGTAGAAGTGCCTACCCTTAGGGCCATGTAGCTCAATTGTGGGCTTGACCTTTTGAACGTTCGGCGAGCGTGGGATTAAGAAGTGTGGGTCTTTCTCCTTGCCGATGTGTCTGTGTTAGCTGTAGCGTCTTGGCCTGAGCTTGAGTCGGAGCTCAACTTGCTCCCCGATTTAAAACGACATGAGAGGTACGCCAAATCAGCCCTACAATTACCTTAACTTGCAGTTATGAGGATGCGGGATCTTGGCTGATACGGAGGTCCGATGTACTCGTTTATACAGTGAAAGAATGTTAGAGCTTATCCAAATATCGCTGAAGGTCTTTCTTTGAGTTATAACCAAATGCAGATAACCGACACTGGTACACTAGGTTGAAAAAATTAGCAGTGGCTTAGCTCGGCGATGTCAGAATATACGTAGCGGGAGCTAAGGTTCAACTGGTTATTCTTAGGATTCCTGGTTGTCTAGGAGTAGCTGATTATCATACTTTCTGCTGCTAAAACCATTTTTAATCCAATTCAATTCAGTCCAGTCCAGTCCAGACGAGTCAAGTCGAATCCAATTCAGTCCGGTCCCGTTCAGTGCAGTCCAGTCACTGCTCCTCGCACATGCGCAGCATGACTATCAAGAAGCCACGCGAAACGGCTATCAAGCGGCTCCTGCACAGCGTCAGACTTGGCCACTGTGCAACCGAGGCGCACAGCTGGGCACACGCCGGCGCCAGTGCTTCTGCCGCGGCTATGACGTCACTCCTCTGGAATGCGCAGACCGGCGAATATCCAGACTCAATTCTATACACACCCATACTCCAATTGAATTGGATTTCCAATCCAATCCCATACAATACAATTTAATCTAATCCAATACAACTCAATCTAATCCAAATTTAATCCAATCCAAGCCAAGCCAATCCAATCCAACCCAATCCAATCCAATCCAATCTAATGCTCCTCGCGCTCGCGCAGCACGGCTCTTCAAGGTCCACGCGAAACTGCTCAACCTCGGCCAGTGTAGTTTACGCTACAAAACAGGGAGTTTACCGTAAGTCTGCCTAATTTCTGCCACTTAAACGTATTTCGCTCTCCCATGCGCTGCTGCAGTGCTTTTTAGTGTACTCTTTTTGCAAGTTTCAGCGACGTCTTCGCTAACTACACCCTATTCCCTAAGCGCCAAATGTGCGACCCGCTAAAGTGCATCAAAGCCTCTCACTCCATTCCGTAGTGAGCTTTCTCATGATAAAGAATAAAATATTTCAGCTTCTTTTATAAATTCATTTCTTCAACTGGCTACCTTTCTTCCTTAGCTCAAGCTCTTTTTCAAGCACGCGCTCACACGCACACG